>WEKW01027884.1:13821-26129 GCA_013389905.1 Sula dactylatra
CGCCCGCAGGAGCGGTAACGGCAGGCCCGGCCCCGCCCTGCCCTGCAGGGAGGCTCTTGGGCCGCCGGGGGCCGCCGCCGCGGGGACACGCCTACCTACGCTGCTGTTTATAGACGTTTTTAAAAGGTAAACCTTTACAAAATACACATGGCCGTTTACAAACGCTTACAGCTAAATAAACATGAAGGGCAGAAACAAAAGCCGTTGCCCTGGCAAAGCGGGTGTGAATATTCCGCCTCTGAGGAGGCTGGGCGCCTGGCTGAGCCGCTGGGGAAAGGAGCGTGTGCGCGACGTAAAACTGTTGTTTCCTACAAGAGAGGCGTCTCCGTTCCTCTCTCCTGACTTTTTCTTGTTTCTTAAAGCCAGGCATCTCCCTGTTCACAAATGTATCCGTTACCCCTGCGTGCAGTAAGAACGACCTAACGACTGCTATGCCGGCTGGCCTCGAAGAGAAAAAAGAGATAAAGAGTGCCGTGAGTGATCACACGGAACGTCACCTGGGCCTCTGAAACTTGGGCAGAACTTGCAATAGTCCTGAAACCACTGGAATATTTGGCTGCGGATCACCTGTAGGTGAGCACTCAAGCCCAAGGTAAACACAGTGGGTTGAGCTTTTTAATACAGATATGTCTGTATTGCTTCTGGGATCCTCTCCAGGGAGTGGCCATTGGCCTTTGAGCACAGTAATAAAGCATAACTGACAATCCATACTGCCTACCTTCATTGCTATCCCACAGGAGTGTTTCATTTACTCACCCACAAGCCTCTAATGCAGCAGGCACTCTTGCATGCCGTGTGATTACAACACGCTTCAGGAGTGAGCCAGGCCCCCGACACTGGCAGCATCCACCAACAGTCCAGGCAGTGGCTCAAGAGGCATTATCTTCATCTGAGCTGAAGGCAGGTGAGGCACAGAACAGAAATGTAATGATATAATTTACCTCACTGTGAAGTGAAGCATTACTGAATAATTAGTGAAAAAATAGTCTTCCCTAGCTTCCAATGCATGACCATTGCCCTGGCCTTTCCACTGCAAACTGCAGCATGGTCAGGTTGTGGTGGCCTGTCTAAATGCAGGGAGAGAGTCAGAGCTTCTGCTCAGTCTCATAAGGCTAGTAATGGTGGTCTCTGGGGGACAGGCCCTGAATCTTCCTGAGCTCTGAGGGATTTCCTCTCCTCCCAGTTTTGCACCTGGCAGCGGTCTTGCTTCTCCATAGACTCCCAGAATTCATCCATGAGCAGATTTATTTTCCTGCCCTTGTAGCCTCTTGCAGGCCATCACAGAGGGGATGAAGGGGTAAGGAGCGTGTCCTGGATGTGACTAGTGTGTATATGACAAATGTATTTGCATCTATGCTGAGTGTGAGCACATTTGGCTTGCTATCAACACAATGTTCCAGTGGAAACTGACGCCAACACCTGCGACTGCCAAACTGGGCACTACCACTGGTCCTAAAGACCATGCTAACCATGCATATATCAACTGTGAAAGTAGCTTGTCAGCAAACAGCACTTGCTGTCCGTGTATATATTGGTATAATGTTGTAACAGAAGGAAGCAGATGCTTCCAGTGCTTCAGACAGCTATTTTTGCACACACTTGCATTGTCAGCTGTAGCTTTACCACAAACATTGTAACTCTTTCACATATGCATATGAAATAAGGCTTAAGCCACTGACATAGTTTTCCCATCCTCATCAAGCTGAGGCTTGCTCTGTATAAAAAGTGAAATACTAAAGACTTACAGAAAACATGTAAGCAGGCGTGTATGCCAAGACTCCTGAACTGTATCTTTGCTAAAGAAGATCCAAACCATCAAGATCCCACCACTCCCAACGAAGAAGAAAGCAGCGGGCCAGTGATGTTTCAGACTCAGTTGATTCAGTGCATGCATGTATTTGTCACCATGTCCAGATAGGAACATAAAAAAAATGCCCTACTGGTCCTTTTCACCCAGCATACAGTGTTCAACAGTGACAGCAGGAGATGCTATTTAGAGAGAGCACATGAACCTGGCTGCTTTCTGTGATCTAACCCTTTCTGTAATTTCCTCCAGCATTCACATTTGTCATGTCAGATATTTATAAGAGGACTGTTTCCTTTGGTGTCTGTTTACAAGCTTGTAGTCCCTAAATGTCTATAATCTTGTATGCCTCCCCAGCCTCCTGGCAATGATTTCTGGAAGTTGTACTTCTGGATGTGTGAAAAAGTGCTTTCTTTCTACTCTATGGCTGCATAATTTAAGGGACTTTGCTGAAGACTGCGCTAAAGACTGATTGAAGATCTAAGTACTGTACCCAAAGTTCTGCTGACAGCTTCAGAAGACTTCCAAAATATATGATGAACATCTGTCTTTCAAAAAAGCTGTTTTGACTCTTCCTCCAAATATCTTATTTACACATTCATCCGTTAATTTTATTCTTTATCACAGTTCCTACTAATGTACCTGCTACAGTTGTCAGAGCTGAAACTCTATTCTTTGATTCTGGATTCTGTCATTCTGCATTCTGGATTCTGTAATCTGTATTCTCTGAATCTGAAATTCCTTTATTTTCCTTAGAATGTCTGTTAAATATTAGCATAATTTTAATTAGCCCTCTGGTACAGAAAGGGTGTTAACTGAGAAGTACACCACAGTCACTAGTTCTGCTATTTCAGTCACCAAGTAAATAAGATTTTGACTGGTTATTTCTCTCGAGTTTATCTGTCCACAAAGAAATATCAGTCTGAGAATCTCTCTGAGCTCTTCTACAGTAAACACAGAAACACAACATCATTCAGTTTTGGGTTATGGCTTTATCTCCTCTACATTCTCCTTCTATGTGCCAATTCACCTACCAGTCTTACAGACTCCGGCAGCATTCCTTGTTTTTTGCATTTGAAAAGGGATTATTAGTTTTTGGTTTTCCAAGTTGTTCTTCAACTGCTTTGTAAGCTCGTTAACTGTATTTTACATTTAGCCTGCTAGCATTTGAAAGAAGACTTCGTGTTTTACCCTAAAACATGACATTAAGTTTTTGAAGGATGATTTCTTGTTTTTAATAACTGACCTTATCCTAGCGTTAGCAACGCTGGCTTTCTTATGCCCTTCCTGAAGCCTTATTTACTAGGTCTGCACTTGCAGTTTGGTGTCCTTAAAGATTCACCATGAGGGATGCCAGGTAACTCCCCTGTTGGCCGCTTTTAGCATTTTTAACAAATATCTTCATATAATTCTCTTTTTTGAAGCTGAATGGTACTGTGATGATTTTTTTTGTTTACTTTTGTCTTAAGGATGTTAAATGTAAGTGCATAGGATTGCTACAGAACATCTCAGTTTGGAATGAGTCTGCATGAGAAATCAGTGATTTAACTATGCATAATAAACTACTATACTAGACATACTTCTTAAGAAGTTGTTTAACTTTAAAAGCACAGAACACTTTCATGTTGTTACATGAAATCAAAAATATATATCTCAACATTCTGTTATCTACACTGCTGTGTTGAGACAATCATTTGACAGTGCTTGCATTTAGAAAGGCCAGCATGGTCTTACTACTAAAGGCTAGTGCTACTTGATTAATGCTATTGTGCCCCCATCATGGTTTTGGCCGGGATAGAGTTAATTTCCTTCATAGTAGCTTGTATAGGGCTGTGTTTTGGATTTGTGCTAAAAGCAGTGTTGATAATGTGGAGATGTTTTAGTTGTTGCTAAGTAGTGCTTACACTAGTCAAGGACTTTTCTAGCTTCCCGTGCTCTACCAGGTGCACAAGAAGCTGGGAGGGGACACAGCTGGGACAGCTGATCCCAACTGACCAAAGGGATATTCCATACCATATGACGTCATGCTCAGTATATAAAGCTGGGGGGAGTTGGGTGGGGAAAGCAGCGATCGTGGCTTGGGGATGGGCGGTGTTGGTCAGCAGGTGGTGAGTGGTTGCATCACTTGGGTTTTTTTGTTTCCTGGGTTTCACCCCCCTGCCCATCATTTTCCTTTTCATCATCATTATCTTCATCATCATAATCATCATCATTACTATTACTATTACTATTTTATTTTCATTATTAAACTGTTCTTTTCTCAACCCACGAGCTTTCTTCTTTTCTTCTCTTTCATCTTTTGCTCTTCCCATTCTCTCCCCCATCCCACTGGGGTGGGGGGAGTGAGTGAGCAGCTGAGTGGTGCTTAGTTGCTGACTGGGGCTAAACCACAACAGCCCCTTGACTCATACACTTAAGAAAGATCATTGTTTTTTTAAAGAAGGAAAGATTAGTATGAGCCATTACATTACTATATATATAAATAAATGTATAGGGAGCCTGAGGACACAGATCTTAAGGGTGGAAAATCCAGAAGGACAATAACATTTTATTTAATAATTTCTTTTTTTTAGGCTTAAATTAAAATTTTTAAATTCTTGGGTTTGTCACTAGTGGTATCTTTTCATGCTACACAACTTGTCATCCATGACAAATAATTATTCTTGTGGCTTTCAGGAAATTGTTTATATATTTCTTTCAGAAGGCTATCAAAAATAAAAGATAAGACAACCCTAAATAAATAAGTAACAGACACAAAGATTCATCTTTTACTGGGCTCAGAAAATTAGTTCTTTTATGAATAGGTATCATAAACACAGAAGAAAGAAGCACTGTAGTCTAGATGAATTGTCACCTAAGTCAGTGAGCTTAAAAGCCAGTTTTGATTTATGATTGATGTAATAAACAGTCAAGCTCCTCTATTAAACATGCTGCTCCATATCAAAGCAGGTGTGCCATGACCCAAGTCAAAGAAAAGTGCAAGATCTGTCCAAAGTCTGAATTATGAGAGCAGGTAAGTTTTTGCTGGATGTTATTTCTGAGCAAAGATGACTATGTAAGAGTTGCAGGCAGAGCAGAATGAAAGCAGACAAAGATTACTAGAAAGCTGACTTCAGATGAAGAGGCACAGGCAACATAAGCCTGAGGAAAAATAATGAGAGCTTTTTTAGGATAAATGCAGACAGGAAGAAAAGGTCTTGTAATTGTAAATAAAGAAGCTATCTTCTATTCTGCGCCCCAATCTGGCAAGGGATGTCCATGGTAGTAAGAAGGACTTCTATAGGTACATAAGTAGCAAAAGGGAGACTGGGGAAAATGTGGGCCCACTGCTAAATGGAAGCAGGGGCCCTGGTGACAGAGGACGTGCAAAAAGCTAAGGCACTGAATGCTGCCTTTGCTTCAGTCTTTGCATACAAGAGTGGCCTTTAGGAATCCAAGGCCTTGGAGACCAGGGAGTAAGTCTGGAGCAAAAAAACCCCAGGGGAAAGTCTGAAGAAAGGAAGACTTACCCTTGGTGGAGGAGGTTCAGTTTAAAGAATACTTAAACTGAACATACTTAATGAAGACCATGGGCCCTGGTGGGATGCGCCCATGCATCCTGAGGGAGCTACTAACATGCTGAGGACCACGAAGATGATTAAGGGACTGGCGCATCTCTCCCATGAGGAAAAATTGAGACAGCTGGGACTGCCTAGCCTGGAGAAGAGAAGGCTCGGGGGATCTCATCAATGTGTATAAATACCTGAAGGGAGGGTGTAAAGAAGATGGTGTCCAATGACAGTACAAGAGGCAATGGACACAAACTGAACAGGAACTTCTGTCTGAACATAAGGAAACACTTTTTAATTGTGAGGGTGACTGAGCACTGGTACAGGTTGCACAAAGACATTGTGGAGTCTCCATCCTTGGAAACAGTCAAAAGACATCTGGACACAGTCCTAGGCAACGTTTTCTAGGTGATCCTGCTTGAGCAGGGGTTTGGGCCAGATGACCTCCGGGGGTCCATTCCAATCTCAAAGATTCTGTGACTTTGTGATTTTGTAATCCTTTCTGGATACAAACATACCTGCCTGAAAACAGCTTTCATAGTTCTTTTCAATTGCTTAAGTCCAATGGGTAGTTTCATCTTACTGTTCTCTCTGAGCACTCTTAGAATTGACAACCTCAAGCTTTACAAGGCTTTACACAGTACTGAATATTTCAATTTTCACAGCTTTTTCATGGCCTTTTCATGACATAAAGCAAAAGGAGAAACACAAGAGTTCCTTAAGATCCCATAACCATAAAACTCCATAACTACCTGTTCTTGAAGTTGAAGATAAATTGGCTATATAGACATGAATCTTCAAGAAACTAGAATAACATTCTTTCATGTAGCTATTCAAACACTTGGTCTAATGAGTGGTGCTGTGTCAAAGCAGTGTGTCTAATGTAATTTTTTCTGACAGATCAGAAATTATTTCAGATACTGAAATAGAAACAGGTAGGAACTGCCATATCTTACAAGTACCTGAAATGGCTAAACGTGCTGATTAATCACAAGAAAACCCAAGTCTTTATTCTAATCTTTACTGAATTATTTTCCCAGTTTCAACACTTCTCCTACAGATATTACAAGATTTAACTGTTGATATCTAGTAATCCCTTGAGGAGTTTATGTGGAACACCAATTAGAGCTAATTGTTTCTTTGTTAGAACCTGTTGTGGTTTATCTGATTTGTGTATAAAAGATATAAACAGTGCAAAGATACCCGAGATACCATATCAAATCTGGCAGATGAGAATAATATTTTTAAAAAACTTTTTTAAATACTCTTTTAAGTCACCCCCAAAACAATGGAATTTTGAGCCTTGCAGTGCTTGAGATGATAGGTACTAAATAAGTGACCGTAGCTGTCACTAGAGGGAGTGTCTGTAACAGTGGAAATTTTTTGTCAATTTTTGCCATGTTTAAATTCATAGGAACCTGCAGGGGTCTTTGAAAAAGCACCAGGGAAAAGAAAATCTGCAATATACTGCAGATTTACAAGTGATTTTATTTTCCTATTTGCCTATTAGGATCAGAGCATAAGCCATATTAATTGATTAAAACTGCTTCATTTCTCTATCCTCAGGGCATACAGGATTTTGAATGTTTCTTTTTAGGATTATGTTTATAATGATGGATGTACACATGTTGGTGATACTTTTAATACATTAACATGTTTTAGTATATAAAAAAGGAACATTTATTAATATTCTACGAGGGGTGGAAAGCTGCTAGTCACTCTAAGCTGCTAGATGCCATCACTTTTCAGAACTGATGTGGTCAGAACTACTGATTATTGTTCTTTTTTACAGCCTAACATACTTGCAGTCTTGACTGAGCAACTGTGATCCATTGTTCCTTCAAATACAGGTCATGTTTCTAAACCTCCTGTTTTCCTTATTATCCTGTGAATAATTCTCAGTTCGTCTACTTCTTTCGTGACAGATAAAGTATTCCAGGCAAGTCTATAAATGCAAAGTAAAATGGAATAATTGCCATGCAGGATGTGTCTTATTGCATGTAGCTACTTGTGGTTTTCTCTTCTGAATTCAAGTTCTGATGTAGAGTTCACAGTCCTCCCTAGCCTGGGGTTATCTGTAGCTTTACAAACATACTTTTCGTTCCACCATCTGCCTGCCTGTTCAGAAAAGTGTTGAACAGAAGGACCAGAAGATGTCTAGGAGAAGCCAGAGCATAGCACTGCAAGGCTAGTGGCTCCCTCAGGGCCAGGTACTGGGAGCCACAGGGCATCTCCCCAGGGCAGCAGGCAGGGCCCAGCAGCCCATTCTGTCCTGCTGGCCCAGCCAGGAACCGGTCAGCCGGGACTCTGGGCCAGCCCCAACCCCAGGCGCTGGGCACCTCCCTGGGGACTGGGACAGGCCAAGGCTGGGCCAGGATGTCAGCCTGGGGGTCAGGCTTGGCTTAGCGTGGGCCATGGCTGGGCAAGAGGGGGCTATGGGGAGCTGGAGACCAGCCCCAGTGTGGTGGTGCTGGGGCAGGGACTGATGTCCCTGGGGCCTGGCATGGGGTCCTGGGCTGTAAGCAGGGTGGGGGGAGGTCCTAGAGGAGGCCAGGCAGTCAGGCTCATCAGTGCCCTCAGCTCTGACAGGCTGCTCTAGGAAGAACAGCAAGCTGGGAGCCAAGCGTGGCCACAACACAGACAGTGACTTTGCCAACAGGACACAGTCCTGTAGCATCTCAGCAGGATTGGGTTGGTGATATTGACAGTCCCAGCAATGCAAGGAATCAAATCAGGTCTGGGGTCAAACTGGAAGACCAAGAGACACCTGGAGACAAGACTACAATGTAGGTCCAAGGTCTATCAAGGAGAAAGGACCGGAGAGAAAGAAGACCAGAGACAATGCTACCTTCCGCATAGGTCCAGAGCCTACCCAAGAAAACCAGTCAGCAAGACAGGGCTGCAGGAATCAGACTGGGAAGGGGTTCAACTTTTAAATAGCTCAGGATGGGTCTGGGTGCCTGGGCCTGAGCTGACCTGGAGCCCCAGAGCTGTTGCAGAGGGTGCGTGGTGCTGGGGTGGGCAGGTTGGCCAGGGCAGAGCCCTGACAGAGTGAAACAACTAAGCTGTGACTGCAGACTTCTAGCCAGCAAATTCCTTAAACATGCTAGAAACTGCAATGTAAACAATGCCATCTTGCTTAGAGCATAACTTTCCAGAGTGAAGCCAGTGCCTGTGGAAACACTATGTGGTTAGCAACAGTCCTTTTTCTTCCCAAAGTTTTACTGTTGATGTTCCTGGCTCAGAACATGCAAGCCAAGTCTCAAAGCCCAGGAGGCAGTGCATCCAGACCTGGAGCTCTTCCCAGGCTGAAGTTGCATGTTCTGTCCTGTTTCCTTTAGGGCTAGCAGGCTTTGAATGAGAGGAGTCCCTTGCTTCTCTCATTCAGAGTTCAAGCCCAGAAACCATATATTAAGCAGTTCTTATTTATTTTGAAATCTGCTTAGAACATCTACAGTCTCAGTATCAGCCTTGCCATTTCTTTGGTCTGCACTCTTTTATAGTTGACATTTTGGATCCCTTAGAAATATCTGGGAAGATATTTATTCCTTCCATTAACACTTTCTGGACAACCACTGCTGCCACAGAGCAGTTGACGTGCCAGAGCTTCTAATGCCAATATCTACATGCATGCTCTTTTTCCTGCTAAATAAAAGGTAATTCAAAATACTTTGCTGTCAGTGAAAAGCAATATAACAAACTACTCTTCCTCTAGTTAAAGAACCTGAAACACAATTACTATGGAGTAGCTAATGCAGGGTAGCCTATTAGTAAAAGCAAGTAGCTAAGGATACCTTTAGTACATCAGATGAATAGATGAATGAGTATGATTTGGTCTATGAAAACCCACTGAAATGACTCAAATCTTGGGACTACTTATCTGCCCACCAATAAAACTATTATTCTTTTGCTTAGTCCACACACAGTGATACACAAAAGTAACGCTGAAGTCGGAATAAAAATGGAGGGTTGCAAGAGAGTACACACAAGAAGTTACAACAAATCACCCCAGCAGTGCTGTTATTAAAGAGGGGATACACATCCCTAGTCTCTTCCTGCTAACCAAGCCTTGTCATGAAAAGTAAGGACTCCTCTGTTGTGCTCTGAGTTGTATTAGGTCATCAAGATTGGTTATGAGAAAACAAATTAAGCTGGAAGAGGATTTTAATGGTGCTGCTCAAAGTTGACAAGCTGCCTCTGGACAGTGTCAGGCAATATTGTTTGCTGGATGAAACAACTATGGCTTGTACCCACTGCCTGGAAATCAGGTATAGAATAAACTCATGACAGCTAAGAGACTCAGTCCAAAGGAAGATGGAGGTCCCTTTGGTGATACATATTTTTGCTAGAAGGCTTTGTGCAACTCTGTATCAGCCTGCATCAACCAAGATGTTTCTTTGCCAAAGCCAAAAGGAACTGAGATTTTAATGCCCTATTCCTAACACAGCATACAGTGTCCCCAGGACAAGGCTGGATACTTTGGCAGTAAGAACAACAAAAACCAGCAGAGAATTTTGATATCCTGGGAAAACCCTGTAAGCAGCTGTAGCACTGCCTGAATTTTGTAACACATGGCACAACAGGTGAAGTTCATTAAGTGGCTGATTACTCCATTTGGGTAGAGGACCCAAGGCAAGCCTAACTCCACTAAACTTTTAGTTTTGTTTGGTCTCTGATGTATCTGCATTTCATTTTTTAAAATTATGGCTGTGTGTCTAAAGCAGTATAAATCATGGAAACCACAACAGCATGAGAGGAAAAAAAAACAGTCCTGAGGATCCTGGCAAGTGCATCCCTGCAGGATAGGTGGACAATGAGGTGTTGTTTCCAGATCTAGGAAGGATCAGTAGGATTGTATGAAGCACACAATAAAGAACCCTGAGCTTGCACCACAACCTTGGCCCCCATTCTTATCAGTAGCCCTCAGAGATTAGTAAGACTTTGGAGTACTATGAAATGATACGATTGTGTCCCACAACTGATATGATGGATGGATAAGAACGTGTGTCTTGCCTATGGTCCCCAAAACAGGAAGACATGCCATGCCTCATGAATGCCAGGCAGTATGACCCTGGATGTCTTGGATAACGATGAGGGGGTAGACTAACCAGCAGGTTGTTTTGCAGATTGTACCAAATGTGGTAATGTTGCACTTGCTGACCCTGAGTTACTGTGTCACACAGTATGTGGTGTGGCTGGCTTCCACAGGAGACAGGATGGGATGGGATAGCAGCCCAGAAACAGGCATACTTCAGCCCTCAGAACCTGTACTAGCTTCTGGCTTCCTTCCTCATGAAATTTGTCATTAGCCTTTGGCTGGGAAAGAACATGATCCCACAGCTGAGAGTCGGCAAGCCTGATTACATTGGGAGCAGCCTCCAGCAACTTGGGCTGGCTTACACTGTACTGGAGTCTCCCTTCGCACTGGCCAAAGTGGTGAACAGTTACAGAGCTCCATGCCTGACTTGACAACACTAAGTCACACCTGTTCCCCTGCCTGTGCCTCAGCGGAGTGTGCAGTTCCCTTGTTCATCGGCCTTGACATTCACTGATCTGCCCGTGGCTTCATTTTTATTCAGTCAGATTGGTATGGACACCAACAAGTGGTGGTGGGTGATGGCTTTTAGGGCTGCAGGGTGAGTTACAGATATGAGCAGTGTGCCAGAAGGACATGACTGAGTGGGGCACGGGACAGCCAGCATTCCCAAGGGAATTCCATGCAATGCAGCGTGAAGTTGTCTAGGGCACTCTGTGGTGGGTGCTTCAGCTTGTCCCCTCACTGGGACACCCCTAAGGATACCCCTATCTGAAATGGGAGAAATACATCTGATGGGATTCCTCACTTACACAAGATCTAAGCACTAACATATGCCTGCAAGATCAGAATTTATATTGTATTTCTTCATGGGCATAGCATTATTTGCTCACCTTAAAAAGATACATTGAGGTCATTAATTATATTTAGGAAACACATACTAATGAATTTATTTAAATTACTTTTGAAGTTATATCAAAATAATTTCTGATGTGTTGTACTCATAACTTCTAGATAATTCTGATCTAGTTGGAGGGAAACTTTATTCAAGAAGATTGTGGCCTAATTTTTTACTGTGAGTAGGTTGCTTTTTCAATTTTCCTCCTCCCAAGGTTACAAACATTTTTGTTGACATTTTGTTGACATTTCTCTTGTTCTGTACCTACACGTGCACAAAGTCTACATGAAGGGGAAAACACTGTCATTTAGTTGAAAAAAAAAAAGTTAAAGGAATTGGGGCAAAGTATTAAAGAACTTTCTGTACTGCCTCATTGAATTAAACAATATCTCCTTTTTCCTCTCATTACTTTTAAGTATTTGTTTTCAGCGAGAGAATCTCTTGTTTATGAAGAAACCCAGAATTAAATTAGTATTAAACAGATTTTTTCAGCTTTTAGTATGTCTGTCAGACACAGATATGATTGCTTCAGTGTGGGAACCTCTCTGCCATGTCCATTGTAAACCTGTGTCCCTAACAGGGACCGGAGTAGGTTGCTACTTCAGGTGACAATAATTCCAACTTATTTCTCTAAAGGTTAGATTTTCTTCCTCCATTTTTCTTCGGTGTAAGGATTTTATCGTTTATGGTAATGTGGAAAATGTTAGTCTCTCCTCTACATTTTGCTCTCTTTTATCATATGATTTTCCAAATCACTCTTGTGAATTTCCAGCGCTTTTTTAAACTGCTTTGCATTTAGTGCGTATCTGCTTTGCAGTCAGTGAATTTTTACTCGGTGTAAAGATCTGTTTTGACTTGACTGCTTTTACAGGTGAGTTAGTATTGCGCTTACACAGCCCCCTCCCTCCGCCGTCCTGCACAGATGCTAGAAGAAATGCTCGGGGTAAGACGTCGCGCCGCCGGGTTTGAAAACGGCCCGGCGGGCTCGGCCCGTTGCCGGCACGGAGCCGGTGCCCAGCCCCG
>WEKW01027884.1:34715-68322 GCA_013389905.1 Sula dactylatra
CTGCTCATTAGTATATTTTTTGCCTATCTTTAATTCTCAGTGGATCTCTCTTTTAGTTGCACATCCAATTTTGCCTTGAGCTTATATCAGCTTCTTGTATCCACAGTGTCTTTTGATAAGGAATTTCACAGGTCTGCTTCCTGTTGCATGAAGAACCACTTCCCTTTTGGTTTTGATAGTTTTGTGTTTTGTTTTTGTTTTGTTTTCAACTTACTGAACTTGTCTCCCTCTAGCTTCATATCTATGGCATTTTGTTCTTGTTTTTGAAGGCGTACACAGTCAATCCCATCTTCTCTCTGCCCTTCCTGATGTGTAGACCTCTATTATGCCTCCATTCAGCCATTCTTCAGCCAGAGAGAAGGGTCCCAGACTACCCAGTATCTTCTGTGGAAACCATTCCATACCTTCGATTCTTACTTTCTTTGTATTTCTTCCATTTCTGAGTAAATATTCTACTCCAAGCGACAATACCAGTGCTCTACAAGGTATCTGAGGTACAGACAAACCCTAGATTTTTACAGTGGCAAAAGTATGTTATCTATTCCTTTCCCAGTATTTTCTAATAATTTGATTTGGGGCTTCTTTTTTTTATTATTTTTTTTTTTTTACTATTCCTAAGCACGGAATCCATGTCTTCATGGAAGTAATGCCGAGATCTAACATAATGCCAAGATCTGCTTCTGAGTGAAAATGATAAGCTCAGAACCTGTAATTTTTAATATATGTATCAATGTGTGGTTTTCCCCATGTATCATTTGCATCTATTGATACCAAATTTCATTTAACATTTTATTTTCCAGCCACTCAGTCCTATAAGAGCCTTCTGAAATTCTTCACAGTCAGCTCTTAGCATTACTACCTTAATAACTTCCTAGCATGAGTAAACATTGTTACCTTACTGTTCACCCCCCTTTTCCAGGTCATTTACAAATGTATATCAAGCAGCCTAAATTCCTACCCAGATCCCTGTGGAACTTCATCTACTCTTCTCCTTTGTTTCCTATTTTTAACCAATAATTTATTTGGACTGTATTTATCCAAACTGTCACAATCTTGGAAATAAACTAGACTTTTTTTTCCCCCCTAAGGAAGAACTAAATTTTCCTTGTATATTGAATTGTTTCCCTTGGGAGGAGATAATTGCATGAACTTATTTTTAATATATAAAATCCTTACATAAACATTTATACATGCTAGAAGATAACAGTGAAAACTATTCCTTCAAGAAAATCTAATTAAGATACAAATAAATGTATTACCTTAGAAACTGCTGAATGTGCTCTTTGATCAGCCGCAGAACAGATCTATTTACTTGTATATTATCAGCCTTATCACAGTATTGCAGTACCATGTTCGCTGTCTTTGGCAGTTTGTCTAAGATTCTAAACCTGAAGTGTTGTGCAGTCTGAAATACCAGTTGGTACAACATTGCTTTTGTTACTGTTAAAAATGTCATGGATGCTGATCAGGTTTCCGTACCAGCATTTGTTAGTTTCCCTTGTCCTTCACTGAGGATTTTAGGCAATCTGACAGGCAGAAAAAAAAGTCTTTGAAAGGCTGCCACTGGATTTTTAGTACTGTTCTGGGTCCCCTTTTAGAAGAGGTTACATTTTGAATGTCCAGTGCATACCAGTTGCACTTCTCATACTTACCTGTATTTAATTGGCATTGTCATCACCACAAGTCAACTCCAGCTCATTCCTTCCATTTCTCAAATAGGAAAAATTAAGCAAATTACATATATTATTTCATTCATTGTCTATATTACTGTCATTTGTGGACCAAAACCCTATATCTGTGGGCATTGTACAAGGACAGGACATAGATGATTCTTGCCTACAAAAGTAATGTAGGACTGCAGATAGATATAAACAAACATGGGCATCTGTAAGGCAGTAGAAAGCTGTGTATTTACATATATAATATATGCACATTTCTGGAATAAGGTTGTGATTTTTTCCTTAAAGTAGAGCTCTGCCACTATTGTAATTCATAAATAAAAGACATTTAAACTAAGTGAATATGAAACCAAAATTATTGTGTTTGTGTGTTTTCAGTAGAAATTCAAGCAGTTTTGAAGTAACTTTCTGTGTAGTTTTATTGCTAAAAGTCCTTTGGTGAATCTTAACAATATTATGATGAATGTTTCTTTACATTTCCCTATGTGCTTTTAATGTTTGTCAGATGTACAAAAAAAATCAGGTTTCAGAGATCTTTCTGAATTTTAAAGTATCTCTGTTTATAAAGGTCTCTGAGGTGTTTAAAGCCTGTTTCCTTTCTGTCACATACAATCTCAGACTTTCTAGTCTCACAAAACCAAATGTCACTTTTTTGTTCAAGTAGAATAGCAGGAAATTTCTTAATTTACAGTTGAAATGTAAAGAAAATTATTAACTAAATCATGCTGTTCTATAATCCCTGCTCAGCTAGTCAGTTTCCAACCAAATTCCCTTCTTACTCCCAAATAAACATACAAAGGTTTCTTTAAAGGGACACGGTTCAAGGGGTCTGTAGCACAAATACAACCTAATAAAACAATTTCACAGTCTGGGAGAATGGCCTCTGTACTGCAACAACTTTTTAGTCCATATGTCTGACTCATACAGAAATCAAGAAAATGAACAAAAAAAAAATTTGAAAAAATGCTGTAATCGTATGCAAATGGCAAGGAAGAAAGGCTAGGTAGAAGCAGACGACATCATTTTTGTGGAAAGGGTGAAGATTTTCCTCTTGTTGGGTCTATGGTACCAATTTTTCTTCCTGACCACCAGAAGAAAGGTAATGCTGTTGTTCAGAGTTGTGATTTTGCAATCAGTACAGATACACGTGTTCAGAATTATATCAGGAGCAAACCTTTTCTTCCGGGCTACACAAATTTCAAATTTGCCATCAGGACTGTCCCAGCCTCAGTTGAATGCATGCAGTCATTTCAGGTATGACAAAACACTGTAATGGAGATAGCTTCTGAAGAAGTCCTTGAATAATTTTTTATTTAGTAACCAAATTTACCCACCAAGAAGGAATAGAATTCTTTTTCTAATAGCTATGTTAAGCTCTAGACTTTCATTTTTTTAACCTTTGTTCACTCTCTTGTTGTGACAGAGACTTGCCCTTTTCCCAACTTGCATCAGTCCTTGTGGAGGAAGGGAGAGGAATTTTAACACTCAGGGAGGTTCTGCAGGAAAATTATATTTCATATAGACCTAGTTTATATTACCATTTGTGGAAACTCCCTATTTAAATGGCTAAGGAGAAAACAGCATTTTTTAACATGGAGTCTTTCAAACTGTTTTGGTGGGCATTTCCTTTCTGACTAATGGGTCTGAGTTGAAAGCAGCTTACTTCATTGGTTCCTGGGGGACAAGTGTGTGTACTAATACTTTGGAGTGTCCTGGAGCATAAAAACTTAATAATTATTGTACTGGGTCACAAAGAAAGCTCCATCTCACCCAAGATTCTGTCCTGAACATCGACCAATATCAGATACACAGGGCACAGGGTATGAATAGTCTAATATACAGGGATCAGATTAGGAGAGCCAAAGTTCTGCTGGAGCTGAAACCAGCAAGGCATGTAAAGGGTAGCAAGAGGGACTTCTGTAATTGCACAGTCAGCAACGGGAAAACCAAGGAAATTGTGGGCCCACTGCTCAGAGGGGCAAGGGACCTAGTGACAAAGGATATGCAAAAGGCCTCAATGCCTTCTTTGCACTGGTTTTTGTTTTCAGCTACTCCCAGGCCTCCTAGGTCCCTTTGCCTAGTAGCACAGCCTGAGGAAGTGGAGCATTACCTGCAGAAGAAGATAGACTAAAGAAAGACTGAAGTGTACTGGACATACAGAACCTATGGGACTAGATGGGATGCACCCATGGGTGATGAGGGAGTTGGTCAATGTCAATGTGAGGCCACTCTCTCATCATTGAAAGATCATGGTGATCAAGGGAGGTTGTTGATGTCTGAAAAAGGCAAACATCATGCACATCTTTCATTAAGGCAAAAAGAAGGATCTGGGGAGACACAGGCTGGTGGCTGCTATATAGTTAGTTTTTGTATGCAAGTCATTCTGTACCTTTGAACATCGTTTTGTAGGTGCTATATACATGACCAGTGGCAAAACAATTTTCTTTATTTTGTTCTATATTTTTGTCTTAATAATTCCTAACATTCAGTTTGCCTTTTTGACCCCTGCTGAGCAGCTGGCAGCAATTATAGGCATTTAGTGGTCTTCTGATGAGAAACAATAGTAGCCAGCAACTACAGCCTGTTCTTACGCTCTTTACCTGCAGGAAGTGAACCTCTTCTGACTGCTGTTTTCTGAAATTTCACAGTCCCATTTGAACTTTCTTTGCAGCCATTTACAGACTCTTAGCTTGATATTTCAGAAACACAGTTGTTCTCTATTGCATTGAAGTACATGCTCCTCCGGTGCGGATGGAGCAAGGTAGCGGGCTGTTTGGAAGGGTGGCCAGCAGAGCCAGACCTACTGCCAGATAAATCTGCCCAGATTTATCTTTGTTATCTTTAAAGAACATTTAGGTGTGAGCTGAGACTGATAGGACCTTTAGAATTGATCATACTGAAAGTATGCCAGTGTTTTTAGGAAAGTATTATTTTTATTAGTAGTTGTCAGAAGAAAATCTAGGCACGAAATATTCTTTCACCCATGGGGCTCTCTCTTAGTACCAAGGCTAAGAGGCAAAACCAGAAGAGAAATCTGCACCATTTCTACAGAAGAATAGAAGATTGCAATGCTAAAGACATTAAGCAGAGAAATCGGGGGATCTAGTGAAAGGCACAGAAGAAAGAAAAAATAGGAGTAAGAGGCATAAGAGTTCAGAGAAAAGACAATCTCTTTATGGTCTGTCTTACTACCTGTGGCTGAAAGATAGCCTTAAGAGAGTTTTCATACTGTGCCACCAAGGTAGTTTAACTCTTTCCTGAATTATACATAATTATACAGTTAACATGCTAGGTTATAGTGTTAGGTTTCATTTCAGTTACCTTTACTGGCTCTTCAATCCTATATTTAACTATCTCCTTATCCATGAGAGAAAATAGCTCAAACTTTCTGTGTTGTGTGACTCAACCTTCCTTCTTAAAGATTGCCATTTAAAAAGTTGGTTTTCTTTTAACCAGAGGTAACTGCTGTATACTTTGGTACCTTTGTTTTTATTTCAAAACAAGTTGAAAAGATTTCTGTAAAATTATTCTGTCCTGCTTTCTTTAGATCCAGACAGATCACACTCACTTTCTTGAGATCAAGAGAGCACTAGTCTTATTTTAGCTTATGTCAGCAGCTAATTATCTATGTTGAGGGTAAATTGTAATGAGCTTACTGTAGGTGCTCTCATTGCCTCTACTTGAGTCAGTAGCATTGGATTTTGCAAAATCCTGGATATCGTTGTTTCCCATTGACTTGGATAAGGTATTAGGGCACTGTCTGTATTGCAGAATCTTGAGTAGAATAGAAGCTGTTGACATAAAACTGACTTTTTGCAGGGGACTGGTTTTAATTCTTGTGTAAAAGAAGATACTTTTTCTACTCTCTAAAATTTTGCCTACTGTTTAAGAGACACCTAAGTGTGGTTAGCAAGCTGCTATAGTATTAGCAGCTTCACAACTCAATTTGTTAGTTTTTTCAAGGCTCTTTAGTACGTTTCCTGTGAACATGAGGATGTGTAAGGGCTAAGCCTAGCAGAATACAAAAGCATGTTTGAAGTTTTTGAGGAACTGAGATTGTGCTGCATACTACCCACCCCTGTTGTTTTGGAAGATCAGCGTTTGGCACTAGTCTGTCTGTACCACATGTGATATTATTCCATCATAGCTGGTGATGAAGGCAGATCATTTAGATTTTTTTAAACCACTTCCTGAAATGGTTTTCCATTTCCAGTTTTCCAAATATAATGACCTTTTTAGACTGTTTTGAGGTTCTCTAAAACCACATTATGGAAAATATCAAACATTTATTGATTTTGCAAATATATAAAAAGCTTGTATGAGTCAGATTTGTGAGAAGTTGCCTTCTTAAGTGATACCAACAGAAAACTTACTATTATTAGCTTTTTGCAAAATACTCTGTAAACAATTGCTTTGTAGTGACAGTATTTTGTAATATTGAAGCTTTTTCTTTCCTTTTACAGTTATATCAGTAAGATCTGTTTCTCAGTTCAGGAGAAGGCTGTTGTGTGCCTCTGAAGTGTAACGGGTTGGAAATTTAATGTCAAAAGAAAACAATGTAATGAAAACTGACTGCAGTAGCAATTCAAGATTCAGTGGACTGTAACACTTACAGAATCAGTCTGTTAAATGACTCCTCTCCTAAAATAAATTTTTTTAAACTCTAGTGTAAAACACTTTTTTGCTATTAAGTTGATCAAAACTAGACATGTCAACAGACAAGGAAAAGGTAAAAATTAGTTCTACTGCCATATCACCATTGTCTTTTGTGACAATATGCGGTACTCTCATTTAAGTGAACCTCTTAGCATCTGCAAAAGGTCCCTCTGTTTTTCTGTTGAACAAGCTATGTGTGTAGTTAAAGCATACTGAAGTAATGCTTGCTTGTACTGGGAATGGGAATGGCTTTTTGTTTTGCGCTAATACAGTTCTCAGCACTGGCTGGGTTTCTGTGCCATGACACAGGAATTTTAAGTGTTACAAACATACAAGAAATGCTACTGATACAATGACAAGCAATGAAAAAAAATTTATTCAATGTTCAACAAGTATTATTTTGATCTTCAGTAGTCTCTCTGGTCCCCTACTGTCACTCATTCCTATTCTTCATATGGTCACTTCATTGGGTCGTTGTGTGCGTATACAGTAAAGCAATGCATAGTTTGTAAATAACTTCAAGAACCCTTAGAACAGTTTTTTTTATGACTCGCCATTGTGGTTATGAACAAATCATTTCACTTGAACATTTCACTTTAACTGAGAAGATAATACATACAAATTTTTTGGGTCTAGTGTATGTCAACATGCAGGATTTCTGTATGACAACAGCAGGATTACAGAAGTAATACTATGTCTTTTCAAGCAAAATATGTAGGTAAACATAATAACATGCATCAGATTTGAAAAGAAATTTAAAAAGTACAGATTTTTGGAAATGCAGTATTTTGGAAGCATTTTATGTTGCAGCATGTACATAAAATTATTTAAATGATTACCTGAAAGACAAGTGATAAGATATTTTAATGGATTTGTAAGTATAATGGTGTTTGGTAGAAAAGTAATTAATTATTTTAAGAAAGCTCTAATCTGGTTTTGGCTTCAGAAATAGTTAAATAATTTTACAAATGAAAACAACTCAGTGTTGCTCGGAAAATGAACTAATTGCAACAAAATTTTTTTGTAAAAAGTGTAGCCATTTCTTATGATAACCTACAGAATATCCAGATATTGCCAAAGGTCAAGGAAAAAACTTCCAGTTGTGAGAAATGTGGCCAATGATTAGGCTACATGTCTCTGTTTGATATTTACATGGGATGTCTCATCATGTGCTTAACTTGACTTCTACTTTCTTTATTTGATGCAGAAACAGCAGTTGTACACTGGGTTTAGAGGTACCCTGTGTGCTGTGAAGTGCATTAACAATTTCCTTTGAGGAACATGAGCGATATCTTACACTGATACGAACTGAAAATTTCAAAGGTAGCTCCTAGTTTTGTTCAGAACTCATTTTACAGGTATATTTGTAGGCTTGGAAACATATTTCCCAAAAGAAAGCAGTTACTTAGCGTATTTTTAGAGCTGTATTTTTTTAGTTCAATATATCACTTAGTAACTTATTGTCTTTTCAACTTTATTGAATATTCAACTTTGCCTTGAATAAGGAGAAAATATTTAAACAGTTGACCAACAGTTTTAGTGTTTATGCATAAAGGCAAAGACCAATGGACAATGTAATTTGTATCCTTCAAATGTTAAACACAAAGGCCTTACAAAGACCTTATCACTGTACCAGGCAATTGTGTATGATTTTTATAAAAAACAGTTTTAATTTGGCATAAGTTGAAGTGTGACTTGCCACCATTTTAAATCCCAGTATTTTCCTTTAGATTCTTCAAATTATATTGGCCTTTGCTGCTTTTTCTGAGAGAATATTTTGTATTTGAAACACAAATTTGGAAAACGGAGGGCAAGTGATTAAATGGTATATCCAGCTCAGGATTTTAATGAGTCACGTATTTAAAATGCAACTTTAAAATTAGGAGTTATCTCTTGCCATTTCTTAGGATATACACCTGTGTCATTGCAAGGGTATTATTTTAATTAAATCTTCCACAGAAATTTACAAATGCATATTGAAGAGTTGTCTTCACGGTGATCGTCTTATTATGACGCCCTTCGGTTTGCATTTTGTATGGCCACCTTCCTTTAGCATTGAAATGTATACTAAGCAAAACATTAGGCCACTATCTAGTTTCCTATTTGTTTTTTCTTCAGATTTTAGTGATACCGATTCTGTTTTTACTGGCTCAGGCAGCGTCTTTCAGCAGTTCTCTGTATGAGTGCAGTTCCTCACAGGATTCTTCCTTACCATGTTTTTTGCCATTCTCAGTATCTCAGCTCTTTAGGATTAAATACCTCTGCCTTGCAGGTATTTAAATGGCATGCTTTCTTCAGCACTGGCAGTTCTGAAAACTATGAAACGGCATTAGCAACCTACTGCTTTGCTGGTAAATGGAAGGTAACATTCAGTGGAGCCAGCGTCTCCTGTAAAGTCTGCATTTTTTACTCAAATCCAGCAAGAAGCAGTGGGTGATCACAAATTGAGCAAGAATAAGCTCTGATGTTATGGCTTGGTGTTTTCTGTTTGCTATATATTAGCAGTAACCAACCTGAATTCTTGCCTGTCAGTCTGACAGTGTCCATATGCACCTCACTATGTAGGAAGAGGATATGTCAGCGCCAGGAACTTACTTTCAATACATAATTGTCCCAAATACTGACCTGCACACTTTCATTTTGAAAGGCTCTAGTATTTCTTTATTTTCTTAGGGCTGGGCCAGTTTTGACATATACTTTGTTATTCTTTTGGACTGTTAGTTAATTGTGGGAAAATAGCTATGTAGTCTTCTAGCAAATTCAGAAGCGATTTCCTACTTGTAGAGTTACTTTGCTGTGCAAGTCTTTCCCTCGCTCCTACCACGTTGGTAATACTAGCATTAGACACTAGGTGGTAATAGTCTTCTGGTAAGATCAGCATGCATTTCACTATGTATGTGAAATGCCTTTTTAGAGCTATTTTTGCACCACTGAAACACTAGGATGCATTTATTTCAGAATAATAAAAAAAACCCCTGTAATATTAAGTTTGTTTAGTTTGTGTTGGGTTTAGTTGAATATAAAAAAATAGAAGTTAATGTGTCAATAATTGTTTACCTAGCCATTATCTTAGCTGTCATAGTTATTTCCTATACAAAAGCGGGAAGGTCACTGCCTGTTACAATTTTCTCAGAAAGATGAAATTAGTATGTGAAATTTTTTACTTTGTTTCACATATGGTCAGGTTTTTTTCCTGTCTTTGTGGAGAATAGTTCATTAAAATATTTGTAGCTATTGTTGCCCTGATTCAAATTACAAATCATAATTTTAATCTGAAATTCTTTGGATGGTGCCTATTTATTTATTATGTTTTGTAGGCAGACATTTAAAAATTGTTTTAAAATGAAGAGGATAAGTATGTAAAATATATATTTACTTCCCTAATATATCTTACTGAAGTAATATCATAGATACTGCTGAGGATGATGTTAAAATCATGTATATATGGTTAGACATATATTTATATTTTTCTTAATATAGAAAATGTGAAACTGTTTATATTTGAGGAGAATGTTGGTTTCACTTGCATTTTTCACTATTTGCCTTCAGCTCCAGCTAAAAGATAATGTCCTCTCAGCGCTGGTGTGGCCAACTAGATGCTTTTTGCTTCCTTATTTAGGGCTTCGAAGTAGCTGCAGGGATTGCTGCAGACAGGCTGCAACTGAGTGAGAAGGGTTTCCTTCTCTGCCATTTCCCGGAGCATGAGGTCAGGTCCCTTGTTACAGAGATTTCTGCGGGTCTGGGTGCAGCAGTGGTCCGTGAGAAGGGATGGTGCAACCATCAAGAGCCAGGGATTAGATGCAAAGTCCAAAAGGGGAAGAAAGAAACCTTGAACTCATCCAAGAGACTTGTTTTCCAAATTCGTCTGTAAGGTGGAGTTCTTTGGTAGGCTGTTGTGCGCTGAAATGATCAGGTATAAAGAAAAAGTGTGAGACTCTGGGGTAAAATCTAGTGTGTATAATAAATGGTACTTCAAACTAAGTGCTACATACTTTGTACAGCTTTCTTCCCAGAGCAGAATTGGGAAATCTAATGCAGCATGAGTGTTGAATTAATCTAATAGACATTGGAATAAACAGTTTAAGAAAACAGTTTAATATTTGGAGTTAGGCAAATGTTTCCATTTGCATTACAACATATATTTTCTCATGGTCGGGGTTCATTGCTTGATTAAATGAAGGAGGTTGAAAAACAGGGGTTGTTTTTTGTTTGAGGGATTCAGACATGCAAAGTTTGAAACTATTAAAAAATCATTCTGTGTTATTATATTATGCAGAGCAATCATGCAGATTACCTGTAAAGGTATGTGGAAAGAGTGTGTCTGCTCCCCTAAGATTATTTGATCAAGGACCTTGTCAAAGGGGATGCTGAGGAAAAGGGAGGCAATAAATAGAACATACAGAGCCACAGACCTCACAGAGAAATAACAACAAGAACAACACAATGATGACAAGAAACCAGCCTGGTCAGTCACACTAACTGATGGACTATCAAGAAACTCCAGGCATCACTTCAAAGAGGGGCCAACCTAGACTTTGCAACTGATAAGGGTGCGGACCCAGGGTTCCTGGATAATGGGAGGGGGCATTGGTGGAATTATGCAAACTGGTGAGGGGAGGGGAATCACAGGGAACAAAGGAGGGATAAACAGAAAGGGGTATAAAAGGGGTTGGTTACACGTGAAATGGGGCTGGTCATTACATTTGGCTGAGCCCGGTGCCTGATCACTGCAGTCTGTCCTAACTTCTTACTAAATCCTCATAACAGTATCTATTACGTGTAGTCACAGGTGAAGTTTTAGTAGATGTTGCTGAAACATAACATTTACATATAATATGAAAGTGATATTTATAAATGGTAGGAACCTTAATGAAAAGAAAGTATAGATGAAATCAGAGGAGGGGAAGGAAGACAGCAAATAAAAGGCTCACTTTACTGGAATCGATGTCAAAACTCCACAAAACTGCTGCTGTTAAGACGGTGGAAAACCAGAAAGGGGAAAAAAAGGACAACTCTCACAAGTAATCGTTACAGTGTGTCTGTTTTGAAATGTTTAACACCTACCACCTTTACATTTGATAAGATTAATTGAGAATGTGCTGGTATAAGGGTTCTTTAACACTGAACCTTGCAAGGCAACTGCAAGGCAACTCTGCCCAGTTGCTTGCATATGTAAGTACAGAGGAGTGGCTGTGCAGGATCACGACGAAGCTCCATCTCTCCCAGTCTTCTGTCTGCAGCTGTGACTAGGAAAGTATGTCCATGAAGAGTATATGAATAAGACAAACATGCAGTGACGCTGTCCTGGAATACTCTCTGACTAATAATGTGTGGTTCATGCACTTTCTGAACCTGACAATTTGTATTTTATATGCCCAGACGCGTTTTTATTCCATGAATCTGCCCAGTCACTTTAGGAACCAGTATTTTTACTGTTTCCTCTGGTACTGTGCTATCTCAGAGAAGGCTGAAAAGAATGTGTTTCATTTTTCCATCACCCAGGTCCCTGGCCAGTTTACCAATATAAGTCACTGTTGCTTTAATTTCATACTAATATGTTAGGCTGTACCTGAGAGAGAACTAAGAAGTGAACACCCAAACTGTCCAGCCACTTCTGCCAACATCTAGCAAAGGGGCAAGGTTTGACTACCCCAGTTAAATCTACCATCAGAATCCTCATGCAATTGCTCTCATCTCTCACTCTGCAGCTAAGTGTTTAGCGTCTTCATTTACCACTCTGTTCTGTACTTTTTTTCTGCTCTGTGAACTCAGGTGGTAGACATGGCTGTTTAGCCTGATCTGGGCTTGGTACAGGGTACCAGAGAATGAGGGGGAGAAGTAGTCATGGTCAGTGCGGTTCAGAGAAGGAATACTCCCTCCCACCAGTCTCTCCCAGGTGGCAGATAGAAGGACACCCTGCTGCTGCCGTCTTGATGAACAAAGTCTCATGCTTGGCAAACAAATCCCCAAATCCCCCACAACAGACCTCAAACTCTTGAGAGACTTGCAGCTAAATGCAGTTGTAAAAATCTTTTTGAAAGACCAGTGCTTTTTATAAATGTGTTTAGTGTAAGGTATTAGATAATTTATTACATATGCCTTCAAGCTACTGTAAAAATTCAGCACTGAGTCAGAATTCATCAGCAATGAGAAATAAAGCTTTCAAGTGATTTACCAAATAAGCCAGAGAGCAATAAAAATGTTTTCTCTTTAGATTTTCATGTATTCTATCACATCTATGTCTGTAAGTTCTCACTCTAATAGTAATTTGGCTACATAGTGCACACTGTTAGTGCTAGTTATCAGATGAACAGGTGTGATTGAAGTGAGTGTATACCTCTCCTACACTTTCCCCTGGATTTTTTTTGCTCTAACACAAGACAGTAATAGAAATGAAATAGTCAAGCGTAAGCAGGCAGAGGCTGTGGCAGTTTACATGTACACACAGATTGCCTGTACCTCTCCAATGGAAAATCCCTTGATGTTTCTCTGGTCCTGGTTGCTAGATACTTCTGATATTCACCAATTTCAAAGGTTTGAAAATGGTCGCATGTACGAAATGAAATACCTATCACAGTTTTCAGTTTAACCTCCTTATATGCTGAACACTGACTTTTTTAAGTCATAGGCCAGATTGTATTCTTGTACATATGTGCAGTCAAAAGAGAACTGGGATTATAAATGGTTTCATTTGAATTCTGCTGTAACTCCTTGGTACTAGTATTTCTCTAACTATATTCAGCATTCAACAAAAAAAAAAAATCAGCTATGCTTCAATTCTGACTTAAATACAGAAGTGGAAATGAGGAACTCCTGGCTTCTGAGATATAATTATGGCTTTGCTTAACATTAATATAGAGGGCTGTTAAATAGATAGTCAAGAACTATAATCTAAATGAAGAGTTAACAGTGTTTCACATATAAGAGTAAAGCTTTTCTCCTAGTTTTCTAATCTTGATTTATAAGTGGAATATTTCTGTGAAATTGTTTATTTCTCCTATTATTATTTTTTTACCTTGTGTTATGGTTTAACCCTAGCCAGCAGCTAAGCACCAGGCAGCCGCTCGCTCACTTCCCCCCTGGTGGGATGGGGGAGAGAATCAGAAGAGTAAGAGTACGAAAACTCATGGGTTGAGGTAAAGACAGTTTAATAGGGAAAGTAAAAGCGGCGTGCACAAGCAGAGCAAAGCAAGGAATTCATTCACTCCTTCCCACGGGCAGGCAGGTGTTCAGCCATCTCCAGGAAAGCAGGGCTCCATCACGTGTAACGATTACTTGGAAAGACAAAGGCCATCTGTCCAAATGTCCCCCCCTTCCTCCTCCTTCCCCCAGCTTTATACGCTGAGCATGACATCATACGGTGTGGAATAACCCTTTGGTCAGTTGGGGTCAGCTGTCCCAGCTGTGTACCCTCCTCGCTGGTGGGGTGGGGTGAGAAGCAGGAAAGGCCTTGACTCTGTGTCAGCACTGCTCAGCAACAACTAAAACATCTTCACATTATCAACACTGTTTTCAGCACAAATCCAAAACACAGCCCCATACTAGCTACTATGAAGAAAATTAACTCTATCCCAGCCAAAACCAGCACACCTTGTTTTAAGCCAGCCGTAAATTGCATATTTTAATGGTTACTATTTATAGATTTTTAAAGTACAGTCTAAAGTAAGAAAAAATGACTGTGCTACAAGAGAATATACTGAAGGCAATTAACACCACTAATTATACTGCAATTAATGCCACTTGCTTAGTTTACAGGGCAGATGCTAGTTTCATTGTATTATGCATGCCTTAAGCTGCCTACTTTTATGGCTCTTAAGTGATACGACTATTTAATACTGAAACCAACAAAATGTTCATTCATAGTTTGGTAGCTCCTAACTGATAGGAGTGTAGGCACCAGCCACCCCAGGAACAGAGTTCCTTGGTGCATTATCAAATAGTATACCAGATTAACTCTCATAGAACAGCAAAGCACAAATAATGAATCATTGCTTAGCAGTACTAGAAATACAGTGCTTAGAGGAGAGATGACATTATTTACTAGATGCTTGAGTAATGCTCTGTGCATTGATACTGTATGGTCATTAAAATGAAGCAAATATGTTTAAGTTTGAATACTTCACAATCTCTATTTACATATACCTGTATTTCTAAGTTAGTCAAAACCAGGGTTGTTTCTATGCACATGTAAAATATTCTGAAGTCTTTGTGGTCTTATTCTTTTTTTAAAAAGCTTCTTTTTCTCATTAATGAAAATAACTAGGCTAATTTTGAGAAAAGAAAAAGAGTCTTTGCTAAAGATTGGGAAGATCAGAAGGGAGTCAAAGTGGGAGTTTTTTCAGTTGTTAGCTGAATAGCTGTAGTACTTGATTTTTGACTGAGAAACTCTTTACGTTCCAGGTTGACAGAACTTCCGGGTGGATGAAAACAAAAATGCGAAGTTCTGCACAAGCAGTCTAATTGTTTCTTATCAGATGTTCAGGTTTCATTTTCTTGATATATGCAATGTAGAATCTTTCAGGAACATGCAGGCTAAACTTTTGGTGTAACAGAAAGAAGATTTTGAAAATTTCAAACTGATTTTCTTACCTATGAAACTAAGAACTGCAAAATAACGTTGTCCTGTAAAACTAAAAAAGTTTTTCTGAAGTGTTTTCTTGCCATTTTTAGAATAACTAATTTAGCAAAAATGTGATTTGTATGATTTTCTATCTTTGCAAATATTGATAGCATGTTTGTAATGAAAATGATCTCAGACTTTGCGTTCTTCTTTTTGAAAGATTTTATGGAAAGAAGATTGAACATTCTTTCTGGATTTATTGAGGCTTTTAATCTGAATGAGAAGATAATGGTAGAAATAAATGGTAGTACTCAAGTTAGCACAGGAGCAATTTTTTCATTAAATAGTATTGAACATTCTCACATGTGCTGTCTTTGCCTTAATATAGAAAGGAAATTAAGTGAGCCTATTAAATATGTAAGTGCTTATAGTTACAGTTTTTCTCACTTGGAAGACTAATGCATATTTTCCCAGTAAAGTTTTTTCCTTTATTCTGAAAAAGCTTACTTTCTTCATGAACATACTAGCTGGCTGGATACTGGACTCACTTGCTAAATTTCAAATTGAAACATGCAGGTTTAAAGAAAATTTCTAATGCATGCAAGACAGGAAGAATCACATTCCATTATTATAATGGATTATCTGTTACTCATCATATGTTCACACTGTATGCTGTGCTTGGCAGCCTGGAGGTCCTGACCTGTCTTGCCTTTCTTGTTTCTGGCTCTGGACTTTAAATTCCAAAATGTGCTGCTTTCCCAGCCTGAAGAGGGTATTAACACAGTTCGTAAGCTTGTGATCTTTATATGCAGTTAGATTGGGCTAAACTAAAGCTAGTCTATTTAAATTACTCTCATTTTTGATCCATCATAGACTGTTCTGGTTGAGAATTTTCCCAGCCTGTCTTCTTCCCGCTCCAAAGAATTACTGTCCATCTCACAGCCTTCCACACACCACTGATGCCTGGTGGTCCCCAACCAACTGGCAAACAGGGACTGAAGCACTGGGGTTTTTTTTTTTTCCTTCAAAGTTTTAAATTGCTTTATGCGGTGGCTTAAAGTTAGCAGTAATGTATGAGCCCACAGGTTTTTAAAACTCAGAGAGAGCTGGAGTTTTGCAGGTGGTTGTACACAAAGGCTGGCTTAAAAGTTTGGTCCTGGCCCCATGCCTGTTGCATTGACTCCATTATACGGTCTGCATAATCATTGACTCTGAACTCAGTCAGCAATCTGTTAAGACAGCAAGTAGTTGAAGAATGGCAGCTAACAAACACCAGTTACTTTGTCAGTGTATGCTACATGCTATCATTTAGCGTGTTAGGTATGTAGTAGGTGTCTTGCATGAACCTGGAGTCTTTTAGCTTTGCTGACAATCTCTGATACTGTTTTTGTCATGAAATGGGCTACTACTTCTCTTCTTCTGCCTAAAATTTCTTTCTATCTATACTTTACTGTCTCTCTTTTCTTTATGAGTCCACTTATAAACACATCCTGTACCCCATATGGGGTTTTGTCATACTTGCAGAATGTTGGTATATCTTTAAACTCTAGCAGATCGATAGGAAGAAATATGATACTCCCAATTCCAGCCCATATAATAAATTTACCAGCCATTCAGTCAAAACATAGCCTTTAAGGCTACATTTCTTCATTGTGTCTATTCTTGAGATGTTAGGAGCCTTGTCTAGAAATTTATAAATGCAGAGTCATTTTGTAATGCAGCAACTTTGATATAATTGAGTCATAGATATTATGCAGAATTTCTAGGCTTTTCTGATGGGTTATGTAAATTTCAAGTATGTCAATGAAAGATTAATGTGAGCTCACTTAGCCCATGTGTAACGCATGAATGATGGGTCTGACTCCATTCATTATCTGACAAAAACAGAGAGGGATGAATGTCTGACATAAGAGCAGGAGGATGGTGTTTATAAATTCTTGCTTTTCTCAAACATGGAATTATGTGTAAGTGATAGGTTAAGTACTAGTTTTTGTAATGATTGGTGATGGCACAGAGGACCAGAGGGATATAAGAGAGGTTAAAAATGAACTTAGATAGTCAGAAGTGACATAAACAAGTTTTTCTTGGATTCTCAGTTCTAACAGTCTCAGGGAGAAGCCTTTGGACTGCTTTCTCCTCCTAATGCAGTCCAAGATACCATTAGACTTCTTTGCAGCAAGGGCACACCGCTACCTTGTGTTCAACTTTATGTCCACCAGGACCTCCAGGTCCCTTTCTGCAAAGCTGCTTCCAGCCAGTTGGCCCCTAGCTTATACTGGTGCATGGGGTTGTTCCTGCCCAGGTGCAGGTCTTTGTACTTTCTCCTTGTTGAACTGTGTAAGGTTCCTGTTGGCTCATTTCTCCAGCCTGTCAAAAGGTCCCTCATTCACTGTGTTCTACTTTAAGACTTGTTAAATCTCTCTGAAACCAGAACTTCTTCAGTCATCACTACCAGCTTCCTAAAAGGCCTGGAAATACAGGCAGATGTTGAAACACACAGCAAGATCAGCAGGCTGTGCTGGACTAAGCAGCTGGTTTTTACAAATATTTTGTCTAGGACTGTGATAATACAAGGAAGCAGTAGCATGAAGTGGAGGAGGGAGGAGGATGGGAGAGCACTGGTATGGGTGTAAAGGTGCTATGGGTGCGGGGCAATAGGCAAGTGTACCTCTGGACTAACTGACATTCCCCTGGTTGGGGGGAGCTGGGTGGACTGAGGTCAAGAGAAACATCAACCTAGTGTTGGAAAAAGAGAAGTCTTTAGGTTCCCCTTGTTCATGCTTGTAACAAGTATATGGAATATGGGACGTATACTTGGGAAGTAGACAGAGCTTTCCTCTAGGATGATAGGAGTGTACATTCTCTTAATTTATAATTTTACTCAAGATGGAAGTTTTAAGAATTTCTACAGATATTTTTATTTCTTGAATGCAAGTTCCAGAAGCTTGATAAATCTTAACATGATAGCAGAAGCTTGGTAATTCTTAACATGGTAGTATTTTTGTCTGTGAAAATCAAATATAATTATTACAGTCAGATACTTCATATTATGGAACAGAAAACAGAATTAGGAAATCATCCTAATTTGTTTAATTTTTTTCTACTGAACTGTTCTTAAACAGCAGCCATGGGAAAAGTTTATCATTTGTTCCTGATTATTCTTCAGACTATTCACTGACTATAAATTATGTAAGTGTATTCCCAGATGTACCGGAAAACCAAAGATTACCTCATCCAGCAATGACAGGTTGTAACTGTAAGTTTAACAGACATTATAGGCTAATTTTACAAAGCATTTCCTCCTTTTTTGGAGGAGTCAGTCTGCTAGAGATTCATTCTGTTAAGAACTTGGCTCTTGATACATATCTCCCTTAAATATTGCCCGTTTTTCTGAAACCTCCTGCAGAAGGGTAAGATACATAATTCTATTCTCTCCTGAAGTGCATCTTTAACTGGGCTTAAGCTGAAAAATAACAATGTACATGCCATCCCCACATCGGAGGTTTAGGGAGGAAGAATGTTGTATTTATTACTAAGTATATGGAGAATTCTGTGGAGGTAGTGTGCAATTGCTTTAATTCAATTTTGACTGGTATACCTGAATTTCTTGCTCGGATATCTTTGTGGAGCCTGAAATGATTAAAAGAATGCTTATACTCTTAATACTTCATTTACTTCAATGGGCAGATAGGTTTGCTGGTCATGCTCTGGAGTTTTGGAAGGTCTGTCATTAGCACTGAATGCTGAGCTCCTAGGAGAGACGATGCAGAAGGTTGATTGAGGGAGCACACCAAGCAAACCAAGCCACATAATGAAACAGGAATAGAAATGAGGCAACGATGGAAACACTAGGAAAAGGGAAGATAAGAAAAGAAATATTGGAGCAGAGCTGGAGTTGTGTAGGACTTTTTAATGTTAAATTGTACTTACCAAAGGATATTAACTGCCAAACTTTTGTTTCTATAGGAGGTTTATGGAGACCCATCTAAGAACAATTCCAAGTGACGCTTTTTCCAATCTCCCCAACATCTCCAGGATGTAAGTTCTGTTTCTGATATTATTCTTTTAGCTCTTTGTCATGGTTTTAGCTGGGATAGTTAATTTTCTTCACTGTAGCTGGAATAGTGCTGCATTTTGGACTTAGTATGAAACTAATGTTGATAACACACTGATGTTTTAGTTGTTGCTAGGTAGTGCTTACACTAGTCAAGGACTCTTCCAGCTCCCCATGCTCTGCCGGGTGCACAAGAAGCCGGGAGGGGAGGGGATACACCCAAGAGAGCTGATCTGAATGGGCCAAAGGGTATTCCATATCATGTGACGTCATGCCCAGTATATTAACTGGGGGGAGTTGGCCGGGTGAAGGAGCGATCGCGGCTCGGGGACCGGCAGCATCGGTCAGCGGGTGGTGAGCGGTTGCAGCACTTGTTGTTTGGGGTTTTTTTCTTTCTTCCAAGGTTTCATCTCTCTCTCTCTCTCTCTCTCTCATTACTTTCCTTTTCATTATATTATTATTATTGCTGTTTTATTTGAATTATTAAACTGTTCTTATCTCAGCCCATGAGTTTTCTTACTTTGGCCTTTCCGATTCTCTCCCCCATCCCACAAGGGTGGGGGGAGTGAGTGAGTGGCTGTGTGGTGCTTAGCTGCTGACTGGGGCTGAACCACAACACTCTTTTATTAAAAATCACTTTCCTTCCCAAAAATTCTGTCTTTTTGTATAAAGTCTTCTGAAATGAAAATATTCTTGCACCTTTGCTACCTCACCACTTACATTTTAGAACTGCAGGTAATCAGCCCATTGTTTTTAACCTGAACCAGCTGTAGGAAGGCATGCTAGGCATTTTTGGATAAAAGCACAACTTTATTAAAGTAGATGTGATAAATAAGGCTATAAAATTTTTTTTTTTTGCAGTTCACAAAATAAGAGAGATGGTTTCATTCATAACAAATGAACATATTCTAATGCTGTTCCAGGCTAAAAATTTGTTTCTAGTTCCCAGCATGATTTGTAACTCATTTCATTGGAGACTCTGTGGCATTTCTGGGCTAGGGATGGACTTTCACCAAAATATCAGTATTTGTGTGATGTGAGAAGGATTTCCATTGTGTCACTTCCTTTGTATATAACCACATGCATGGATACAATCCATAAATGCACAACCACCAGCCTCTACCTGTTTGCCTCACATCAGCATTTGTCCCATTGAAACTGGCTAACTTTGCACTGCACTGCTCATTGATGTCAGCAGTTTCAAGACAAAGTTGTCTCACCTTCCTTTCTTCTTCTTTGTGGCTGGCACATAATCTGTCATCCTATGCATGGCTATTTGATGCAGGGAACTTCTCTGCTGTCTTGCAATTCACCCCCTAGAATCAGAGAGTCATGTAATTTAGAAGGGACCTCAGGAGGCCTCTAGTCCACCACCTGCTCAAAGCTGGGCTAACTACAAGGTCCAACCAGATTGCTTGGGTCTTTATCCAGTCTGGTGCTCAGCTTTATCTGTGTCTGCTGTTAACTAAATAAACCACCTCATTCAGCAACAGGCCCACATTTTTCTTGTTCAGCCTTTTATTACTAATGTAGCAATAGGAGCTCTTGCTGTCCTTGACATTCCTTGCAAGTGTCAACTCCAGCTGAGCTATGGCTGAGATGGACTACTATATAAGAATTCATGAGGCAGGGTTTTGGGGGAACATGGAGGTCTGCCTAATTATATTTTATAGCTTCATCCAGGTGTATTAAAGTAATAACTTCCTAAAATCTTTATACATAATTGTTCTTGAATATCTGCAGCACCATCTACCATCTCAGTTTAATCAGACAGAAGGTGTATTTTTGGGGGGATTTTTTTTGGGGGGGAACGTCCCTCATATAACGTATAGTATCATATACAAGCCTGATAAACTTTGTTCAAAACAGAGTTTTATGAAATGTAGAAGTATGTCAACTCTTCTTCAGCTTTCAGTGACACATAATCCACTGCTTAGATACTTTTCAGATTTTAAAATTCTCAAATTGAAATGTTTATGAATTTGTAAAAGCACAAGCATTCATCTGAAGAATTCAGTGAACCCTTCTCTAAAGAAGTTGCCTCACCTCCAAAAACTTACAGTGGCCAAAAGGTTGTTACACCAAATCTTCCTAACCTTCGTGGCACCTGAGGTGAGGAAGGGGTATTCACACTGCCTGTCTCTAGATCACTTAGGGACCTCGTAGGCTAAGGACACGTAGCCACCTAGTTTCTCTCCATGAGCATTATAAGTCAGTGACAGTCTTTTGCCTGTACTGTTTGGTAGTAACATGGTAACAGATAACCACTCTGTTGCATGCTTTGATCACATTTCAGTTTAAGAGGAAAGTCAAAATTACAAAGACCTTATTGCCTTGAATGAGTTGAATAGGTGCTTTTTACACAAATTAAGATAATATGTTGGCATCCATGTCAGTTTATTTGGTTAGTGATTCCAAGGCTAGCTGGGAAAACAAATGTCAATATCCAAATTATTCTTTAAAGAGAGTACCTGAATATGGAGTTGTACCTTCCCCCTACTCCACATTCATGTGTAGGAAAATAGCATAGACACAGTTGAATATAGCAGTAACCTACTTAAAATCATGACCTGATGTAGTAGTGTTACAGTCTCCTGCTGGGCAACGCCTTCTGGGTTACCACATTTCTCTTCTGTTAGTTTTAAAAAGCCTATGAAGAATAGACAGCTGTTTAAATTTGGATAGTGTCAATGCACTTCTGGATTTTTTCTTTATAGCATTACTACTACTACAAATCATGAACTCCCATCTTCTTGATATAAACTTTGGGTTAAGGAACCAGTACCTGTGTTTTAACTGCAGCTCTTGTGTGTATGTCTTGGCCTTTAATGTACCATGTCTCATTTGCCTCTCCCAGCCCACAATTTCCATCAGCAATGAAAATTACCCGATCATTCCTTGCTTTGTAAACTCATCTAGAAAATGTAAATGTTATGAAGTTTCAACAGGGTGATAGAGACTGTGTTTATAGCACTTCATTTTGCTATATGGTTTCCATTATATAATTTCCACAAATAAACCTTTTTTCCTCTGTACTGAATAGAAAATTTAGTTGTCCTCTTTATGAACCTTGTTTGAACAAAAAATTTTAGAGCTACTATTTCTCTTAAATGAATGTGTATCTATATATCGTGATAGCCAGAAGTAGAGAATATTTCCCTGTGCTGCTTTGCCACAGGAATGAAGCAAAAATCATTTCAATTAAATGCTCAAGTGCAAAGCTAATTCCTGTCAGAAATTCATCAGTGCACTAAAAACCAAATGTTTTATAAAGTATTCAGATGCAAGAGAAATTTCTGTTTTACATCCTTAAAGTTGTAAATGCATTAAATCTCGGTAGAAGGGCTTCGTCTGGACAGGTTGAGCATTCAGTATTTTTAAGGTCAAGGATAAGGAACCTTTTTCGTGGGCTCAGGATGATGCTTTGGGGTCACATTCATGACTACCTCACAGACACCTGACCTGTAGCTCCCCGAGCAGTTTTCTCCGCAGCTTCTCCATGCAAAGTAGTATCCCTGCATTGCACAGTGCTCTCTGCCAGCAGCCCCATGCAGAGCACATAATTTCCCCTGTGCACTGTTTTCCTTTGTGCAACACAGTGCCTTCTCATGGCCCGTGCACACCGCTGTCCCACAGCCAGTGCCACCACATGGCATACCTAGCATGCATCTGCACCGCAGGGCTCCCACACCTCCCCTGCCCCCCAGTGCCAGCCCCAGCTCAGGGCTTCAGTTGCCTTAGCTGCTCCTGGTTGTCCTCTTGTGAAGTACCCCACACGTCACCCGAGCTGCTGAGGCTGGAAAAAAGCAAAGAAAGGTGGAGAGAGAGAGAAGGAAGAAAATAAGGGCAGGGAGAAGGCCTTGTGGCTACTGCCACGTGCCAATCTACTTTAAATACTGTGTTCTCAGGCTCTTTCTGAATGGGCAATGGTTGATTAAAGTGTTATCTGCAAACAGACTTTCTCTGAAGCTGTGCATTTGGTGTTTAAACTATGACTGTATTCGCGATGGGTGTTGAAGGCATTTTGAAATCCTGCAAATTAAACGCAGCTGGTAGGGAGAGGAGGTGCTGAATTGTAACATGCCTTCAAAATGGGAACTTAAACACACTTTCCCTCTCCTTCTGATGCAACTCCTTCCAGTTCTGATTGCTATGATTTTTATTTCTTACATTTAACATGTTGTATTATGTGTTCATTAGCCAGACACCAAAGGTTTTTGGAGGCACTCTGAATGCTTGGAAGTAAATGTTTATGCACCATTAATACATGCTTCTGTTTGACATTCCTGTCTCAGAGGAGATTTTGAATGTGTTTGTGTGGGTTTTTTTGGTGTTTGTCTAGATGACACTAAAGCAGATAAAACCACTCATTTCCCTGTCATCAGTGATGATGTGGTTTAATTAATGTACACAAATACGTCTGCTTATGAAACAGGAGAGTGGAGGTCAACACGCAAAGAAAATCTGCGTTTCCTTCCCACTTTTGTCCCACAGCTGAAAGATATAAAACTGTAACTCAAACAGCTCCAAGCCAGGCAGTATAGTAAAAATGTGATGTGCAGCAAGGTGGGAAGGAACATTGTGGCTGCAGGGGTGAGGGAGGGGAGGAGGAATCCCCATTGCCACTCTTTTGCCTCTTCTTATGTGTGAGAGAAAAGCACTTGCCTGCCTGAGGTAAGGTGACCCATTTGGATCACGGAGCACACAAAAAGTACTCTCTAATTCCTAGCCCCAGCATGAGGATGCAATGTTTGTTCGTTAACCGTTTTTAATTTAATTTTCTGTCAAGCTGATTTATATAGAGCTGTTTGCTACATAAAACTCTTTTTTTTAATGTGTCATTGATATAACCTTTCTTTCGGTATGTTAAAATGTAGGCTCTGTTAAAATGGAATAACTAATTTTCTTTTAAGACTGAAACTCCAATTTCCTGGACAACAGACATTTATTGCTTACAGGATAAAAAAATTAAAGCATTTTACGTAAATATCTAACTCTGCAATACTCAATCACAGAGGTACAGACTGGAAATACTTTCCTGCCTTTTGGAAGAGGCAAACAGCTTTGTAAAAGCACTATTACTGTAGAAAGAGAATCTATTGGTCCTATAGTCTCTATTAGTTACTATTCTGGTATCTTTACAAACACTGTTGGATACTTCTCCTAAGTGACCAATAAAAAGTAAATCTTAGATTAGAGGAGTTAAAATTAGTTCAGGTAATATGTTTTTAGCTCCAGTCTGGAAAGGACATAAATTCCCTTGGAACAGTTAGTGTATCAGGCATCTGCTGATTGTCAGAGCACGTGCTGGTCACAAAGGCTTTCCAATTTTTAAAAACATTTTAAATATCTTTTAATACCCATTGAAAGAAATAAAGATTTATCTTCTTTAAAATTTCTACAAAAAATAAAAATCTGATCCATAATTGATTGTATTAAAAAGCCCTCCTGAGTTAAATGATCATATTTTAACTTGCTATTTACTATTATTACTCTTAATATTGTCATTGGAAAAAATGGAAAGAATGTTAAAAATAATTTCCGTTTTGTTTAAGGAACACAACCCGTTTAGAATTGATGTAAAATACCATTTGGATATTTTTTAAGTTAAGTATGATTCTAGGTCTATGCAGGTGTACTGTTTAAAAAGGAGGAATAGCAGAGTCTCTCTATTATTACATTTTATTTGATTTTTATATCTAAAATTGACATCTAAGACTTTTCTTTAATTTTGCGCATTTAAAATAAGGATCGAGTTGCTCAAGTTGTGTGTAACCATGCAAAATATTAAAAGCTGAGTCAGTAACTTCAGTCAAGACTATCACAAGATAGTACTTAAATATTTTAATAATAATAATAAATACAAGAATATATAAGGCATTCCAATTAGTTTAAAAGATCTATAGATTAGAAATATGATCTAAAATATTATTATAAAAGTAAAGAAAATACAGGAATACATCTTTTAAATGCTATTTCAGCATTAATAAATTTTAAAACTGAGACATTTTGAAAGACGGAATCAGATAATTTAACCCAAATAGTAATACGTCAGTTACTCTGAAAATCTGCACTAGTTGGTTGTATCACAACTTTATTCACACAACTTTAGCAATAGTTCCAGTATTATTATCCTCCTGATGATTGTGGAGAGAGACTCTGTAGAGCTATTTTCTCATCACATTCAGTAGATCACTTGCAGTACAAATGTGACTCAGTCTAAACCGAGTGCAAATAAATATTTCTTAAGCTTGCTATCCGTTTTTGCTTCTGAGCCACATTACTCCTTACAACTTTTAAGACATTCACTGTATGGCTAGAGTTTCTCTCTAAATTCATGTTAGAGCACATTTTTTTCTCAGCAGTACCAAAACTTCAGTTGCCTGACGATCTGTTTCTCTCTAGAGAAATTGCGACAACTGTTGCAGTGGTGGCCCAAGGACCATCTTAGTTTCTTTCCTTCCTTTTTAATTCTTCAATATAAAGAAATATGCCAACTTATCTGAGGGCTAGATCCCCTTTGAGAACTTCAAGGTGATCTTAAGGGAAGAAATATCATTCTGCAATGTGAAATAAGGATGTCTGCTTTTGCTATTTAATAGCACTGTTGTGTTTTTTTGATTTAACTGTATTCTGCAATATAGCATGCATATAAGGCATCAGCCAAAATCAAAATCCTGCTAAAAGTTCCTCCCTCAGACACTCTCCATGTGTCTGGCAGTGTCATGGCAGTTGGATGAGAAAAAGAATGAGAGGAAAAATGAAGTGGTGTGATGGGCACTAGCCAAGGCTTGCCAAGGTCTGAGACTTTTTTCTTTTTCTGTTTGCTGGTGTTTAGCTACATCTCCATAGATGAAACACTTCAGAGTCTGGAGGCCCATTCCTTCAACAGTTTAAGTAAAGTCACTCATATGTAAGTACTGTAATTAAATAAATGACTACAGCAATAAAATAAATTTGGGGATGTGTGGAAATAACATACATGTTGATGTTTGAGTTGTCATTCTTGTCTCCTTAGTAGCTAAATATTCCTTTTTCTCATTTCCTTTCTCCGTAATGTAGAGTCAGTCTCTTTTTTGACTTGTGCTTTCTTTTCCTACATCTTTTTGGTTCCCTTGCCCTTCTGTATCCTCCCATAGAAGTGTAAGAAAGTATAGTGAAAAATATGTGGGACTACATTATGAGCTTGATGGCAAGTTGAACTAAACTGGCAACAAAGAATCACTTCTGTCAAATTACTGAAGGTAAGTGTAAAACTATTACATTAGCGCCAGAAATAAAATCAGAAGGGCCAAAGCACAGAACAAAATGACACTAGCTGGAGTCATGAAGGAATAATAAGTAATCATTCTGGAAGTGCACTAGTAAAATGAAGAGTGTTTATCTGGTTATTAAATGGAACAGGAATGTTATGGACAAAGTCTTCTGGGAAGTGTTTTTATACCTTTTCGTTCTGAGCAGTCCTCACCGAATGATGCACTAGGGCAGTTACAAAAGTGGTGGGATACCTGCATCCAGGGAGTTCCCATCATTCAGCAGTACCCTGTCAAAATGAGAAGGTAATGTATTGAATAGAGCTTCACAGGATCCATCCTGCATCTGGTACTCTTCCATATTTCCATTACTGATCCAAATGAGGGAACTTAAAGTGTGCCAGTGTCAAAAAGCTCAGATGAGTTGCAGTTTGGCATATTTCAGAGAAGATTTGTGTTTGCGGACGTTCCATGGGAGAGCACTGCAGTTATCACGGATCCAGAAAACTTTTTCAGAGAGGAAAGACTTTTGTGTCCAGAAAGAAAACATGCCAGAGGCAGATACATCTTTTAAGGTTGTTGCAAGCAGTGAAAGCTACAACACATTTTCCACACTGATGTTTGACAAAGCGAAAGTAATAATATCCTTAAATTAGATTAGGCGTGATTCATGTTAGACTCTAGGAAATGTTTTCATACGGCTGGCATAAGTAAACACTAGAATTGTTTTCCTGGGGAGGTTGTCCCTATCACTGGAGGTCTTTAAGGCTGTGTGATCAGAAACTCCTTAGGTATATTTAATCTTCACTCAGAGAAAAAGATTGAACTAGATGATCTCATAACACTGCTCTATTTTCTGTAACTTTTTCCCTTTTACTTTACACAGTGTGAAACAGAAAGGTTAATAAAAATAAAGGAGATAATATCATTACTGTTATTGTAGATAGAGAGCAACTAATGCTGGAAAGTGGAAGTGCCTCCCCTAAGAGTACCTGACAAGCAGAACCAGCAGTCCAGAATCCTGAGACCTAGTTCAGTCCAGTAATGTGCTCCTGTAATATTCCTGACAGAGTTTCAGAGGAAGGCTTTAGTGGGAAATCAGTACTTATCTTTGGTTATAATGCCATTCCCTCTTCAGTAGATGGTTTTTCCAGGCCTGTCATCTTCGTGTTCTCTCTTTCACAGTTGTTGTGCCTTTAAGATTTCTTGTTTAACACAAATGAACATTTAATGAAACATTTACTGGCAGCACATTTTATAAGCAATGAATAAAGCATTTGGCACCATGTGGTACTTGTTTTGTGGTTCACCTTATTAGAAGTTAAAGATAAAACACTCTTGGGCCATCAGATTTCATTGCAGGATTCTTCCATGTAATATGCTGTGTAGTATCTTGTCTGTTTTACATTATATGGATATAAAGGCTTCTTGAGGCTGGCTTGAGGAAAAAGGAGCTAGCTGGCTAGATAGCTGTTTTCTATTGTTTCTGTATTAGATTCAAAGTGGAAAATCTCCCTCAGGATCTTAATTCATAACACAAACCTGATCTGCTTCAAAGGGTAATGTAATGTAAGCCTCTGAATATAAAGAACTCTTCCACAAAATGCGCACTTTTAAGCATGTGACTAGCTTGAAGGAGTGATGGATGGAGCTCTGGTGTTGCCCGTGCCTCCCAAGGCACTCATTCTCGTGATGTGCTCTGTAGCACTGCCTAATTTACATTACTTTCTATTACCTAAAGAGTTGGTGAGGAATATGATTAGAAGCCTTTTCTCTTGTCCGCCTCCAGTCTCTAAACACCCCCAAAGCACATTTATATTCTTGCCTGGGAGGACAGCCAGTGCCCCTTGCCATAAGCATGCCTCTGTCACAGCTCCCCTGAAGTCAGGCCAGAGCACATCAGCAAGGTCCAAAATTGCTGCACTGTCACACCCATGCCAGATCCCAGGCTCTGCTGTCCATGACTGGGAAGCTGCAGGCCTGGGCAGGAATCAGCAGAGCTCATGGGCACCTACACTCACGTCACAGGCTGCAGGGAGGGCACAGCGGGGAGGAGGTTTCCTGATCTCCTAGGCAAGGGTTATGGTAATGTGGGACACCTTATATTTCTCACAAGGCATTAGCAAAAAATAAACTGTACACAGACATACAAGATACAAATTTTTTGGTTCTGTACAAGAACCAAAAATGCTATCCAGGACAAGGCACCAAAACTCTACTCACAAAAGCTGTAGGCAAACCCCAAACCTTTGGAGATAGCCTATGAAGAAAGCCTACCTCTACCACTCAAACGTGCTTACCAGGTTTTAAAAAAATCTGTTTGGAAGTAAGGCACATGTAGTATTTAATCAGGGAATATCCAGGCATCTGGCAAATTAGGCAGTTGCATATAAGCTGTAAAAGAAAGCAATTTATAAATTTGACCGGTTTTCTGAATTGCTTCTATAACTCCTCTGATTTGTTAAATGCTTATCGTTGTTGGGTTTGATTTACTTTCCAAAGAACAAGATTATTTAGTACTGGGTCAAGATTATCATAGGGTATTTTAAAGGAGGTTGAAGTTACTCTAACATTTTTGAAAAGAAGTATTTCATTTTCACAGGTTGTTTTTCATGGACCTTTCATAAAGTGCTGTTTTATGTAAATAATCTTTTTACCCTAATTTAAACTTATACACACAGTTTCATTTTAAAAACATTTGTTTTTAAACATAAGTTCTCAGGAGAAAATTTAGTGTTTGTGGAAGGGAGGAACTAATTGCTTTGGCTTGAGTGAAGCGTCATGTGAATAGGCATCCTGTGTTTGTCACCATCCCTGTCTGCCAAGCCTGTTAGTGTGCTTCAGCTTTGATCTTCAGTGCTCCATTTTCTTGGTCCTTATTCAGTTCATGTGCCTCTGTCCAGACTTTCTGTTCCTTCCAGACGTCAGCTCTCTTTAAGCACAGGTCATATTTTTACGAACGTATGCCTGTCAAGTGCTGAGCAACTTCTGCAAACCAAGGATACCCATGACCTGCTGTATTTTAATGGGCCAGACCTTATTTTGGTTGTAATTAATGGCAAAATTCCCACTCTCTTAAGATGGAAATCAGGGCCCAGACTTTGTGGGTTTTTCCCCCAGTTGTGTTTAATTGGTGTCACTATGGTTTCTTGTTCCTTCTTTTTGTCTTTGCCTTTTTTTTAAGTATATGTCTGTGAGACAAAATTGATACGTTTACAAATTCAGAACTGTCTCTCCTATACAATGGCATAAGTATTTGTTTTTTCTAGATATAACTGTGGAAGTGTCTGATTAGCAGTCAATGTCTCTGTGTACTTGTCTTACTAGTAGAGCTGCAGCTTGGTGGCATTACACCAAATAAAAAGCTTTTGTAATTAGGTCACTGTTTCTCAGGAAAATATTCCTGTGGAAGGAACCCCAGAAAAATTCATTCTTTCTTTTCCACTTCTCTGTGTCTCTGCTCACTGTCCTCTGATCTCGCCGTACTCCCTTCTCCCCCTCACTCCAAAAGCTCTCTTCTCTTATACAGCCACACAAAAAGCCCTCTCAGCATTTGGCAACAGGGCCAAAGGTTACGGTTCAAGGGGCTTGCCCTCATATATGCAACGTCATTTGGCGAGCTGGTGGGGGACCGCTCTCCATCTCTGCAGTGAGCTGCGGTGAGCTGGAGCCAAGGGCCAGGGCAGCTCTGCCAGCCTCTGGGCTAGGGCTGTACTTCTGTTGGACGGCTCGTGGAGCCAGGTCCTGGGATACGGCGCTGCGGGAAGGAGAGGTGATTTGATGGAAATATCCGAGAAGCAACTGGAGAGGGAAACTGAAGAGATTTGGGGGGACTGTAGATCCACTGTATACCTGCAGTGGATTTCAGGGTACTGGGACAAGTGCTGTGCAGAAAAATCCTGTTAAAAGCTGCAGTCTGGAGGTTGGGAATAGACTGTCAGGAGCCCGAGCCAGTTTTCTGGTGCTAGTGGTGCAAACTCTTGACAGGTGCGTGCAGATGAAATAACTTGGATACTTTGGCTGTAGGGGGAGAATAAAACATAGAAGTATATACACAAGTGAGAGAAGCCAAGGAAGCTATAGGCAAAATAAGTCTAAGAAGGTAGAGAGGGATTCCAAGTTATTACAAGAAAAAAAAAAAAAAAAAAGGCTGATTTAAAACATTTCACAACTGCTGACCTGGATATCCTTAGTCTTCATAGGTATCTCAGCATAATGTGATTATATTGAGACTCTATGGCCAGACTTGCAAGTTTCTGGATTCTGGTCTCGAACAAACTCAGGGATGTGTCAATATTGCAAGGCAGGTATGAAAGACATGTCTGGTAAATGAAATTTAGAAGCCACTTAAATATGTAAATGTTTGTGCTCTTTTTTAATGTTACTGAATTCATACAGGAGGTTAAGTAGCTTATTAACCTTTCTAGAAGTTATCTGGCAAACTTATGCCTCATTAATTAATTCATTAGACTAATTTTTAAATAGTTATTATTAGTTTTTTTAGATTAATTTGAATTTGGAACTAAATATATCTTCGTAACTGAACATAAGTTCATAGTTATTTGTAGGTCCTGACACAGGACTTTATATCATCAAGTGACTTTCTGTGCATATCTGTTCTCAACGTGTTAAAGTTTTTTAAGTATTTTCTTTAAAAAGCAAAACTGAGTTGCTGTTCGTGGATAGTCAGATGGTGGTTTGATTGTGAGCCTAGGACATTTCTAATTACCAGTCTAAGTGCCAAAAATAAAATTTAAAACATTGTTTTTAAAGCACAAATAAGTCAATTCTTAATTGGTTTATGTACTTTTAAAAATAAAGCAGAAGCTAAATAGTTTGTAAAGTAACTTTGAATAATTTTGTAAACATTCCACAAATAATTCTGTTGTCTTGTGGGTAGGTACCAGCATCCTTCTTTCTTACGAATATCTCTAAGTAATTTTAGTTAGGACTGCAAAGTGAAATGTTTGTTCAAGGCACAATGAAATGTTTGTTTTGCCTCTCTGCATCAATGGTCAACAAAGATGCCTATTAACCATCTTAGTTTTTTTGCTATCTTTACAGCACTTCATTCCCAGAAGGACTCGGAATTGTTACATTGATGTTGGATGCAGAATTTAAGCACTGTATGCTAAGATTAAGTTGTATTTATTGAGTGTGTCAAAATTCCATTTTAAAAGTCACTTAAAATCAGCTGTCATAGACACGTAGATACCTGGGAACTAGCTTACTAGATGTTTTACTGTATATTCTTTGGCTTTATCTGCATTTTATGAAGCTAAAACTACTAATAGTTTTCCTAGAGCTGCTTTTCAAAGGAACAGTAACTTTCTAAGTCAGTGGGTTTCAATCTTTAAAATTCACCAATTCAGAAAAGCTTACTGATAAAAGTGCAAACCCTGTCTAATGAATCTACCAATAATCAACTTGCTTTTCTTAGGATTTTTTGATCCTTTGGAAGTAATCTTTACACCACAGCAGTCTTTCGACTGCAATTTGAAAATTACCATCATATAACATTTGGGCCCCTTTGAGTATGTTACTTATGACTGATTAACGTAAAAGAAACTGTGAAATCCAGTTTGTGTATCACTATCCTGTTAACTGATGAGATCAGAACTATTCAAATATCTTTTCTCCTTATGGGCTTAACTTCATAGTCTCCAATATTGACAGAGCTATAGATATCCTTCAAGTCTGTGACTTTAGGGGGAGATTCCTTCCAGTACTCTGAGATTAATGATGTTTGAGTGTGCAAAACAAGGACAGCAGCACAGTTCATGAATGGAACTGAATTTGAAGATCTTCCTCTTTTTCATGCCTATGAAATGAGAGGCCACATATTCAGCCAGTCAAGTGCAAGAAGCACATTTGACTGCACTAGAAGTAGGGAAAATTGGATTTTTCTCCTGATTTTTTTTTCTTAAGCATAGCATTCACTTTGGTCAGATCACCTTTTACCTTTTTATACCTCTGCCATCCTCTTGCTCGTCTATTTTGACTAAAGTCTTCTAAGCAATTGGCTGTCTGCTGTTGATTTCTCTAGTGCCTACCACAATGGGCCCTTTTCTTCCTTTTGGGCTTTAAGAAACCTTTGTATTACAAAGTGTAGGATGAAATGCAAGTATAAATACAGTATATATTAAGCATACTTCTTTTCTAATCCCAGCATTACCAATTCAAGGAAATCGATCAGCAGGGACAGAAACCTTTCCCCAACGTTCAGTTGAATCATATTGATTTCCTCACTCACATTATTTAAGCTTTTCTCTGATTACTGTGCCAACTGTCTCATCTGGCAGTTTTAAATCTTTTATTCCCAGATTGATTAGTTTTTCATTTGCCTTTGTTAAACAGCACATGTCCTCTTATGGCCCAGTTACTTAATAAATCCAAATCTGATTGAATCTCATTGCATTATTTCGTGCTTCCAATTTTAGTACCATCTGCAGATTTTGAATTCTTACTTTCAGTACCCTCATGCAAATCATTTACACAGAACACTATGAATAGCAGCAAGCCAAAACCTGATGATCCACTTCCAGGCTAAAGGCTGATCTGAAGACTGTCTTTCCCTGGAACACGTTTGGTGCACAACAAAGGAATATCTGGCTGGGAAGTTCATGAGTCCAGCATATTAAATGTAGTCAGTGATGGAAAAAACACGTCAGTTAAAGTTTATGGAGCAAATTCCACTTTGGGAGTGCCCTAGCTTCCCTGCTACCTATCTAGCATACTTCTAACTTCCCACTCGTTTAGCAATATTTTACCCAGGTAGCTGAGAAGTCTTAAAGAATCTTTAATTCTGCCCAGTATCTACTTCCAATGTCATGCAATATTATTTGCTATTTAATCTGCTTTTTCATAGCACTTTAACAAAAAGGTAGACTTTCTGCTGTGAAGATATGATTGCTACAGTATCTCTGTTTGTTACCAGTTACAGTTCAAGTCTATTTGTTGGTAAAAGAATTTTTCGTATAGCTAAGGGCAGTTCAGGTCACAAGCGGAAGAATTTTTTTTTTCCCCCCAAGGAAAACAAATGAGAACATTGGTTGGACTTGATGATCTTAAAGGTCTTTTCCAGTCTAAGTAGTTCTATGATTTTATGAATCTATAATAAAATAATTTGAGAGAAGCAAGACACTGACACTGAGAAGATTTCTTCTAAATACAGAAACAGGACTGTTCAAAGTAGCTAACAGACGTGAAGAATATTTGAATACAGCACTGTAATAGCAGTAGTATAGCTATTAATTACATCAGTTCAACATGCAAGTAAAAGGTAAATCCTTGTCTTCCTGCAATGTTTGAGTAAACAGAGTAAAAAGGTGGAGAAGAACTGTTTTGTCAGTACAAAGGTATATAGGGAGGCTGAAGTCTTGGTACCTGTATCTACATACTGATT
>WEKW01027885.1:999-15231 GCA_013389905.1 Sula dactylatra
CATTCATCTATAAACTGCCTTTTTATTTAGAGATTTTCCTATATTTGCAATGGCTTCACCTTTCTTTATCCAGATTAAGGCTATGCTGGCAATGCAAAGATACCATATACTTGTCAAACAAACACATTCACATCCACTTTCATCATCAATAGCTTTGATTCAGAACTGGTTTGCTGAAGTGTGTAAAAACTTAAAATACCACTTTAAAGTGACTTGTGTACAATTCCAAAATTCCATGAATGATGATTTTATATTTAGTACTGAGGATAGGCATTTTGGTATTTTCAACAGCAGGAAAGAGGAAGACTACAGGTATTGTAATAAAAACTTCTTGGCAGTTGGCTGGTTAAATGTTTTTAGGATAGGTTGCTTTATCCTGGATAACACTCAGATGTGCGGTGTGCTGTTAGATATGAATATTATTCATATGCTTTTTTCCCCTTTGGAACTGCTGATGCTATTTTAAAGACAGCCAGAACTGTGGTCGCCTAAGGCCCTTCCAAATGAGGCTTTCTGTGTTGTACCAACAAAGTAATGCTATCTATTGTACAGAAAACAAACAGAAGAATAAAAGAAACAAGACCAGCCTGGGATGTTTGTTCCCCATTTGCTTTTGCAAATGCTTGTGTTGATTCTAGGGCAAGAAGTATGGCCTGAAGCTAAAGGAAGAAGAAAGTTTTCACTGGGTATAAAGGAATCACTCCCAAAAGGAAGAGCAATAGTAAAATAAGCAAGGTGGTAGTGGAGGCATCATTACTGCAAGTAAACCATAGTATTTAAGAAATGCCATGCAAATGAATGTAATGGCTGTTATCTTTGAAGTTAGACACATATTAAATTATTTTGCTGAATCAGGACAATGCAGACAGAGAAAAGTATCTTTGGAATAGGGAGTACATTTTCTTTTGTGGATATTACATTATAATAATCAATGACATACAACAGGTACCTTGGATAGTTTCTTATTAGGAAACAGAGAGAGAAGGGTAGAATTTCTTGCCGTAGCAGTAGCGTGAATTTTGACTATAGAAGCAGAAATGGCGGGAATAGATATTGGTCTTTTTTTAAGTAGAAGGTAAATATAACTTGTGCCAGCATTGCAAAGTTGTTTGTCGCATGTGTTTCTACTTAACTTCAGGTTTTCTGATGATACACCTAGTCTTTTAGAAACCTTATCAAATATATTTTATGGTCTCACTGTTCTTAATACTTAAAGTATTCTGGTAATAGTTACATTATGAAGTCTCATAAGGATTCTGTTACTGTAGGTATGTTTGGTCCTTTTGGAAAACACCAGAAATTTTCATAGTGTATGATCAGAGGCTGAAACTGTCTCATTCAAAACATTTCTGTTCATATTCTGAGAGGTAGTTGCTTTAAACTGTCAAAATATTTTGTTTTAGTGAGTGCAGGTTCTGAGCTTCAGAAAAGAAACTACCAAAATAGTGTGCAAACTTTATTAGAAAACTACAGGTACTAGCTTCAGTGAGGAGCCACTTCAACCTGCAACTGTCTGCCTTGCCTCCCTGGGACTCGGTATGAGAGGATACAAGGCACATTCTTCTGGTTGATATATTTGGAAGGAGATCTAATGAATGTCTTAAAGTTGAGTTGCTCAAAATATTCAGTCGAAGGTAGCTGAAGGTGTGTTATCAGCGTAAGTTTTGTCACCAGAATTATGAGGTATGGGTCCTGGCTGATGGGACAAGATCTCTGGAAAGCCAGGTTTGCTGTTCTTGCCCCTGATGGAGTGCTGAGGAAGGGGAGCATAGAGAGCAGGGACTATAGAAATTGCTTCCGTAGTAGTCCTGACTCCATATACACTAACTTTTATGAAGTAGCAATGGGAAATCTCTCTCTAGGGCTTGGGCACAAATGTATTAGGCAGAGGAGTCAACAAGCATGTGCTGTGCCTGGAATCATGCTATTGTAAGTAGTTGTTTATTTTGCCTATGCCAAAGTTCAGGCCTGAACTTAACATCAGAAATTTCCTTTGGTCAGCTTTTGCTGAAATCTGAGATGTATAAACTCATCTTGTGTGAACTTAAGTCAGTCCTTAAAATGATTACTACTGTTCAGTAAGATTCCGTAGTTTGGGATAGTGGAGATTTCCTGGGGACAAAAAAATGGTAACAAAAATTCATAGAATCATAGAATGTCTGGAGTTGGAAGGGACCCACAAGGATCATCAAGTCCAAGTCCTTTCCCTGCACAGGACAACCCCAAATTCACACCATGTCTCTGAGGGCATTGTCCAAGTGCTTCTTGAATATCATCGGGCTTGGTGCCGTGACTACCTCCCTGGGGAGCCTGTTCCAGTGCTCCACCACCCTCCGGGTGAAGAACCTTCTCCTAATATCCAACCTAAACCTCCCCTGGCACATCTTCCTGGCATTCCCTTGGGTTCTATCATTAGTCACCAGAGAGAAGAGATCAGCACCTGCCCCTCCTCCTCCCCTTGTGAGGAAGCTGTAGACCACGATGAAGTCTCCCCTTAGTCTCCTCTAGGCTGAACAAACCAAGTGATTTTAGCCGCTCCTCATACAGTTTCTCCTCTAAACCCTTCACCAACTTTGTGGCCTTCCTCTGGACACTCTCTAGTAGCTTTATATCCTTAATGTACTGTGGCGCCCAAAACTGCACACAGTACTCGAGGTGAGGATGCACCAGTGCAGAGTGGAGTAGGACAATCCCCTCCCTCTGCCGGCTAGCAATGCAGTGCTTGTTGCACTTCAGGACGAGGTTGGCCCTCTTGGGTGCCAGGGCACACTGTTGGCTCATGTTCAACCTGCTGTCGACCAGAACCCTAGGTCCCTCTCCGCAGGGCTGCTCTCCAGCCTCTCATTCCCCAGTCTGTGTGTACATCCAGGGTTGCCGTGCCCCAGGTGTAAAATCTGGCACTTGCCCTTGTTAAACTTCATACGGTTGGTGATTGCCCAGCTCTCCAGTCTGTCCAGATCTCTCTGCAGGGCCTCTCTGCCCTCGAGAGTGTCAACAGCTCCTCCCAATTTTGTGTCATTAGCAAACTTAATTAGTAATCCTTCAAGTCCTGCATCCAATTCATTTACAAAGAGATAAAAGAGTGCCGGCCCCAAGATGGGACCCTGTGGAACCCCGCTAGTGACTGGCCGCCAGCCCGATGTAACCCCGTTTACTATAACCCTTTGAGCCTGATCCATCAACCAATTGCTCACCCAACTGGGAAACAGGAAAGGAAGAACAGTGGTAAAGTGGCAGAGAAATAGAAAGAGAATTTTATTTTTGTTTATGATGGTGAATAAAATGTCCTTCTGTGAAGCACTTAATTTTTTTTAAAACTAGACCTTGGCATCTTAGGAAAACCACTGAAATAATGACAGGGCCATCTTGAAAGGACATTCTGAAAACAATTAGTATCCTTTGCATTCCTTCAATAACTTGAAAAACAGTCAATTTCTGCTTATATTCCCATTAACAAAGAAGCAATTTACTCTTTTGATACATTGAAAAAAATCTTTGCACTTTAACCCTAGTGAAAAACTACTTTTTTAACAGTATTTATGACTCCCTGTTGTTTGAGTATGAAAGCTCATTTCTGGAATTCAATTAAAGAAAGAACCAACAACTCCTGTAAACTGGTTAGAGTAAAGATGGAATCATTAAGGACATAATCGGATATTATAATGTGTATCTAGGAGACAGGTTGACAAGCTTTCGATTTTTCTATGCAAGTAGAAATGCCATCAAGAAAGCATATCTGCCCATATTTGTAAAGGACTTAAGAGAATCTAGGGAGGAGGAACTGTTGCATGAGGAGGCTCAGCTACAGGAATGTAGCTCTGTACTAAAGTTGGACCAATTAATTCTTTAAAGCAACCACCAAGGCCCATCCAAAGGTGATTAGAAGATGGGCAGTTGTCTGAGAAAAGGAAAATATATTGCCGTTTCATTTTTAATACTTTAAATCCAAACTATATGTAAACACATTGAACAATGAGGGGGAAAAAAAAACCAAAACAAACTTTTTTGAAGGGAGACACTATTTGTGCATTTCTCATTTACCTTACGTTTTGGACATTTTACGTTTTTCTTGATGTATCATATCAGGATCATCAGACACAGTTTCAGTTGTAATATGCTGCAAGATAATGGCCCTCTCCTTCCATCCCTACTCCCTTCTTGTTTTGGCTTTTCATGGATATTTTTTCTCAATGGATCGGACTGTTTTACTGTTATGGAAAGTTCTTTCTATTGTCTTCCTATAATTTTCTACAATTTGCTCTTTTCCGTGCAATAATTGCACTACAGTAACACATCTGACTCCCTGGTATGCGACACTGATAAGGTCACACTGGGCGTTTGTAGACCAGAGTATGAGCTACAAAAATAGCAAAATATATTTGTGTGTCACATCTATGGTCTGGTTTCTGGTACAAGAATATCTGTAGTTCACAGTCCATTCCCTAAACTGTGGCTTATTAAATGCTTTGACTGATGGGTAATAACCATCTCAAAGAAGGAGGAAGTCCTTGTTTAAGAATACGTCCCTAGTCTCACAGTAGTCATTTGTTCTGTGTCAAATGGAGCTCAACTTTAAGTGGTTACCGAATTGTGGCTATTTCAGTTGGTTTGATGTGCATTTAGACTGTTTGAGCTGCCATTTTTGAAGGTTGTATTTGTTACAGGGCGTTCAGGCCACTTCTAATACTGACTAACAGATTGTGACACTCACTAGAGTTCATTTCACTTAAAACAATGTATTTCGCAAAAAAGTTGTCCAACCCTCTTGTGAAACTGATAGATTTGTGTAAAACAGGGTCTTTGACATTTTGTTTTGCAAGGGTATTGTCTCCCTTTACTATCCTCACCTCCATTTAAATTACAATCAGAATATAAGGGGCATTGTAGACAAAGATATTAAAACTGTTGCCTTCCTGATAATGTTTTTCATACCAAGTGTTCTTTTTTTCACTTTAGGGAACCTAATAGATTAATCTCATGAATGATGTCTGGGGTCATACATTGTTTTGGCATGCTAGCAAAACCCACTGGTTTTCTAGCATGTATGATGTGTGGAGAAAGATGGTTGACTTACTATTTTTTTTTCTCTTAATTAGATTGCTTTCTAATAGCTGCACATAATATTGTAAAAGAATGGAGGAACAAATCGGCTAGCCTTGAACTGTCCTAATATTCCCAAGCATTGAGAAGAGGGCCAAGAAAAAGCTTGTTTATGCTAGATGTATTGTTCCTCTCAGACAAGAAGTCATAGAGAAGTACTGCCTTAATTTTCCTCACATTTTGTTTGGGTTAAAATGTAAGTTACTTGGACTGATGTAGCAAACTGTAGTGTGGAAAGTGAAATAACAGGTAGTATTACCCCTCTCATTTTTATTTAAGCCTGCAGAAAGTTTTTTTTTATTGGTTTAATGGACCAAAACAAGTCAGAAGCACATCCATGTTCTAGAAACAGAGTTTTAAGTTTATAAAGTCACTTTGATGATCAGCTGCTTAGTGCTGATGTTCTGCTGCAGTGCTGTATTTGCAGAAAACTAGTGAGATTATCTGTGGTGCACAAGACACAAATATAAAGGGAATTTCTGCTCCAGTGAACTCCCATCCCAGAAAGCAGACACAAAGAAGGGCTTGACTTGCTATGTATGCACCCCAGAGAAAGGAGGTGATTGTAGACATAATTCCATGTCATTATATAAATTCTGGAAGGCTTCCCTTTGTGCTTTCAGTTTTTAGTGATTTTTGTTGGTAGCTGCAATTTACGACATTCACTTTTTCTGGAACAATTTATAGCTTCTTACTTAGATAGTTTCTTACTTCTAATAGTCACATTGAAATCAGTGAGGATTTCCTTGCCTGATGAATCATATTTTTTACTATAGTGTCTGTTGTTAAACTTCAGATATAAGGACATCTTTCAGTTCTGTGCTCAGATTCTCTGAAAGTTGAGGACAAACAGTTCACTGAAAGAAGTCAAGTTCCTTTTTTTCTACTTGGACAGAATTGTGCTTTCACTGCTTTTGACAGATAACCCTATAGTGACAGCTGTGGGCTTGTGATGACTGTTTGCTCTAGGGTTTGTGGTAGGAACAATGGGATATAAATATAAGCTCAAAGGATAAAGATGTGCGACACCCAGCCTGAAATGAACATTGGCTATTTGTCTAGATTGTTGGTAAAAAATAATACAGCTTCATAAAAAAGACCTCTGGAAAAAAAGCCTGTGATATGGGTATACTGAGTCTCCCTGGAGAGGGATGGATAGGAAGAGCCAGTACGGACAATTTTTTCTCTAAGGTTTTTATTGTTTATGAAATTATTAAAACAGGCTTAGTAAGTTAAAATATACATGATAAAGCTGACAATCTTTAAATGAGTCACTAAATAAAGGCTTAAATGTTTTATGTTTCATATATGGAGGACTTTGGATCTCAGTGGGGCTCACCAATGGGCAGAAAACCGTTAAAACTCAGTCAGCAATCTGTGCTTCTTGAGTGTGATTGTAGCTGGAAGTTTCTAATCAGAGAGGAGATGAGATGGAATCTAAAGAGAAAAACCACATGGGAACAGTAAGTGTTTATTTGTAATTTGAATGGATATGCGTCAGTTCTGTACTGCAGCAAACTGAAATTATCAGAAGTTAGGTGCTCTGAAGAGAGCAAACAGGCTAGGAAAAGCTGCAGTCCATGAGGAAACAGAAAGTGATCTCAAGCAGAATTAAAGAAAGAAAAACTTTTTTCAGAGGGAAGGTTATAGATTCAAGTACATCTATCTAAAACACCAAAGCGTGCAGTAGTTATTAAAGGGATAGTACTTTTTCTTCCAAAGAGGCATTTTTTGGAAAGTTTTCTGGTGTATATAAATTTGTTAACACATCAGCATGCCCAAAATACGTAATTTTGAACAGCTTCACACCGTATGATGCCAAAAGTTCCTATATAGTTCATAGAAACACACAAAAAAGGGTGGGAAAATGCTTAAAATACAAAATGCTATAATAGAAAAACACAAAAAATATGTGAAAAGAAGAAATATTGTAAGAAACACATAATTTGGAAACCGGATACGTGGACAACACAAAAGTGTCATTTCGGGAAAACATGCCTATACCATGAAGAAAAGTGCTGTTTAAAAAACTTACCCAATGTGTATGCTCTTTTTACGTGACCTTCAAAAACAGGTGAGGCTATAACAATAAAGAAGAATGTCTGGAGAGGAGGAGTGTTCTTGGGCAGCATGTCAAGAGCAGACAGTGGTCAGCTGTATTAGGCACGGCTGTGTTGCAGTGACAGAAGCAAACTGGATATGGAGCTTGCTGTTCAGAAAGGATGTGTGCTGTTTAGAGGGCGGGAAGGGGAAAGAAATGGAAACCACAGAAAGCCTTCAGTAGTTTGGCAGCATATCCGTTTCTTGTGATGAGAAAGAGATATCAGTAGGATTTGGTAGGTTAATACGTTCAGCAAACTCGAAAGAGACAAACGTTTTCTCAGGGTTTGGTAAATAGTCAGGGTTGAGAGGTGGGGAGGGGGACGCAAGGAGCTCTGAAGAACCCTTTTGATGGCTTCATTTAGTTTTGGAAGAGAGATTTCCTTCGTCGGTGGTAGACATTCAAGAGACATTCTCTTGGGGAAAAAAAACCCCAAAACTATTTACCCTTCTGTTGTTCCATGGAAGAAAGGACTTTTATTTTTTTATTTATTTTAACTTCTTTTTTTGTCTGCCAGTTCACTGAGAGCTTGACACTTCCCACTACAAGAACACTTAGCAATTTGTTGACCTAATCTTTCACTGTATTTGTGTTTTATGGCTGTGTTTTGGTGTTACAGGCTATAGCTCTGACTGACAGGCAGCTCATATCAACCAAAGTGTATGACTTGAAGGCAGCAGCTAGGGAAATCTTGCTTACAGGGACCTTCAGCTTGTTAAACCGTTTGGTTTAGTGAACCGGGAACTCTGGCAGTAAATTTGTACAGGCTCGTGGGTGGAGGAGAAATGGGAGTAAACCACACAGCCCCAAACATCTGAAAGATGCCTCATTTTTTTCTCGGCAGAGCACTGACCTGCTCTTTTGATCATTGTAGCAAAGTGGGAATCTTAATATCATTAACAGCAATCATAATAATAATACAACAATAAAGCATTAAAAAAATAAGATCTATAGATCCATTGTTGATTCAACCAATAAGTATTTTTAGCTTTCCAGTTGCCATTGCCATTGCCTGTTTCATGTTTGTTCTTTGTTGTTGTACTACTTATTGCCATTTTGGATAAACAGATAAAAAGACAGATCCTGTCTGTTTGGATGTGACTGCTCTGCAAAGAACTGCTCATAAAGCAATTGCCACAAAAAGCTATGCCTGCCTTCAGCTACAGTGAAACAGTAGCTGAGCTTTCCTGCTGAAGCGTTTAGTACTTGATCTGAAAGCTGTGAAAGTGTGTGGTGCTGTGTCACAGCAGTAGCTTACGTCTTGTTTAACTGTTGTATTGTGTTGTATTCTTAATAATAAATTCAGTGGAAGATACAGCTAGTTATCCAGCCAAATAACAGATTTTATTGCTAAAGTCCATAAAGGCAAGTAACTCCAGTTAACCCACAGGTAGCTTTAGATGGCAAGCTGAATATATTGTAGGAGATAGAGTGGAACATTACGATCAGTCCTAGAAATCATAACATTAGCAGTGTGGAGGATGAACATGTTCTGCAATAGCTCATTTCTGTCTCTCTGTTCTTAAAATTGGTTAGGACCAGGCAGAGCCTCCAAATTCCACTGGAGGTAGTGAGCTTAGAGCATTAACAGCTGATGCTCATAGTTTTATCACCAAAGGTTACCAGTTACATGTATCATAGGTAGATGACTACCATGGTTGTGACTGTTACCTGTTGTCTTTGATTTTTGCAAAAGGGTAGAGGTATTTGCCCAAACAGCATTCTACTCTGAGCAAGTCAGTGCTGTAGTGGTCTGCTGCTTGTAATCCAGACTGGCAACTGTGCCAAACATCTTGGCAGTACTTCAGAAAGAGAGCGTTTATTTTTAAGGAAGGTGATGCATTGTGAAAGCTGTCATGTTATGTTGTATTGATGGAGGAGCCAACTGGAATCTCTTCAGTCATTGTAACCTGTGATTTCTGAACTGAAAAGCATTTTTTTTAAAGCCAGTGAAAATGCATCTTTAGATACTTTGAGGCAAAACATGCTACAAATACTATAAATACTGTCTACTGAATATTGCATACATAGGGATCTTTGTCTTAAGTATGTCAAATGCAAGAACACTTATGACCGTCTGTCCAGGAAGATAAACCTATGAAAAAAAGAGGTAAAAACTAACTGACTAATGTTTAACTAAGGTGCATGGTATCTAGGTCAACCAGTTAAATTTCTGACTGACCCACCTTTTCTTACGGAATGCAATCTAAAATAAAATTCTTGGCTGAAGAAAACAATCTGATTATAGCCTTGGAACTTCCATGTTTGCTGTCATCACACTTCTCAGCAGCATTTATTATTTGGGGCTCACTGTTGTGCTAGTGTAGTTTCTGCGCAGGAAATAATTGGCTTCTTAGAAGTTGTGGAATGAGATGCAGCAAAGAAGTGTTTGGATTTGATCAAGCCGTCATACCGTACATCACCTGCTCAGCATTACCATAGGACTTGTTGCTAAAGTCAATTTAGAGTTGCAAAATCACAGGTTGGCAGCCTTGTCCTTCAGGCTATTCCTTCATTTGTTCCAATCTGAATTATGTTGGCATGTATTGACAGGCCATATTGAAGTGGCACAGTTCAGTGTGGTGGGATGGGCCTTTGGTAATGTTTAAAGCTAGGTAGGTAACTAATACTAATTTCATTGTGTCTTGCATGCCTGTAAAGTCCTGGACGGATAAAAATCAGATGAGGAAATGAGATCAGGGCATGATGGGGCTTGTCTGTGACTGTCTACCCTAATATTTCCTTTAATGAGCTCATGTGCTATGCAGTTGCAGTTATTAAGGGTAACTCCAGACATTACTCTCCCCGGGGACGTGTGAGCTAGCTGCATGAGCAGTGAGGGTGTCAAAAGATAAATATTGGAGCTAAGTCACTGGTTTTACAGAACTCCAGTGCAGTGCCATCTCATTTGCTTGCTTTTTTAACTTCCTAGAAGATACAATGTAGTAATTGGTATGATTTCCTTACTAATATAATGCCTATAATACATACTTTAACCTTACGAGTCTTTTGAAAACTACTCCAGCTGTAGCAGATGAACAAGTAGCTTAGGTGTTTTTTGGTGGGTGTGTTTTGTCTCTCTTGAAAAAATGTAGAGAACTTTCAAACATACTTTGACTGCAAGTTGTTGTGTCTCAGGCAGTTCACGTGCTAACTTAGAGAGGCCCTCAAACAAAGAGCATGGAAATAAAAACTTGCTCTGTAGTGCTTTGGTTCTGATTCTGCTTCAAGCCTCATTCATTGTTCCAAGTAGAACAATTCTTTCCAAGTAGAAAGAATCAAATCTTGTTTAGCGTGTAGAAGGTCACGGTACACCTACAAAAGCAGCCCCCAAATCAGTCAGTATTCATGTGTGAGCACAGATCACAAAGAGGTAGAGAGTAACCACATCAAGAGAAGACGAGAACCAGACAGTGAAATGAACTCAGAGGAGACCAGAATTATGGCCCAAAATAAAAAATATGAGCGAGTAATTTCACTTTGATATTTCAGCTTTTAAATATTCTGTTGCTTTTCTTATGCAAAATAACTCTTCAGAGGGTGGAAGAGGAGGCAAAGCTTCAGAAGCACTATTGTTCATCCACATTTCTCTACCTATGCCTCATGCACACCTTGACACCAAGAGGGCGAGCTAGTATTTAGCTATGTGTGATAGTGTGAGACCTGCAACAGCTTTTATAGTTTTATTATTATACTCTCAAGTTATTCAGAAAACAACTTAGGAAAGATTCCTTTGAGACTGTGAAAGTGGCTTAGAAATGCAAGTTTGAAAATCATCAGTGGCAGACCTTTTTATCTAACTTGTATATGGTTTGTTTGTGGTGGGTTTTTTGGTGGGGTTTTTTTTTTTGTTGTTGTTTTTTTTTTTTTTTTGAGATGCTAGGTGAGTGATGTGGAGTAGACTTGGCTTTAGATGTCCAGCAGCAAAAACTTGATAGGTGAATCTAACTTAGTGTCTTGTTTTGCAAACATCAAAAGCAGCTGGATATGATGTTGTTTCTTATAATCTCATCTACACAGCTGCTGGGCTTTTCCACACTAGTTTGGTGCAGCATCTGCTCTCAGTAATTTTTTTAAACTTTTTACACCATTTCGTTTTGCATTTTAAACTCCAGAACCCTGGTGGCAGAAAAGACATGTATATATAAATAAAAAATAATAATCTATATCTGTGATATAGTTAAAGATATATATAATATAATAAAAGATTATGTAATATATTTCATTAAAGTATGTGACTTCGTTGTGTGTATATATATTTAATGAAAGATGTGATTGTGGTCCTTACATGATGTGAGAGTTAAGGACTTAAAAAAACCCCACCAAACAAATAACAATCAGTTCACCATAAAAATGTGAGTATTAGCTACCTGCTTTCAGCGGCAGTGTACAACCAGTGAAGGAGGGCAGAGACTCACCAGGTAGCTTTGCCATTGTTCTGGCTGCTCCCATCGTAGTAGGACTCAGCCTCCATCTATTCATTGTATCACAAGAGGAACTGTGAGTGCCAGGGTTGAATAACATTGTCCATTCCTCTATGGCATTGCTGCTTTTCTCTGGTGATTAACTAGGACAATGGCCTAGTGCTGCAGCTCAGTCAGTAATGTCACACTGATTTATGTTAAGATGCTAATAAAGAGAAGTTTCCAATTTATTTTACTTTTGCTTTGTATTATCCAGCTTTGACTAAAATGTGGATGATTGGTCTTTGATATTAGAGAATATTTAAGTGGTGATAACTTTCTCTTAAAATTACAAAATTTTCTTAAATGCATAACATTGATTGGAAGGGAGAAGAGAGCTAGTGAAATAAGGATGCTTTAGCTTAAAATTCAGTTTATCAGTTAACCAATTTTCAGTTTGATTTTTAAATTTGTTGTGCAAAGTCCTTAAGCATATCCATCAGGGAAGCAGAACACTCTAGATTAATTACTTTGCTGAATCTGGACTGTAAAACACAACTGATGGGTATTAGGTTGGCAAGGTAAATATGAGGCATTTATTGCAAACAAGAACACCATTTAATGAAATAATCCAAAGCCCACTGAAATCAGTAGCAAGATGTCTACTGAATACACTAACTCAGTACCAGTGACACATTTTGTACTTTCTTTAGTAAACACATTAAACTGTAGCCTCTGTTAAAATCTGAAGTAACTGTACAGCCTATTCCTTTTGGCTGTCTTGAGATGAGTTGGGATTAGCCTTGTACTTCTACTGCTTCAACTTGTATGTGTTTAGTTGCAGTCTTTTCATTCTATTAGACTCTGTTTTCTTGGGGTTTTTGTTTACAGTATGTTTTGTTTTGGTAGAAAATAAATGTAGCCTTACAGCTATATTTGTATCCATACACATTCTATCAAGTGCTTTGATCATGCAAATATTTTGTCTCATTAGGCAATGTTTAATGTTGTGATGTTGGCAGTTTTACTGTCCATTTATGTTGAGTAGACAACCTTTTTGGTATTATTAAGAGTAAAATGTTAAAACACTGATCTCTCTTTATTCCCTGTTCTCGTCTATGTCTAGTCATTGCAGATATAAATTTATTTTCCAAATTTGTAGGTACATTGCTATTTGTGGATCTTACTTTGCCTATTTTCATTTATTTTTTCTTTTATTATTTTTACTAGTTACTATGTTAATATTTATCTTTTCATATTTTTAACACAATTCCCAGTTGTGTAAACTATCCATACATAAAGTGCAGGGAAAACCAAATTATTTTGAAGTATCTATATGCTTTAGGTAGTCTCTGTGATGTACAGAACTGGCTTTCTTTTATTTAGTTTTTGTTAAATGTATGTCTACACTGTAGTCAGTGCAAGATTACAGTGCACATGCAACTGGTTTTAAATTAGCTAACTTGAGTGCTGAGAAGAGTGGAGTCCCAGCAGTATGGAACTCGCTATGAACTGCAGCAAAAATGGGTTGATGCCTAGCTGTTGCTGGTTGTCTGCATGCTACTGTGGCTATTTTATTAGCAGTGCCCAAGATGGCTTGTTCAAAGCTTGTGTGCTCTATGTACTTAAACTGAAGCCACAGCACTCTGAACTTACTGATAATTTAATGCCAAACCTATTTTGGAACTCAGGCTTGCTTTCAGTATCGCAGCAGTGTGAGACCTGACTTTAGATGTTGGATTCATAATACGAGTTTGCGTTCCCCTGAGACCTGAAGGCATTTGGATTTAGGGTCCAGGTCCAGTACAAAACAGAGAAATGATCCAAGCTATCAAACCCTTTTCAAAGGGAGTTGGCTCTCATATCCTTATTCATCTGTCCCTAAACTTCACAATGTCCTCCTGTGTGACATATATGATTGTAGCAATGGCAGTGTGCAGCCAGAATTTTAATGAAGGCGGGGTTTTTGTTTTGTTTTGAACTTTCTGATGAGCTCAAATGCATCAAGAATGTGCATATCTGACAGTACAAAGAGGAAAAGGGCAAAGACCCCTGCTTGCTCTCTGCTAGAGAGGTTTTTAAATATCTTGCCATTTAATGTGCTTCATTCCACTGTAGAAGTGGAAAAGCTATAGATTCATTTCTAGTATGAGTGATCTAGGATTATGCAGACAGAAGTAGCTGTACTAAATCAAGGAAAGGTATTAAAATAGCTATCCCTTTGAATTTGAGAAAATGCTACCTGAATTCTTCCTGTGTACCTTAATAAATTTGCAGAGTGCCTTTGTAATCCATTTATTTATGGAAAGGTCATTGAACCAATTGCAAGTTATTTTAGCCAGCCTATGGAACTCCTTATACTTGATTTTGCACAGTATGTAAAGAAACAAGAATTTCTGATAAATATGGATACATTTTTCAACTTATGGTCTCCACGTTGCCAAGAGTGATGGTCCTTTCAGAGGTAGTGGTGTCTCTGTACCTTGCTTCAGCTAACAGTTGCATATGTGTCTAGCCTCTGAAAAGAGTAATTTTTAACCCTCCTAGTCTGTAAATGGTGATAACTGGATATCAACGTTTCGTGCAAAGACATCAGTATCTCTTGGCTATTCATTCTGCGAGCATCAT
>WEKW01027886.1:1075-14113 GCA_013389905.1 Sula dactylatra
AATCTATTCTTAGCCACTTTTACAGTCTACATTCAGCCATTAAGACTACTTCCACCCAAAACAGTGCTGGAGCCAGCCTACTTCTAAAACAGTGCTTTGGACTAACATTACTATACATTACATTCTACTTCTCTATGTTCACCCAATTAAAGCATTATGAAAGCATTACTCTTATTCTTGCAGTCCTTAGTGAAAAGCTTAGTTCACATAATATTGAAACCTGTGGGACTCTTCTTTGTACCAATGGATTTGTGACAGTAGCATCTGAACATGCTTGATGGGATGGACGCACTTTCTCAGTGTGGCTCCAACATTCTCAGTTGAAACAAAGGGGGAAATTAGGTAGAGTAAGCAAGCAAGTTAATTATGTAATGTTATCCATTACATAACAAAATAAAGAGTTTTAGCCTAGATATTTTTGGAATTCCCATGATTGGCAAAGCTGGCCAAAGTCTAGCTTCACTTCTTGCATACAAAAGGAATAATACTTGTCACTGTTAGGTCAAAGTTGTACAGAAGTAAAGCCTCTATAAACTTGTCTTAAAAATTAATCTTTAACTTTGACACTGAATCATAAAGAGACATTAGAAAGTTCAACTTCTTTAAAATGACAGAAGTTTTTTTTTCCCCGCTGGAATTTGTTAGCATGTTAGAGCTCCATTGTGCCAGGCACTGTACAGAGTATTATCCAGTCCACATGTAACAGCAGACCATTGCTGTGTCACGTGAGACGAATGCTGACAATTCCACATTAGAATAAGGATATTGAAGTGCCACCAACACTTGACAGTATATGATTGTTACCACTTTGAGAAGTCATAGGTACCATTTCTACCTGTTTAAATCCTTTTAGAAGTTTAATAGAAATTAATGAAAATCCTTTAAACCTTTGTAAGGTAAACACATTTAGACATGTAGTTCGTTTACCTGCTACAAGAACGTGGTTGAAAAGAGAAACAGCAGTATTGCTGCAACTCCGCCGAAAACCATCTCCTGTAACAGGAAGCTGCACTTGTTCCCAACAATATTTTGTCCTATTTGAGGAAGTTGCTCCAAATTTAAAAGCAATGGAACAGAAGGAAGCCACTCTTCTGAGTGACCACTGATTGCTCAGATGTACTACATGGAACAGAAATACAAGTTTTTGGGCCAGCTAACAACCTAACTGGAAAACCTGTCTGAAAAAAAGAATTACACTCAACTGTAAAAGCAGAAGCTAGATTTATGAAGCTCACAAACCCCCTAACAGCTTACTTCCTCCATTGCCACACAGTACCAAGGTTAGTTATCAGCATCACAAAAATATTTAAAACTAATAGGCCATGTGTAGGCAAGTTTGCTCTTTGCAAGAATAAGTGCAAGACAACTATGTAAAAATCTGCCACAACAAAGGCTAAGCAACAGTTCTTTGTAGCTGTTAGTAACTGCTTCAGGGTCATAAAGTCTTTTCAGTATTTCACTATCCTGAGTAATTGGAGAACAGGTCAAAGATCCCAACTGCCCCCACCACCATCATTGCCAGAGGAAAATTGTTATGCCAGACATTAGCTTGCAATTGAGAGATAAAGCACTTCGCATATTCTATAGCTTTGAACTATGATAATCAGCGGGAAGATTAAAAAAATCAGATTAACAGAAAAATACATTCCTTCCAGCTGCATGGGGGTTGGGGTGGGCTCAGCTGGTCTGACAGCTCAAGTGCCAGTGGAGCCCAGTCAGAGAGCCAAGAGATGCAGGTTTTCTCCAGCATTAACTTAAGAGAATTAAAAGAAATGCTATGCTATCCCCCCCCCCCCCCCCCGAGAAAGGCTGAGGTCAAGCTGAAACCCAAATAAAATTTACTGAGGTTCCCATTCTTCCCACTCCCCAGCCCTTGATTTTTGGAGAAAAAAAAGGGAACTACTTATAAGGGTGACAAAGAATCAAGCAGCACTTCTTCAGCTGCTACAATTAGGTCAGTTGTTTGGCAGTTACTAGCCCTCCACAATCCATTTTTGTCATTCTATCAGGGCAAGCTAAATAAAAAGTGACCTTTTCACTACTACACTGGAGTTCGAGAGAAATTCCATTTGTTTATCTCTGTTATTCAGCACAACTATTATGCTGCAAAAGCTGCAAAGGCAGCAAGGCTCGTGAAAGTGATTTTTAGTGTAGTCCAACAAACCCCAGCCAGTTTACTCACTTGTTTTCTTACCTAAAACCCTGTAAAAAGTTATGCAGTAATTTAAGTGCTTTTTACACTTGAAAATAACTTTTCTTTCAAGCATTGAGTGCTTTTGCGACCTTTTTGTAGCCAAATCAGCTTTTGAAGACTTAGCTGAAGGGTATTTAGAGACATGTATACACATTCAGAAGCTGAAATGGGAAACATCTTTTGAGATCAACCTTGAGCAAAGTTACAAAAAAATTAAGATTATAAAAAGCAAACAGATACACCAAAGAAAGTAACCTTCCCAGTAACTTCTGACTGGGTGCTTGAAGCTGCCCTTTTCACAGCAATAACCCTTAAGATAATCATTCAGTACATCACACACTTCAGTATTAAAGACTCCTCCTAAGCAAGTTCAGACGACTACATGGATATACGTTAGCAACAGACAGGGTTTCCGTGGAGTTTAGATGGGAAGGTTGAACACGCCACCTTGCATACCGCTAAACCTTAGCCCTAACTGTTCCATTCAGTTATGTACTACTATACCCCATTTCGGGACTAACACTAACTATTTGTGGCCTATGCACAGATAGATAGTTTACTCATAAATGAGAAGTCAATTTTTTCAAAACCTAACCGAATTTGTGGTCACCGGGAACCGAATCCACCCAAAAACTCTTGCAACTTACAAGTTATCTGGCTGTCACATGTACTATCAGTCTGGCTGAAGTCTGTTTCTGCTCCTTCCAAGGAGGTATTTGTGCAGGCAAACAGAACAAGGCCTGCATAAGAAAAGAAAGTTTTATTAATGCTTCCCTCCTCAAGAACAGTTGCGATATGCAGCCTCTTCCGAACTCAGGAAAAGGTTTGAAGACAGCAGAGGAAGCAACTCAGCCGGAACAACTGAAGATCCAGATGACGGCTTTTAACAGCTTCCCTGCTTGACAGGAGGAATCTTCAGACTCTTCTGCTGAAGAGCCGATACCCAGAAAGCGGCTGAAAGACGAGAGTGGGCACGGAAGTTGATTATGGACTCTCCTAGTTCAGCCTTTAATAAGCTTCCCATTTTGATGCACCTGCTCCTTATATTATGTAGCAATTATTTTATGAGAATCTAAAAAAACGGAAGACGGAAGAGAAGAGCCATTACTGTTTGCCATCACACAATGACTTAGCTAAGGTGACACTTGTGACTTGCCCAGGACAGGCCAGAGTGCTCCTCATCAATTCAGGGATTACAGAAGTAATCACCACCTCTCAAACTGCTACTTTGGCACTTATGCGACTATATCTGTTAAAGAAATTATTTCCTATAGCTCTTCTCTTGTGCAGTCTTCAGCATTTAAGGAGACACAGGCTTGTCACTGTAGTTCATGCAAAGACTCAGCTACTAAAATGCCGTTCAAGTTTAATACCTTTATACTTCACTACTCCCACAAACAGAAGATAAACATTAAAAACACGTATTCAGGTACTGCCGTCAGTGTGTCCATTAAAAAAGACGAGACAAAAAGCAATCTTTTCTATCACCTACTTTAAAAAGGTGCATTGCTGGATAATCAAAAGAATATCAAGGACTCCTGAATATCCTTATGAACTGCAAATGCATTTATGTTTATTACAGAACAAGGCTTTTGCTCTTTGCCTACTGCTAACCTGAACTCAGACCGCCTTCAAATAATTTGTACCTTTTAGGACAGTTAAAGAATTTAGACAATTTCGGAATTACCATACAACGTTTACTGCATATTCACCAAGCTACTGAAAACCGTCACAGCTAGTTTGTAAAGCAATGAGACCAGAACAGTCGCAGCATTTTAAGCTGCATACACAAAGATATCTGAACTAGCCAAAGCAGTACTTTTTCTCAGTTCTGTTATTTGTCATTTCATTTATATACTGTATTTACCTGAGGACGAAGGTCAAGCATGACAGTTGCTTAAGTCAAACCTTCTTAGGCCATTGCAGAAAATCAATTTAATATGAAAATTGCTTACCTCCACTGCAATGAGAAATACTGTACATCTCTTATCACACGGTGTAAGCTCTAAATACCATCTTTCATTAGTAGATAGATACAGACTGAGGAGCCAAAGAGAAGAGGCACTCTGCTGTTAGAAACAAGGAAGAACTGGTTGGGAACGCAAAGGTCAGGTGCAACTGTAGCTGCAGTGACCGTGAGATGGTGGAATTCAGGATCCCAGAAGGAAGAAACAAGACAGATCAGACCCCAGGCTTGATGAGAACAGACTTTGGCCTCTTCAAGGACCTGCTTGGAGAAATCCCATGGGATACAGTCTTAGAAAGAAGAGAGATTCTGGAGAGCTAGTTGATTTTCAAGGATCACCTCACTCAGGATGGTTCACCCTGATGAGCAGAGAGTCAAGCAAAGGTGGCAGGAGGCCTGCACATCAGGAGCATTCTGTTCATCTGAAGCTGACATGAAAAGTAGGCACACAAGACGTAGGTGCAGGTGACTCAGAAGGAATACAGAGACACCACCTGGGCACGCAGGGATAGGGACCATCCCAAAGTCTATCTAAAGTTGAATCTGGTGAGAGACATGGACAACAAAGAAGTGTTTGCGTAAGTACAGCAGCAGCAAAATGAAGACTAGGTAAAACGCGGGCCCGCTGCTGCATAGGTGGGGGGCCTGGTGACAGGGCGGAAAAGGCTGAGGCACTCAGTACCTTCTTTACCGCAGTCTTTCCTGAGACCATCTGCCTTCAGCAATCCCAGGTCCCCGAGACGCACTGAAAGTTTGGCACAAGGAAAACTTCCCCTCAGTGAAAGAAGATCAGGTTACATTTGCTGTTCTGTGTGTGGAACCACTGATGGAAAATGCAATGCAATTTTATTACAAAAGGTCTCTTCAGAAGGATTCTAAGCCAACAGCAACAAGGCACACAAGTTTTCTACAGGAATGGCTTGTTTCTGTTCTCTGCTCTTTACTGGAGAACACTGACATGGATCAGTTTCCTACCCTACCCATGAAGTCAGGATACTGGGAAACTGTTCCAGCACATGTTCTCTCAGTGAAAGGAAGAGTTAGCAAGATCATCGTCATCATTTAAGAGTCAATATCAGCTGACGTTTTCAGTAATCATGGAAAGCCTTCGGCACTTGAGAGGCTGGGTTTTCCCCCCCTGCTTCTTTCCCCTTTCATCAGGCAGTGTTATTATCCATTGATCATTACTCATAATGTAAATAATTATTCTGAAGTATCCAAACATTATTTACTCCAGAGTAAGAGATTTGTTCCAGAGGGAGTTGCTCAGTACATTTTCACAGAAAACTCCTAGTCTCAGGATAGGGGCTAGTACAAGTCATACCTCAGTAGGCTTGAATTACTAGGCAAAGTGAACAAAGGATGGGTTTGCCCTCTCCTGATTCTCTACCCAGTTTTTCAAATTCCAGCGTACAAATGCGCTAGGGCCTGAAATTACCACAGGGACAAACTAGACCTACTTCCAAATATTATGCATATAGAGGTCCCGTCCCCCGTCCCGTCCCCCCCAAATCAGTTTTGAGCTGCTAGGCTCATGTTTTAAGGACATACTTATTGGTGAAATATTTGTAACTGAAAAGAATATCCAGCCTTTATCATTTCATTTCTCCGTGCAGCAAGTCATCCTGTATCCACAAAGTGTCTTCCGAAATGCAGATAGTTGCAATAACCACTCATCTGTGGTGCATTTCCATGCATCAACACAAGTTGTTACTTTAGACACCAATTACAGGACATTACTTAGGGTTAATTCTCTCTTGCCTGATGTCATAAAAATTACGGAAGAAATTATACAATTCAACATTACAATTAACTTAGTGGATGCACTTATAACAGTTATAAAGAAGATAGTTTACAGTTCAAATTAGAGAACAACAACGCTCCCTAGCAAGAGCTCCTATTCCTGTGTTTAAAGATAAATGCCAGGAAGGTTATCATTTTGCAGGAATTAAGAACCATGGCCACAGAGCCAAGTTCTGTATCAGGAATTGCTTCTCAGCATTTGACTGAGCAAGGGATAGAATAGAATTTGTATCACTAAAGGAAAAAAGTTATACTGCAATGTTTCTTACGGTCCAGTTTGCCAGTCTGACTTGCTTTTCAGAGCGAGAAATGGCAGCAGAAGACCGAGAGTAAAACTAACAGTAGATACTTTGTCTCATACCTGAGGTGAAAAGATACAAAGCCGGTAAGACTTAATAAAACAAAGCAGACACAAGAGCTTAGGAACGACACATATAAGCTGTACAACAGACAGAAGGAGGGATAAAAAGCTACTCTTAGCTCTATGTGAAGCCACTACCAAACTTAAGCAGTACTCAAGGTAAGGACTGGCATATTCTCTCCTTTGGAAAAGTAATTGGCAAATAAGCGTCACTTGACTTTCTTTTAAGAATTCTAGCAGATTTGGAGCAAGAAACAGCACTTGCAACAACCAGTTGATGATTTCAGGCATCATTTCCAGTAACTAGCATTAACACCACATGTTTGCTAACGCATCTTTAAAACCACTGCTTTGTTCCTCCTCCCCCCAGTCCTTTCCAATACTTGCTTCATCAATCCTAATTTCAACTATATTGGAAAGGGGAAGACACTTGTAAATAACCCCACTTACATTCTGAAGCTACACATTTTTAAGTGTAAAACACACTGAACCATGTTTTGCTTGGTACATTTTGTTAAATTCTATAAAAGGAATTCCATGTCTACAGTCCAATACCATTATGTGAAGAAAAGTTTTTTCTTGTTTCAAAGCACAAAGCAAAACTACACGACACTCTAAAGTTACAAGAGTCAGTAACAAGAATAAATTGCTAAATGTTGGCCCTTAATATGGATTTAACAACTCCTCCCTCACTGATATAATGCACTTATGCAGCAGAAAACATATGTTAAGTTTTCCAGAGGAGGAGTAGTATACACCATATTGTTAGCATATGGAATTTTTTAGTCCAACTGCCACTTTAAGGTTATCCATTCCACAATAATATTCTCAGTTTTTATGCCCAAAAAGCAAGCTGCATGTAATTACTAATGGAGGCATTCACCATCTCTCTGCACATTTAAAGTAACAGAGAACAAAAGATCCCTGTTAAAGCTGATGGAAGAGACTGGTATAAATTAAGTCTCCAAACATAATAACAGAACAAAGAGATTATTCCATTCAAATCGGAAGCTGATTTATAACTTATATAAAGATAATTCCTAACGGATAAAGGCAAGAAAGAAGTTTATTGTGTTCTTTTGTTATTACAAAGTTGCTTTCTGTCTGATTAATCATTAATCACTTTTCTCCCTGTCCCTCCCATGCACACACCCTAATGGGTTTTATTCACTGTCTCCAAGCATATGGCCACAGTTCCCACAATATGGTAAACGATCCCTGACAAAATTGCAGGTACACTGAAGTAGAATGTTCCATTTCAAAAAAGAATTATTTTTTTTATTATTTAAAAAACACTCTCTCCCCTAACACAAGTTTCTACTACACATAGACAAGACCTAGAAACCTATAATGAGAAGACTTACTCTCTCGAGATCATCAGGGCTCTTTAGTGCTCTCATTCACTTGCCACCAAGTTTCAGTTCTGCAGAGTTCAGATGAGCTAGTGTAACAAGCCATTTCTTTCAGCTTAAAGATATTCCAACACAGTAAACTGGAGCTGGGGAGGCACAAATCTATACATAGCCCATGACAAGTTACAAACATCAAGAAAAAAATTCAGGAAGTTACTACAACCTCTTGAGAGCCATCTTCTGTGCTGTGCAGAAAATTCTGCAAGGAAAAAGCTTACCTTTTTCCTTTATTCTCCATCCTTTTCCAAGAGACAAATATTGCAAGCTCATTTTTCTCTCGAAAAAGAGAAACACTAAGCTGTCCTCAACGGCTCACTCCTCTCTTGTAGACCCTGAGACACAGGCAAGTCAGCTATGCCAGAAGAAAACTTAAGTGTGAGGAAGCTGCTTTACCATCCACTCTCCACAAGTCAGACCACTTCTCCTCATCTAAGTATTTAGCCATTTATTTGACTTTTGCTACTGCAACCACAACAAGGATTTCAAGGCAGGCTGCATTCTTCACAAATTCATTTATATCGGTGGTTTCCAAGCTGGTGGTTTGCAGGTGTTGGTAGGCAATTCACAGCCTGTCCCGGGAAGAGGCACAGCTCGCTCTGCACGGCCCTGCAACCGCAGGCAACTTCTCACCTGAGAGAGGCCCTCAGATACGCACCCACAACATGCCAGTTGCTTCGGGCGATTACTGCTTCTTCACCCACGAGGATGAGATAGGACAGCTGCTACAGCTGCACTAAGTGCAACTCTTCCACTGTTAAGTGGGGTGGGGTTTTCTGGTTGGTTGGTTGATTGATTTGTTTCAAACCTTATGTCACTGCTTAAGTACCTGACCTGAGAGTGATCTGTGTGGTTTTAGTTGTGCCTAGATGGGGTGGGCTTCAGCTGGTGGTGGTTCTGTAGAGAGACTGACCAAACAACTTCAGGAAGTGACAAAAACCTCTGACTTGAGTGAGTGTTTGACCCGGTGCTATAGGGTGTTGTTCTCGTCAAGCGCAACCTCCAGCTAAGCTTAACCTTACTCTAGACTGTATTTACTTACTTTTAAGAGTAGTGCTTGGCCCTGCTCTACTTAAAGGAAACATCTGATAAACCATGACTATGAGACAGGATATTTATAAGCGAAGACCCTCACTGATGATTAGCCTGACCTGCTAGTTGTGGTGATACAACTGAGATACAGTGTGACCGAGATACTTGTGCCACTGAGGTACAGAAAGATGCCAGTTAGTTTCATAAGCCTCCAAATCTCAGTAGGCAAATAAAGGCATATCACAGCACCCACCAAGAATACATTCTTGAGAAATGCGCTAACAATTTAACAGAGAATAAAGCAATTTTCCCCCCATAAAAAATGTAATAGAAATTGGATGCACTTAGACACTTAGGAAACATACAGATTCAAATACAAAAGGGCAGCACGTATAGCATGGAGGATGGAAAGGCAGAAGCTGCGTCATCCCCGAGGCAAGTGCTGGCCTTTCAGAGCAGATCTGTTCTGAAAGAACTCAGCCACTTCATTTGTGACCCTAAGTGCCTTAAATCTTTCATTATGAGCTTTTCACCCCAGTGTCACTTTTCTCAAACGGCTCAAGCTCAAAGTGAAGGACAGAGAAAACAGGGTAATAATGGTCGGGCATTTGGTCTCAGGTAAAGCAGGTCAGATCTTTCAGGGCATTGACCTGGTTCAACAACCCAGCCTCTGGAAAGCCAACGTCTCCCCGAGTTGCTGATCCTGCTCTAGTATTTAAATTATGTGCACTACTCAAGTCCATTCTCAGGTTCTCCTCTGTTACCGTAATTCTCATGCACAGAATTACTTCCCTGTCTGTCAGAGTCAGTACCTTCACCCGTGGGACTTGGTATTTGGCAGAGCAGCAGCGACACTGTTCTGAAGCGGTTCTGTCCGAAACAGTGGAAAGAAGTGACAGGAGCAGGCTATGCCTGTACTGACAGAAAGCCAGAATCCATGCAAGGCAGTAAGCGAATGGAGTTTAAAACATCAGCGTAGAATTTGCTTTCGCTGGTTGGCAGTAATGTAACATTACTCTGAACATAAATACTTCTAAATTCACTGCTGGAAAGTGGAGATTTTTCTCCTCCATTAAATGAAGTTATTTTATATAGGGGGTGTGTGATAGGTTTAAGTTTTCTGCATCATCATTAGTCATCTTTGATAGAAATCCCTCTTTTTAAAAATCAGCTAGAAGTCTGATGAATGTTTTATTAAAAAACCACCATATGGTTCATTTCCTCCCAGTGAATTCCAACTCGTCCAACTTCAGACTTAAATATACTATTAGTTTAGTGGGCAGTGAAATTAAGCAAGCTCCAAAGTATTCCCTGCCTATTGGGCTTGACTATTTCTCCTCCCCCAATCAATTGTGTTGTCTTAGTATTACATCTTTAGCTACAAGAAATACCAAGCCAAACCCCAACCCTCCCATAGGAGACACACATCCACTCCAAATATCAGCCAACAGAAACGTTAAGATATTCAGTTGAAAAAGGACTGATTTAGTATACTATTAATCCTAATCTGATTAGGATTAATTAATCTATCGATATTAATCCTAATCTAAGTGATATTAATCTAATTAATCTAATCGAAGTGATATTAATCTAATGTGATTAATCTAAGTGATAATTAATCTAATCTAAGTGATATTAATCTGAAGCCTCTCCCTCAAATTCTTGGCTCCAGTCAACAATTATTCTTGTGCAAAAATGCTTCTGCCGCTTACCTCTACATGCAAAAATTTTGCAAGGGTAATATGTGCCTTATTTCACAGTTAGGAAATTTCATCAAATTCCTTCAAAACAATTTGAGCATTTTTCTGCAAAAGCTATCCCCTAACAGAATATTCAAGACACAGTAGAATCGAACTGTCACATATTGGGAACTACTACAGAAATGCAGAATACCAAGTCTTTGGTACCTACCATGGGAAAGAGACTAACTTGTTAAGATTTAGTTATTCCATTAACTTCAACAGTGACTTGGACTATCTGTTACCTAGGAGTACTTTACAATTAGGTTCTGACAAGGAAGCATCCCTATAGCAGGTCATCTTGGGTGTGCAAACCTTACATGAAAAAAAAACATTAAACTCAAAGTGGCTTCACGCAAACCTTAAAATACAGCACATCCACTTCTGACAGAAAAATACCAAAATGCATGCTGGATGGCAAACTGAAGGACAAGTTCTCATGTAGAAGTCTGTAGTCAAGTTATCTAGAGAAGGGCTCCCTTTTAACTCATCTAACAGTCTTACTTTAAGATACTCGTATCTATCAACCTCTGTTCCATCTTGGATATTGTGTATTGTCTTAACCCCATCTCAGGAATGTCAACAAAACAAACTTTTTGAAGTTACTGCGTGTGGCTCCTCCCTCATAGCCATTTTCTCATTTCCTAGCCCATTTCCCCACACAGCACATCTCCTAGGTCTTGCACAAGGACGGGTCTCAGCACTTCAAACACTGCTACCAGCAGTTACTTACAGATGCAGTAGTCACACAAATTAAACATAGCACCTCGCTAACTGCAGAGCCTTTACAATAGGCTGGGGAGCCAGAGAACGGTGTTGCTGTATATGGCAAGTAATCACTGAAAAACTTCTCTGCTGGTCAGTACTTATGTACACTTTGAGTTACCCATGCTACGCAAAGAACCTCGCACAGACAGCAAGCCAGCACAAAGAGCTAGCGGCTACGTTACTGTCTTGGCTATACTGACAATTCCATCTTCGCTGCCACCTGCGAAGCCACCAGAAGGCTGGCAGTTAGGTAACCTGTCTGCGCAAATATCCCTGCTCCGGTGAAACTGCACTTTCACAAGTCACCTTTACACTTCAGAATAATGTGCTGAAAACCCAGCTCCAGATAGGAAACAGAACTTTAATTCTACATTTTTTCTTTATGTAGTCAAAGCTGTATTCTACCAGATCAGGGCATCTTCCCTGTAAGTACCACTGCACATTACACCACTTCTATTTGCTCTTTGTGAATTAACACAGACAAATAATTCAACAGTCTTTCCTTTTATCTAGCTAGCAAGCAAGGAAAGACAACCAGAGGCTTCTAAAACAGTCCAAAATGAGAGAAGAGCTGGCATTAGCAAGCTGCAGAAAGAAATTCTGTTTCTGCATTTCTCTAATAACGCTACTTTATCAGATCAGGTTTCTTTTGAGAGGAAGGCAGGGAGGGGAGGGAGTAATCGCACAACCCAGTGACACAGGCTAAGCTCAGAGAGGCAAAGCATTATTCTAAAGCCTTCCTTTCAAGGAAAAGTATTTCATACACTCGAGGCTTCACACCCTTACGGCCAATATACCTATTACACCAGTTCATTGCTGCAGACCAGTTGTTCTTCATAAAAACAAGAGTTTCAGCTAAAGTCAGCAAGAAGCACAGGTTTTCCAGACAGTACATCCTGTAAAACCCATGGAGTCATGGGGACCAAGAGTTGCAGTCACACTGTAGTAAACGGCAAAACCTCAAAGTGGCAAGTGCTGCAGGCCCAAATCTGATAAACACATCACGCGCATTAGTCATCTTGACAGCTTCTTATACCCACAAGCCTCACTATTTCAGTGCATTCGTACATCAGTTAACAGCGACGCTACTTTAACTGCCATTTCATTTACAGGTGAAGTTTGCTGGCAAGGGATACTGCTTGCCATGAACGGCTTAAGGCTTTTATGGGGATCAAAGTGAGCAAGTAACATCTGATGTTCAAAAATGAACTCGGAGTACCTGTAAGCGAACTCAACAGAAGTGCAAGGTATTACCAGGTAATTCTTAATGAAACAGAGGAGTACACAACATTGCAGTGCTTTCTGTTTCAAAGACGTTTCTGACTTGCAACAGTTTACTATCCTTTTGCTGCAGTCGGTTATAACAGTACTAATACAACTAAAGCATTTCACATGCATTAGTCACTTGCACTTCTCGGACTGCAACGTCCGTCCTGCAAATACTCCGCTCTTAAAGAGACAGGCCACGTACAGCTGCTTCCCAGAGCTCGAGGCAAGCCGGTTTTCGGGCCACCTTCAGCTTCCCACAAGCAAACAGTAACTCACACTCGAGGCTACGCAACAAATCGAACAAACTCCAAACTTCGCCTAGAAACCACGGGTCGGTCCCTCCTCAGCTCCTGCACCGGCGACGAGCTGCCAGCCTTCACCGACACAGAAATCGCTAGCAAGTGCCTGGGAGGGCGAGGGGCTTTTGGGAGGGCGAGGGGCTTTTGGGAGGGCGAGGGGCTTTTGGGAGGGCGAGGGGCTTTTGGGAGGGCGAGGGG
>WEKW01027886.1:15705-55596 GCA_013389905.1 Sula dactylatra
CGGGCCGTGTCGTGCCCGCCCCCGCGGGCTCCGGCGCTGCGCCCGGGAGCACGACACAGCCTCCGGCTGCAGGGGCCACAGGTCTGCGCCTCGTCCTTTCCCCGATAACACGAGCACAGAACTGGGTCTGGGAAGTTATTGCTGGTTTTTAAGTGCTTTTCTTTTCGTCCTGGCGCTGCTGTTTTAAGCTGTAAATCACTGTTTCTGTCAGACCAGCTTTTTCAGAGCAAACGAAGCGCTTTCCGGGCAGGGTTCGAACGCAGCCGGTCCTGCCGGCGAACACCGGGACGTATTGAAAGAGCAATTAAATTAATAAGGCTTCTGGCGCGGACGGGGACCTGTCCCTGCAACTCCGGCAGCAGAGTTGGCGTTACAGGGCTAGTTGCAAGCTGTAGGCCAAAAGAGCTAAGAACAGGTTTTGTGCAGGGTTCGAAAACTTAGCAACACCTTTAGCTCTGAATTTCTTTTTTTCTTGTTCTGTTTTCTTTTAGTATGCTGGTAATTGTGTTTATGTGTGTGTATTTACTGAATCTGCAATGGTAGAAGGTCAGACGGCTAATTTCCAAGTTGTACAATCTGGTTTTGTTTGGAAAGGGGCATACCTGTAGGCTTGATAACAGATAATGAGATTATGTTATTGGTATTCAAAACATACTTAAAATATCAGCCTCTCAGCAGTAATGAGTGTATCAAGTCACTTGAACTGTGCACCCTAAGAGCATTTTACGTTGTTAGCTATTGGCTGTATAGCGTTGTACTTATCATTTCTAGTACGTGCGTTCCCAGCAGAGCCTTTTTAGCGCGCTACGGATCAGTAATAATGAGCACATATGAAAATCCTTCTGGATAGTAATGTGCAGCAGCTGGGAATTACAAAAAGCAATTAGTCTGTGTTATGAACTAATAATCTGCTGAATTCTGTTCTGTGGAAGTATGCAAACCTAATACACCACGTGTTTAGTCATTTGTGGGACTTGCACATAAGCTAAGTTCTCTGATTAAAAATAACTGCTTTAAGTCTGGGATCTGTATACTGAGTTCTGGCTGAAATATGCATGTGTGTGCATATGTTTCAAAGAAAAGAAATGTTACCTGATCGTTATAAAAGGCTGTCTTGGCTCTAGTAGGTATAGTTACTACAGGCAAAATAAAGGACAGAACAGGTGGACATTTTTGGCAGCCTTCTGAAAAGTTAGTCATCTACAGGGCCAAAATACATGTGGTTGTATTTGTAGTTGGGCGTGTGTTGGTATTAAGAGTTTGTTTCACTTTTGGGGTTATATTGGTGTAATTTTTGCCCATGCAAAAGTCGGTTTTTACTGTGTGTACTACGTGACTGTAATGCAGGCCCATCACTGAAATTCTCTGCCTGCTATCGCTGTGGCTACCTAATTTTTTAAGCCACATCTGGCAAAATTCCTTGCAATTAACAGCAATACATGTAGCACTTCCTTTTTTGTTGTTGTTTTTTTTTTTTCCTAAGTACCACATTTACAGAGTTTTCTCTTTCCTTTGCAGTATTCACATCTGTCGCATCGATGTCATACGAATAACAGCTTTGCAGCAGGTACTTTTTAAAAAAAAATATTAGTTTCTTTTGCCCTTTGCACTATTCAGTCTATAATTATACATTAATTGTGCTGCCACTGTGAGGTTGCTTCTCCAGTTTATACAGTTTCATTGACTCGCCAGGTCCTAACAGATGGTTAGAAAGTAACAATAGATTTGATCGCAGCATTTTCCGTTTATTGAGCCCAAGTGTGTGAATTCTTTTGTCCTCTTCCAAAATGGTATTGCACATGCAACAATGGATTGCCCACTGAGAAAAAAGAGATGCTGAACCTCCTTTCCTTTCCACACTACCAGAATTGTAGGAGCGCTTAAGAAAAGCAGTATCTATTAGTAGCACTACAGTGGTGACTAGCATCTCAAATAAGTTAAAGTGGTGAGAATGAAAGGTTTACCTTTTAAGACACTCTTTCCATGTCTTTCTTAAGAACTCATGTGAATCAGTTAAACCCAATTCCGCAAAGAACTTCATGTCAGCAGAGTCTTCTGCTTACAGAAATCTTCACTGTCTTCAGGCCCATAATGTCTTTCTGTGCCAGATGACCGGATAATAAATTCTCCTTTTCTCACACATAATGAAATCTTTTAATGAGGCAAAGAAATCCTTTCTTTATTTCCCCTGAAGTGAGATGTATGAATACAGAAGTAATAGGCTTTGTTAGAAGAAGGGAGAACACTGTGTGCTTACAAACAATGTAGCTGCAGTGCAGCCTCTTCCGCGGTATCTTTCGGAGAGTTCAGTATCCGGCGGTCAGGGTACACAGCACTGCAGCCACAAGTGGTGGGACCGGTGGGACGCAACAGCTTTCGAAGAGCTTCATGAACTTGCAGTGTCTGTAATACAAGGTGTTTTGCTAGTATTAATACTTCACTGAAGTGCATGTGTCTGGTTAGGGTTAAGCACTACCCTACATTTTACAATAGTTATTTGTAGTATTAGGTACCACAGCAGACAAGAATTAGGTTTTCTAGGCAAATGCACTTGGCTATGATTAATCACTTTTCCCTGGAATGAGCTGATATTGTTCCTTGACTGTACCATCTTTTAACTTTTCTGAGTAATACCTGATTAGCTGCCTGAGAAAGCTTACAGAAATGCAGTATTCATATATTGTGTGAACTGGATTGCATGACTGAATTGATCCTGTGAAGATTTAAGCATTTGTCACAATTTAAGGATTGGGGTCTCTTTTTATCAGCTTCTGGAGGATTGGGGGCTACTGTTGATCAGTGGACGTAGCCTGTAAGGTCAATGCATTCTGCGCTTCCCTCTTATTAAGCCATTAACATTGTGTAATTTAGGGAGTAAACACTGGATGATTAAAGAAATCTGTTAAAAAAACAAACAAAAAGAGACCTTTTTTCCTTTCCGTGAATTGTCTGCCTTAAATGCAAACTTTAATTTTGTCATGGGTTTCTTGTAGAATGGTATTACTGTATTGCTGGCTCTAGCGTGTCAGTGGCCGGCACAGAAAGAATACATTTCACACCTAAGAGATGGCAACCTATGGGGAAAGAAAGAGCAGATCGGTAAGGACATACAACAGGGCCACTTCACCATAGTAGTCTGTTGATGTGCCTTGCCGTTATAAAGATGACTTCTGCCATGAGACTAGGTTAGGTTCTGTTTAGTTCTGTGTCTTGGCTGGCTGTGTTCTAGGAACGGCAAAGAGACCAGCACTTCAGGATTTTTCTACAACTCGTCATCAGTCACTCTCAGAGCTAGATGGGAGCAGCCTATTAGGGTTGGAAAACTTAAAACACAGTTGTCAGCCATCTCCTGAATATGAATTTTGTCTCATCACACAGCACTGCTTGGTTCTTAGTTGCCCTTCTGTAGGTGTGTTGTGTTGATAAAAAATAGCGGGGCTTAGATCTGCAGAGAATGCAGCTACCAATTGGCTATCACCCTCAAGGAGCTTCTTGCTAGAAGTTCTACATGGCTGCGTGGCACCTACTGGGAAACCAAGAATGCAAATGTAGTTTATTTTTTCGTCTTAGTTACTGTGCCAGCTGCTCTGGACCCAAAACATTTTAACTGCACTGCAAGTGGTTTATTGTGGAGTATCACAACAATTGTAATAACGCAATTCAAGGAATGTTTTTAAGAACATAAAACATGTAGAAAAGAAAGATGAGCATATTAAATATGTATGTGTGTGTATATATTAATGCTTATTCTAGAAATTGCTAACTAGGAATGAGGTTCAAAAAACCAGATTTTCCTACTCTTCTTCTGAAAAACTGCAGATGAGAATATATTAACCTGCGTATGTAAAGCATGTATGATAGTGTATGTGTAGTTAAAATTACCCAGTCTATTCACAGTAAATGCAAACAAAAGTCTTTCTACTCTCATGACAATATTACTGTGAACCTACGATAGACTTTGGTTTTTCAAAAAGCAACAACAGGTAGTTTTCAGGAGCTTGAGTCTGTGACTGGATAGATGAGTACCACTAAAAGAAAACAGAATTGAAAAAACTATTCCTATATATCCCACGCAGTGTTCTTTTAAATAATATTTTTAGGCAACGAGAGTTATATACTTGTGTTGTGAGTATATGTATGCTGGCTCAGAGCTCGTCAACATAACCGACTATCTGGTAAACAACCTGAGTGCTTTATTCACAGTAGGTGACTGTTTGAACAGTCTAAACATTCATTTTACCATTAGTGATTTTGGTTAATGTTTATGGTCATGTCTACACATGGGAAATTGAGGCAAATAAACTGAAGATGTTAAATGTGTTCAAGTTAAGAATATTAAACCTCATATGGATGCTGTCATTCGGTTTTCAATGGCCTTTGCTGTACCATGATTCTTTTCCAAGAGCATGCTTTTTCAGAGCAGTAGGGCTCTTGTGATCAAGCATTCACAGAGCTGCTGCATCTACCAGCTGAGATGTGGTAATTGACTACTTCTACATTCTTTGTGCATTTCTTTAAAAAGGGAAAGGTTGGTTTAAATCACTCTTGTTGATCAGTTTAAGCTTTCCTGCTTTACTTTGCACTGAAATGGACAGATACCGCAGCTGAGATGCCTACAGTAAGTTCTCAAATATTTTACCTGCCTTGCAAGAACACGTCTTGATACTCAGTCAGTTCTTGATCAAGTATTTTTACATGTGATTATATTCAGTTCAACTTCAAGGATCCCTGTATCCAAATCAGGCTACAAGATGACCTATGCAATACTTGCATTTTTTTGGCTACATATTTATCAGTGCCTGTTTGAGCTCTGCAGGCTTTTTTTCCCTCCTGTAATATTCGGTGCTTGTATGAATCAACTCCTTTCCCAGTAGTTCCAGATACTGATTTACCAAAGCATTAAAGCATGCGTGTATTCGTAAGTGTAAGATTAGTCTGAAATTTTAAGTGTTTTGCTGGTTTGGAGTCTCATAAATTATTTATTTCCCTACTGCAGAATGAACAGGCTCAGGGATTTCTGCAGGTTTGTGTACATTCCCATTCGCCACATAGTCAAAGACTTCAGACTGGCCAAGACCTCTGGAGAAGCCACTGGCTAAAATTACATAATACTAGATTTACTAATAATGAACTGTTTGAGTATACGCATGTATGTAATTGCTTTTTAACTGGATAATCATGAAGATTTAACTGTTTCATAGGTTCTTTATGGCTTAAATAATTATCTTATTTAGCACGCATACTAAAGGTTTGTAGCTTTGTAATAGCAGATACAGGAATTTACTGCCATCAGCACGTACTAAATGGCCAAATTAGGCAATACTTAAAAAAGGCAAGGCATTGTTAGATGGCTCCAGATTTCTGTGTAGATTGACATATAAACACCTTCCACATACAATGGAGATGTAAATCCACAGAATAAATGACATTGACATACTTTTGAGTTTCTTATCTGTGTCGTATGCATTAATACATCTTGACTAAAACTCTTCTAGTGTCCCAGACCTCAGAGGACCTTCAAGTAATTACAATAAAGAAAGAAAATTAACCAAATACAAAAATACTTCCTTCTTCCCATCCCAAGACCCTGAACTTAGAGTTATTTTCACATACTTGGACCTTGCGCTTGCAGAAAATTCAGTAGGACTCACTGTAAGATTGCTCTGTAAATGTATACATTTTGTCCTCTGTTCCTCATAAAAATGCAGCAGTGGCACAGAAAGCACAGTGTGTACTCAACGCTGTGCCACTCATAGGTTTAAAGATCATTAGGATTGCAGTGAGAGTTGTATCCTGTTGCAAAGGGAAGAATCCAGAATTACATTGATCCATGCAACACTTCTGGGCTTGAAAAAAGTGTCCTCATGGCACGTTATGTCCATAAGATTTGTTTTAGAATGTTTTTAAAGTGTACTGAAAACATGATCATCTTTCTCGTAGTTTCCTCTATAGCTAGATTCATAGCTATTAAGAATTGAATTGTGCATCTCTTAAACATTGAGAAGATCCCTGTGCTTTGCCTTACTTTCCTGTAGAGGTCAAGTGTTAGTGACTGGATTTTTGCCCCATTACACAAGTGAGATTACCCATGTGAGTATTCAGAGATAGGAATGAGATGTTCATAAACCCTGTCCTAAAGGAGTTTGGCTATAAACTACTAGTTCTGTTAAAATATTTTTAAATCATTCCTATTTTAAGGTATTGTGTTCCATATGATATCATGTATTTAGTCCACTGACAAAAAATGACACTTGATTAATAAAAATTTTAACTTTTTTTGAAACTAGCAGATGTTTGGGTTCTGCTGTCTCACAGATGTCTGGAAGATAAGAAGCAAAAATTAAGGGCTACTAAGTTTGCTGCAGATGTCCTAAAATTTCAGGGGTGAAATGAAATTCCCGTTTAGGTTTTGGGCTCTGTGTATAGAAAAAGGCCCCTGGTGCCAGGCAACAATATTCTCCAGGCGAGTGTGTCATTCTGTACGGTTGCATACTGTGTCAGCATTGCTAATTAAATGTGGTACACAGTGGTAAAGTGTGTGCAAACTGCTGCCAAAGGAGGGTCAATAGACTCAGCCATGTCACACTGTGCAAAGCATGCTGCGCTTGTGAAACATTTTCTCCTGAGACAAACTTTCTGTATTCATTATAGTTTCCCTCGCAAAGCAGTTAGCCAAGCCTGTACTCACATTTTTCACTCATACTGTATTTGATTTACATCAGCTGAAGGAAATGGTAATGTGCAACAGTGACTCTGGAATTTAAACAGAAACCCACAAGGGATCTCCATGCTGCAGGCCAACTTCCAAATATGGGAGAAGAGAAGCAGCCGTAGTAGCCTGGGAAGCCATCCTCAGCACAGCAAGGGACAGAATAGCTGGCAGTACACGAGCTTCTTGGAATTTGTTCAGAAAGGTAACTGCTGTAGCGCTTTAGTGAGAATAAAGGAATGAAATACGAATACCGTGGTAGCAGAAAGAAGCATTGTTGACTGTTAACAACTGCCTAGGACCTGAAAAACAGAAGTGCAGCTATTTTCTTCCGTTCCATTTTCCAGTGTGTATAGTGTAATTAACCCAATTCCAAATGCGTAACCATACTCTGCCAGTACCCATCTGTTGGGTTTGCAGATTTATCAGGAAGACTCATAAGAAGAACGCTTTTGAGAAGATTAGTGGGTCTTGCTACCAGGTCTGGTTGAAATTCTGCCGGAACAGACTCTCTGAACAGAACTAAATTCACCAATATTTACACCCCACATTCTACAAATCCTTATTCAAAGGCTTAACAAGAGCCTTTAATATACATTTAACGTAGGGAGGACCTTTAAAAAAAGCCCCAAGAAAGTAGAGGATCAACAGGTTCTGACTACTAGCTGGTAGATTTGCTTGTATTTAGCTGTTGCAGATTTTCGAGTCTTCTGACTTCCGTAAGCCGTGGCAGCCGTGGGGCAGCCAGGCACGTGGAGGAGCCGTGGCCTAGAGGCCAGAGGAGAACAGAGCCAGACCAGCAAGGGCAAGTCTGACAGAGTGGAGGGCTGCACTGTGGCTCACGTTTCTAGTGAGTCACTGTTTACACAACACTTGGTAAGTGGTACCCTTATTTGCTGCTTTGTACACAAGGTGTAGGACCTTTCGATAGGATGAGGATAAATCTGGCTTTTAGAAACAAGGAAGAGGAAGCCAATCTCTTATGAATTGAAATGCCATTAGAAAAGCCCTCTTACGGAGGTGGGCTTTTTATGACAGAAAATAATTTGTAGTAGGCTGCTTTCTCTTACTCATTGTGAAAGAGCTGTGAATTTTCTAGAAAAATAGCTCAGGCTAGAACGGCTATGGAAGAGATAGGGTGCTGCTTGTCCTGGGGGACTCTGTTAAGATGGAGGTGGAGGCAGAAGATTCTGTTTTTCTCTTCAAACTTTCTAAAGGAATATCGTGTGTTAGCAAAAGAGGTTTGATTACATTGTGTTTCAAACTTCTGAAACTGACTTTGCTGTCTGAGCAACAATTGAATTTGAGTTTCTCTAGGGTGGTGTATATTAAAGTGTATTATTTATATGTCATTACGCAACAGGATCAACATTTCTCTCTGCAGGTTCTAAAGAACTTCTTGTGCGCCTTCATGCGTTTCCTCTACCACTACTGCCAAAATGAAGACACCATGTGCAAGTTGTAATGGGAAGGACTCCTAAATTTCAAGTCGCAAGTTTCTCAAGTTAGGATTGTGATGTCAAAGTTGAGTCATAGTGATTCAACTAAGCTGCCATCAGTGAAAGATTCAGTAGGAGTGCTACTAAATTACACCATTAGCTTTCAGAGCTGTCCAAAATAGGAAATGTTGCAACTTCGATAAAGCTGTTTCTGTCTAACTGCAGAAATTTTGTACTTTATTCTGTAAGATGACATTTCTTTGGCTGCTGTTCGAAAGATGTATTTAACCCTTCAAAAGGCTTAAACCCTACTGCCTGATTTGGTTCTGCTTTTCACCTTCCGTCCCTGTACATGATCATGGGGTCCAAAAAACAGTTTGCAAAGATGTAAAAGACTCTCCTTCACAGTACGTGCTTAAACTGCTCAGTCTTTAGTTGGAAGTTAAAAAAATAAATGTGTGCTGTCCATTGCTGTAAATGGCAAAGTAAGGGGTTCTGAACGTTAAGTGCTTATAACTTCCATAGAGATACATTTTCACTATATCGTCATAAAAAGATGTTATTGATTCCAAAACGTCATATGGAACAAAGTTCAAAAGTCCAAAATGTTCAAAAGCTATTTGAACAAATTGACAGTAGATAATCCCATCGGGGTGGGGTTGGTGTCCCACTTTGGTGTCCGGGTAATGAGAAACCTCAGGGTGATGATGTGTGATACGAAAGTAACTTCTCTACTGTTGCTGTTACTTCCTCTTTTCTGTGTGACTGAGCTTCTGCTACAATTGACTCATCTCTGCTACAACAAAGACATATATAAACACAGCACTGTTCCTATTTCACAATTAGCGATAATGTGAGGGAAAACAGAACGCATACTGCATCATCGTGTCCTGACCCTACGGACAGCCGTGAACAGGGACCCAAGAGGCAGAGCTGCGGGTCAGGTCATGGGGTGGGCTTCCATCTGGTCACGTGGCAGAGACTGCCTGCTGGGCAAACCTCTAACTGCCACGCGTGCTTCTAGCACTCAAAGCGTGAGCTGCAAGAAAAAAAATGTACACGTATTAAAGATAGCCTTGTGTGTACTCCCATGCACCTTATTTACATGCTTATGATGCTCTCTGTGAGATAGAATCCTTGCATCTCCTTCATATAAGCTGGGAGTAAACTTGTGGCATCTCTCTTCCAAAAAAGAAGCCTGGAAACAACCTCCCATGGCTTCTCACAAACCTATTTTCTTTCCAATTTCTAACCGTCTCTAACTAACACAGTCTAAAAATTCCATGTGTCTTTAATTAGGTTTGCATTTCTCTTGGAGACTGGGAGAGAGGGCAGAGAGAACATAATGCAATAGAAACCCAGGGAAAATTAGATCTGAAAATGAGGTAAGGAAAACAGACTCTGAACAAAGGACTGAGACAGGGAGAAAATTTCTTTTGGGAAAATCATATAAGAATTCTACAGACAGGACTGCTTTGAGTATCTGAGAGCTTTCATGAAGGGAGGAGATTTTATTTTGTCCGTGAAATGACAGTGAGCATAGACTTCCTTTTAGCAAAGGAAACATGCCTTCTATATTTTAATTTCATGGTAATAGTAAAGGAGAGGAAGAATATGGGTTTAAACCAAAGCAAATCTCTTTAACAAATCCCCCCACATCTGAGTTGATACAGTTCATGCATCCTCAGCACAAAACCCTTGGGACATCAGCTTCCTTCAGCTCCTGTAGGAAACCAGTACTTCTATAGCTTTCAGGAAGAGTTAAAAATAATATCACTAAGTGTATTTCCAAATGTGACTATCAGCAGGGCAGGCCCTATGCTGCGCTAGCTGTGGCCAGTAAAGCTCTGTACAGGCGGCGTGGTTGTGGTACTTGATGGCTACAAAGTGTGCCACCTCAGCACAGTTGCTTTCTGAATCTTGCAGCTGAGAGAATCCTGGGGATAACACAGTAACCATCACTGCTGGACACTGGAGTCTGGTTCTCCTTCTAGCTGTCTACTTGCAAAATATGGGATCAACATCAGTTTAATATCTGAAGTACAAGGAGAATCATAGTTCATGAATTTGTGTGGCTCAAACCCTAAAAGCAAGGACTTTTCAAGTGGTTGTAGAAAGGGCCTCCAGAGCTCCTGGTTCCAACAGTCTGGGGACCCCTTTGATTGCATGTCAAATGTCCAATGCCAAGATGAGATATAAATGTTAATAGCTACATGTTATGGTAGGAAGTAAACCTGCCAGTGCAAGAACAGATGGCATTGCATGAGGGCTTTCTTGCATGAAACGCAAAAGAGAGATTGTTATGTCCATGACGATGATCAGCTGGGGAACACAACAGATAATATGGTCTTTGGATTTGTATTTGTGGATAGGCTTTACCTAAGAAAATTTATGTCCCGTTCCACACTAGCAAACAAGTGTCATTACTCTTCTTAAAAAAAAAAAAAGTGAATCCAAAAAGAGCACTAGTACTAGTATTTTTTTAAGAAATAATAATATCACAGATGACCTACGACACAGTGCAAAATTCCAAAGCAGTTATGCTGATCATAGTAGAGAGGCCTGTGTTTACTTTTTTCACGCAACCTTTACTAGTGGGTGCAAACAGGTAAGCTCAGAGATGCTGTATGAGTGTGAGACTGTGGCTTTTGCACTGAAATGCTGCAGCTCATACTGAATCATGCAGTGGTCTACACCACTGCAGAGGGAAGGAGGAAGTGTAAACACGCCATCCTGGCTGCTGCCATTCTGCTCTCTCCATCGCCCACAAAGTGGGAAGGACTAGAGTTGCAACCCAGGTCTGACCTTGGCTTGTGTCTCTAAGACAATATTAGGAAAAGAGCAAATAAATCTAAAAACAAAACCCAAACAAACAAAAACCCACAAAACCTCTTACCCACAAACAACCCAATATGCTGAATCTGCATAGCTTAGATTCTGCTCAGGGTCTCTCCAGTCCAGGATTGGAATTACAGGAGCTGCATAAAGGCAAGAAATTGGGAGGCCCAAGAGTAGAACAAGAGGGAGTGGAGAGAGAACTCCATAGTAAATGCAGGACCAGCAGAACAACAGGTGCCAGAGGCCAAGGGTTGAGGTGCCTTGTGACAGAAGAGCTATGTGAAGAATCTTGCCCAGCACCTGTCCATAGTGTCCCAGGCTTGGTTGTTCTGTGATAACATGTAAAGCTGCCAATATATATTAAAAAAAAAAAAAAAGGAGAAGGAGAAGGAGAAGGAGAAGGAGAANGAAAAGAGAAAAGAAGAGTAGAAAAGAAGAAGACAACAATGATAATGATAACATCAATTTGGAAAGAGTCATTTAGGAAAGATTCAACTCTGGGACAAGCTGAGACAAAAAAAGGAGTCCTAAGGAAAGAAGTAGCCATTACCATAAAATAATTGGGTTTATTTTACTGAGAAAAACATAACATAAAAGTACATGCAAACATAAATTAAGTGATATTCAAAATGGTGATAATGGCCTACAATCAGCTTTGAGCCTGCAATAAAACATGTTAAATACTCTTAAGTTACAGCTTATTTTCACCTTACATTTGAATGTATGGACACTGCAGGAGCATTCCAGGGAATTAACCATGCAGCCGATATAGTACTGCAGAATGGAGATCTGTGCTTCTTCCCTCCATATCCAGTATATGGCTCTCCCACCCCACCCAGAATCAAGAGAGTTTTGTTTCTGCTGCACCGTTTCCCTTTCTGCTCTCTGTAGGTTGAATTTCAAGTAGGGCAATACACGGGTAACAAGGTGGCACTGCCCCCCTGGCCTGCAAAATTAAAGAGAGGGCAGCTAACACCGTAGAAATGTATTTTCTTGCAGTTGCCGTGGTCAGAAGACAGCTTTTACAGTGAGAAGAGGTAATCTGGCATTACAGCTAATGCTACTGCAGACGTTTCCATATGCGTGGAATGCTCCAGAGCTTCATGAAAATCTCCAGGCTGTTTTGCTCTTCTCTTTTTTCATTCCCAGCTAGCACCCTAGAGCCACACTGAGTTCAGATTTCTTAGTATTCCAGAAGCAGACAAAGATACTTTTATTTGATATAAGAAATAGAAAGTACTTCCTATTAACGTTTTCCTGGGAGCACAAATACTTACAGACTTTTCAGAGGAAGGTAGCAGTTGTCATATAGGTCGGACCACTAACCTGCGAAGTCCAACCGGATTGTGGCCGGTCCTGACACTTTCAGAGGAAGGTGTAAAAAACACTGCTTAGGAATTCCCACCCAAGGTAGGAGACTGCGGGGGTTTTTCACCCATGTAATGTGGCAGGGAATTTCTCCTGTTACTTTTCTTGTAACCTGAAAGGTTGAGCAAGCTCATTTCTGCCGTGAAATAGTACATGCTGGGTCAGAATTTAGATGCATGCATTCCACTACATATGAAAATCCCACTAGGGGAGCCTTTTTTACAGGCTGTGTGATTCACATACTGGCAAAATGACATTCAGAAGTATTGGGACTTACAAAACTGCTGAGCTTGCAAAACTCCCATTGTATTCTATAAGAAATACAGATGCAACACATAATGATTTGACGTTATCAACAGTGAATATGCCTATCTTTCTGCTGCCATAAATTACTATTATTAGGTAACTAAAAGTATTGTTTAGCAGTAATAGTACTATCAATTTATCTGCTGGTAGACTGATCTCCCTATTTGTGGATGTTCTGTTTTCTCTGCAACTAATGGTATTACTTATATCTATCAATGCTCTTTGCAAGTTCATTCAGCACTACGTATTTTTCAAAGGATGGATTAGATATTAGCTAATGTACTCTCTTTTGAGGTTGGCATGGAGTAAGTCCTTATTTTAGAAGAGAAGGAACTGAAACTATTTAAAAACATTTTTTTCATTCTTTAATAGTGCCCGGAAACTGCTAAGTGATATTTTTAGGCTTAGTCTGTGGATGGTTCTTTTTGACCCATTTGAAAGCAATGTTTCTATGTGCTTTTCTTTTACATGGTTTGACATGAACACAGTAATTACACAACGGAATGTTGATTGCCTTACTGTTAACGCACTCAGGTGTGTTAAGAGGTGGTCTCAGAGCTAGCTTCCCAGTTTAATGCTGTTATGGGTTTTAGCCAGTGATCTTGGATACAGCACTGAATTAGCACCCGAGTACACTGTTGGTTCTCTTCTGCTGGTTCTGGATATTCTAAGCTAATTCTTTTAACTTCTCTAGCTCCAGTAATATACACAGCCAGGAATCCATTCTCTTGAATTCTTTAACTTCAGGTGTTAGGTTCCAGACAGAGATGATGTGATACTACTTATGTCTTGACAGTCTCCTTTCCTCCACGCTCCCGTTCTTGAAATATTTGGCATAGTTATAACTTCCTTACATGGGGATGATTTATTTACTCTGTGTAAATTATATTATTGTAAGACTTCTGCATGTCTCTCAAATGCTTATAGGAACATTTGAATATGTGGGAGAATACTTAATATTAGCTACTAGTTGTATATATACACACACAAAAAAAAGCGGACCTCATACCTCAGTCTTTCATAATTTCTACATAAGCTATGATTTGACCCAGATTTCTTAAGTACTTAGCCCAACTTTGCAAAATTTTATCCAAGTCCTAAGCATGCAAGGAAATATCTTTGCTGAAATCCTCGTCTCACTGAATTAAGTAGCAGAACTCAAACATATTTTAATAGGGCAAGGACTTTACCCCCGAACTTCAAAGAACTTATGTAACCTGGAAAAAAATCCACAAACATTTTTCCCATTTCAGCGTTACCAGAGCTTTTCATTTTGAAGAAACTTGCCAAAGTAATGCAACAGAATTATATGTTTAGGTATGTGCACATTATTCCCAAACACCTTCAGTCTAGACTTAAACTCTTGACAGTCCAGAGGTGCTCCTGGATATTGCAAAGGAAGCTGTGAAGCTGAGCAGGAGCTGCCCTTGGGCTGTGTGCATAAACACTCTGAACGTTACTTAGTCTGTTTGAAACGAAATCCAACTTCTTGCAGCAAATAAATTGCTTCTGCTATACAAGTTCCAGTTACTAGCTCAGCTATAGATGTGGTTAACAGCGTTATACCACAATAAGTAGTGATATGGTAAAACATAGCGCAGTCTCTGCTAGCTCGCCCTTTCTGCAGTGGGTGAAGTGATTAGCGAACTGCGCAGAGGTTGGTGTACGTGAGGTACCTTTGCGAAGAGCCACAAAGGAATAAGTAAAATATATAATGTTACTTTATATTTTGTATATATAATATACATATGATATATGTATATATATAATATACATATATATATATGATGCTGGGATTTGGGGAATATCCACTCAGTCATGAGCGTGGTTGATGAGTTTTAATATCCTCCAGAACATCTCCCAGAGTGTCCAGATCATTCAGACATGCTGGGAGATGACAAACAGCTCATATGGGCCTCTGAGAGAGAATTTATATAGTCTGCGATATTCCAACGTGCTTTTTGGTAACAATAGTCTATTACCATTACAAAACTGCTATTAGCATTCTCCTGAGAGGTGAGCATATCCCCTTGGTTTTGTTTAAACCCCTGATAGGAAGTGCCTCAACTGCAGCTGGGGGCAGTGCTGCCCATTTGCTAACTATTGGTTACCGCGTTGTCACGACGTACAGAGCGGAGCTGCAAACTTCTCCTAGCAGATAGTTTATCCCCCATTGCCTAGTAATTCTAGGAATAGTCTGCCCACTTCATATGGGACAATATTAATTTTCTATTTGCTGAAGAGCTGGGCATATGAAGTAGCACTCAGAAGGCTAGCAGAAAGACACGTATTTCTTCTTGCAGAGGAAATTGTATATAGTTGCCATGAAAAAGTCAGTAAGGCAGCATAAACTATGGTTTTATTTACATGTGTCATCTGCAAAGACACAAAGGCCTTGTCTTTATTTGGAATTAGGCCTGCAGCCACTGATGTAGTGGTTTTTGTTTGAAGGCTGGAGTATTGTTTTTAGCTTTTTCTTTTGAGAGGCATACTTTTGTCTGCTTATTATCTGATGGAAAAAAACCTGCTTTCATTACATCACTTTAGGTGTTTTTCTAATCCCCAGTAATTCAGCATTCAACGTTACTGACTCTAAAACTTTGTAAGTTTTCTTCTTAGCCTTACTATTGCTACTAATAGAGCACTAGTTCTTGAGTTCTCTAATTATTTAATGCCATACAAACTCTTAAATGAATTTGTCTAATTCCCATGTCTATTTTGGGGAGAAAACCTCAGAAATGGGGCACTCTAAAATCCCAGAAAGTCGTTTGAGTCACAACACTTAATTACAACACTACATTTAATTACAGAACTACATGACTTTTCAGGAGCTGACTGACTTTCTGTTGTCCCCATTAAATGTGCTAGTTTGCTAATGTATTTAGTTTGCATTGGGCTCATCTTTTATCAGTGGCCAGTACAGGCCTAGGAAGGGATTCAGAATTTTCTTCTATTTATGTCAAGTATTTTTACTGTGGATAACGTCTATAAATCTGTTGCAAAGGAAGTCACTGGTACTCCGATTGCTTCTGAGACTTAATAATCTCTGAGATGGTGACTTCTAGAAAATACCTGACATAGCTTGGGAAATGAGTTTTTCAGAGCAGGATGCTGTAGTTCATAAATACAAACTCCACTTCTGCAGGAGTTCCTGGGTTTGATTGGGGACTTGAAGGTTCTACAGTGCTTCCCTTACTGAGAACTGGCACTGAAGCTGTATCACCCTTTACATCTTCAATTTAAACTGTGTGACGGTGGGAAGCTAATGGCTAAACTTCTGTAGAATCAATCAATCATCTTTATGATGGTTTTTTGAAATATTTGTTTGAGGTGTCAGGTCATTTGATGGTTTAAGACAGATCGTACTTTCTGAAGTACTGTTTTAAAGTGCAGTTGGATTCTGAGAAGGAATTATGAAGTGGCTTTGGAACGCTCTGTGTTTGCACCTTGGCAGCTACATCAAATCTTATCAGTTTATTAATAAAATGCTATTTCTGACAACTACTGCTGCAAATTCTGATTAGAAACTGAAAGCCAAGGATTGTTTTCTTCCTGATCATTATTTCCTTGCAGTAAAGAGCTGAAGTACATTAGGAAACTTGCAACATGAGAGCCTTTGTAACGACTGTCTGTCTGAAGCCTTGCTAGCTATTCAGGAGCCAGAATAAAGAGCACTTTCCCGGAGTGGCATACAACGTGCAGGTACTATAGGAATAAAAGCAGAAGGTGCCAACTTTTCTCACCAGTGTTCATCAATCTGGTTTGGAATATTCCTTAACAAAAAAAAAAACAACCCACAAAAAACTAACCAACCAAAAACCCCAAAGAGATGTGCTTGGGTTTTAATTGGCACTTTCAGAAGTAATGAAACTCTTAGTATAGAAAGAACCAGGTGTCTTTTGCTCAGGAAATTGGCTGTAGTGTATTCAGACACAAACTTAGCCCAGTATCTGGCTTGAAGCTATCTGAAATAGAGCATCAACAATGAGGAGGATGTTGTAATTTAAATTTCATAGGACACTATGAATATGAGTTATTACATAGAATCCCTAGATCGCTATAATCTTTTGAACAACCATTGTTTCTAGCAGCATGTGTAGACAACTCACCAAATGTTTTGTTCCAGATTTCTTGCGAGTGTAGTGCATGCCTATTGCAAGCTTCCTCTTCTTCAAGACCACTAACTGTTGTAACAACATTGTACAGTGTAGGTGCCAGTGCTGTCCTGTATTTCTGAAATCTGTAAATCCACACTTGCTAGCAGTTATGCACAAAATAGAAGGTGGCCTCAGAAATAGTAAGGCTGATAAAGATTGCTATAAAACAAAGTCAAATCCAGTTTAACAGCAGCTAAAGCTATGAGGTTTTGATGATCAGATGTTTTTTGCTTTACTGGAAAAAAAGAGGTTTAGAACCTTGTAGCATCAAATCCTAACTTTTCATCCCACTAAGTGATCTGTGCAAATACTTTCCGTGATCTAAAATAAGACATGCAGACCGGAAGTACAAAGCTGCTGTTTTTCTGTGGGAAACTAAAGGCAGATTCAGAGTTCCTTGAGTCAGGCTTTTTGCACAGTTTATTTGGAAAGACCTGGATTTCTGTTGTTTTGTCAGTAAGTCATACAAGAAGAAAATTCATTGAAGTGTGATAGTTACAGGGAGAAAAATCCCTTTTCGTCCCTCTGTTTCCCTTGGTCGTTACCAGCTCTATAACTGGCACAGGCACAGATGAACTCTCCTGCCCCTGAGAAAAGCCTTGGGGGAATAGCTGCTAGAGATATTAAAATTTCAGTTTGTTCTTGTTTTCCTTTATCTGTTGACAAAAATAGGATGCTTGCACCTCTCAGGCTAATCTGTTAAAGAAGCTTCACCAGGGTTTGTTGTTGTGCTTGACATGCACTGACCCTGTGAAACAACATATATATCGGTACTGAATTATTTCTGAAGTTTTAGTTGCTAATTTTTTTCCCTGCAATGTTAAAGGCCAGTTCAGAATCAGGAATGATCATCAAACAGCAGAGACAGAATAGCCTGCAGTCCCATTTGGAAAGCTACGCTGTCTTGATACCAGTGTCTTTGCCAGAATGCTATAGGCTGGATCTGTAGTGTCTCTTGCATGGGCAAGTGAATCATCTGTCACAGATGCTGTGTGTCACAGTGCTTGCACGTTATTTTTTATTTTGGGAGACAAAATGGAAGGTGGGGAAATGGGGCATCTGTTACTAATTCCTACATAAGTATGCCTTGGTTGGTGCAGTGATCAGAGCCCTTGAGGAGAGCTCAGGAACTGACGGTAATTCACAAGACTTGGCACCACGCAGCCCCTCGGTAGGCCATAGGTCTTGTATGGCGCTAAGACCTTGTACTGGCTCTGTACGAGTGATGGACATCGGCCCCCCCCGCTGTGTATCAGGCTGAGCAAGTGTCAGTGAGGTCATACTGCTGGTAACTGTAGAAAACAGCATGTGTAGGGGGGTGAGGGTTAAGTCCATCTATTGGTGCAGTCTCCACTTCGTCATGGCATAGCTTCTGAATTATTAACAGTCAAAACTGCCCTCCATCTAGTTTCCTGCCTTTCTGACTGAATTGCAAACAGCTAAAGTATGCTCTGCCTAATGATTTTCTTGATTCTTGCTGTTGTACACTGCTAGGAAATGTTCTTGAGCTGCCACGCTCCCTAAGATAAATAAACCCTTCTTCCCACTCTCTAGCCCTATTGTATCCTCCTTGATATGCAATCTTTTATGTCAAAACGAAAACACTTTAAATTACCTTTCATATCAGATCTCACTAAATGGATGGTTATGTATTGCTATGGCTCTTTTTTTGTATAATTACCTACAGTATTATCAGGGCAGGAGCAAGACCTCATCATGTGATGCTTATCTGTACTGCACCTTTTTTGTGATTCCTGCAAAACAATACTAGTGCTCAATTAGTGCACAGTTACCCAAAATATTGCAATTACTCTGTCTTACCTCTCAGTGATAATGGCAGTCTCTGTATTAACCAGAATCACTGCCCTTAATATGTTCCCTGGTATATAACTGCCATGGTTTTATGACCCCAAAGAGCCAAATAAGGTTTAAATTCAGACAAATTTGACTCAAGGAATGCTAGAATGTCATGACATAATGCTGAAAAGGCAGATAATGTTATATTAACCTTATGTAAATAAAAAAAAAAGTAATTTAGTTTCAATTTAAAAATTGTAAGTTGATAAAAGTTTGAAAAGATGGGCACAAACTGGGAGCACAGTACAGGGAACAGCTGATTTTGGCTGTTGTTTCAGTAATAATCCTTCTGCTTAATTTGATTTGATGATGTAGTATCATGATAGTTAGGGAATAGGAATATCCGTTAATAAATGATGTCCTGCTATATATCCATTCCCTCNCAGGTAACTTGAGAATAGCCTGAGATCAAAACCTGTAATGCAAGAACACATGAGTAAATCCCACAGCGATCAAAAAATGTGACTCTCCCAGTGATCATTACTATGACCTTGTGACCAGCAGGAGAGAGAAGCATGACTTAAAGATCGCTAAGATGTCCAACAGACTGATGCAAACATTCTCCTACCTTCTCCAAAGCAGAGCCTGCAGCTCCTATTCACTGATGTCTTCCTCATAGTGACTTATTTCTTGAGATGACTCTCAGAGTGCCAACGTTTCTTTCAGGCAGAATAAAAATCTCAGAGTCCAGATTTTTGTGGTCTCTTTTCAGCTCTGCCACTGATGTCTGTCTATTATCAGACAAGTCTAAGCCTCCACGGCTGAAACAGGTTTAATATTTACACATCTCAGAGCAGTGAGTCACATCTTGGTTCTGTCCAGTAAAGCACATAGAGTTCATCATGAAATAGAGAGTTATTTCCAGACAGGGCCCCTCTCTGAAAACTGTTAACAGGTGGAAACCCTAGCAGATAAATTAACATCTGCTCTTCAAGAGAGGGTTATTTTTACCACCAGCCTGCGTTTGGTGAGTGCAAGTGTGCCATGCAATGATATAGAGAAAGCATTTACAGCTAGAGTGCTCTGGACCCGTCCCTCCCCCATTTTTAAAGCAGAAGAGGCAAACAGTCTGATGATGTGTGTGCATTCGGGTATTCATAACACCTACATAAGGAGATCATTTGATCTCTAGGCACAGAATTAATTTGATCATGCAGAATGAGAGAACTGGATCATGAATAAAGGGCACCCAACACCAAGTGCATGGGTGCTTTGATAAAGAGAAGTGCACAGCATTATTTTTCATGAAAATGCTGCTTGTCTTTGTGGGGTTACTGATCTCAATAAGATTACAGCTACATGAACATATCTAGAATTTTCATACGCTTATATATGAGAAGATGTCTAAAGGAAAAGACATTTTTCTCCCTCCACCACTTTTTTGCTTGGGGAAATATTAATCCGTAGCTTCTCAGAAAATACGTGCCTTTTTCCCAGTGTCTAGCTTTGTCTTTTACACTTGGAGAACCATGCATGCCCATGGAACTGAGGAATTTTTATGCAGAAAGTTGAGCTGGTAACTGGATGCAGTAGTCTTGTCTGCTGGCTGCTCTGCTGAGCAAGAATGAGGCCTGATCACTTGTGGAATTTCCGCCGTCTCAGCCCGAGTGGATGGGCAGTGACCTGCGTGCTCCCGCTGGCCCGGCAGCTCTGGTCATGGCTCATCACAGCGACTTCAGCTCCTTTGACACCACCGTCTCTCTGCTCAAGCACGTGAGGCCCACCGACGTCCCCTGTGTGTGGAGGATAGCGGTGTCTGATAAAAGCACGATACATTCCCACAGTGTTCATGACAGAAAGGAGTCCAGCTTTATCTGGGTCCGCTTTTATGGGGAAAAATGTTGGGGTTTGTATTTTTAATGTATAAGATACATTAATATAATATATATATAAAATTTTGTATGTACAAAAGAAAGCCCACAACAACAATGTAAAATGATAAGTCGCGTTATGCTATAAACAGAGTTTAAGTTTAGGAATGAGGAATTCAGTAGTGAATCATCTGAACTCTCCTTCCCACTTATGGAATATATTACATGTTTTTAGAAAGTTCTGCATTTGTAATACTATAAAAATCTGCTTTTATTCATGGATTGCATTGCGTATCCACAACTGAAAAAAGGGAGGTTGTGCCCCCACATGCTATTCTAGCTAGGCCACTAATGTCACATATTTTAAGAGAACTGCTCTGTGTACTTTCATTTCTTGGTCTTTTCTGAAACACTCAGTATGAACGCCAAATAGAGGCATGTTTTTGATGAGTATCTTTTCTCTAGAAACTGGGCTGAGAGCCACAGACTTGCTTCCAGTGAACCACCAAAGCTTCTTTTAATTTTATGACCTAAGTTGCTGTTGAATTTGGATGAACTCAGACAAGTTTGTATGTGAGTGTCTGTCTTTCATTGCTAATCCTTTGAGCTATTCAGTCCTTTTAAATCCTCTTCTTTTTAGGCTTAAAAAGGCTACATCTCTATCTAGACACTTTCAATGTTCTGCTTTCAGAACTTAAAAACACATTTCAAGACTTCCTGTATTTAAGATAATACTGATAGCTGCAAGTAAATCTTTTTAGCAAAGATGTTTGCAACATTACCCAGCATACAATATTCTTTTTACTGAGGTACAGATGTACTTAATTAACTAAAATACATCGCTTGCATATTTTAAAATCATCTTTTCTAGGAAAAGACATATGAAGCACGTAGTCAGGTTATGTGATGTCTTGCTTAGAAAAATTCTCTGCCACTAAAACATCACAAAATCTCCTTTCAAGAAAGGAGATCATGTCATGATTTTCAGGGTAACGTAACGAGAGACTGGAATATAGGACAACAGCAGTGAAATGGAATAACATGCCTGAGTTCAGAATAGTCAATGCTTCATACAAATAGGCTCTGAGAGAGGGGTAGAAGGAAGTTTCGTGTCATGGGCTCTCACATGTTGCGCACGTTTTGACACCGCTGCCTTCTTTCCAGACCTGGGCTCTTGGAGGGGTCACCATTGCTGTGCTATCACACTGGACAGAAGCGCAAGTTCCTCTAACCAAGCTACTTCAAGCTCTAAAGTGTCTAAACTTCTGAAAAATTATTTCCATGTTTATGAAATTTTCTTTTTCTGTTTTCAGTTCTTATTTAATTTCAGGTTGAAACCAAGACCTTTGATGATTTTAACAGGCAAAAGAAGTATAGGTAAAAAAAGTGTAAGTATGACATCAATAACCTCATGCTTATTAAATCTGGTAAAGTCTACAGAGTTTCAGTGATACTTAGTATCTTCTGAGAAAAGATTCCCCATCTTTAAGCTTATGACTTGAATCAAGACGGTTATCGTTAACTCAAGTGAATTTTAAGAAAAACAGATGGTGACATAAAAGGGATTTTTTTTCTTTTTTTGCTTTTCTTATTTTTAGTTAAAATCAGGCACATCACAGAACATAGTGTGTGTTTCCATTAAATTCTCAACAGCAGAATTTGCCATCTTTTACCGAACAAATTACAACTTCTAGCTACTCAGGGAAGTCGTTCTTAGAATACTCTTTTAAGGTCATGGAGAGCGAAATGTAATCAATCATCCTGGAAAATGGAGCCACGCAGACTCAGAGAATCTGAAATTGTCTGAACTTGTCAGCGTAGGGAACTCTGTGCTTGCTTACAGTGAAATGAAAATGTTCGCAGCTACTGTAAGCAGTAGGAGATGGAAGGTACTTAATTTTTCCTGAACTTCAAAAAGCATTTCAACAGACACTCATGTAGGTGCTGTACTCATCTGGTAAGGTGGCATGGCTGTAGTGTCTACTGTCCTAATCTGATATTAAGTTAGTAGGCAAGCGTATTCCTACCTCTTACCATATATTAAAAAGGTATCAGGAAATGCTATACTCCATTGGAAATGACCTCAAGTTGCACCAGGGGAAGTTTAGACTGGATGTTAGGAAAAATTTCTTCACCGAAAGGGTTGTCAAGCATTGGAACAGGCTGCCTGGGGAAGTGGTGGAGTCACCAGCCCTCGAGGTATTTAAAAGATGTGTAGAAGTGCTTAGGGACATGTTTAGTGGTGGACTTGCAGTGTTAGGTTAATGGTCGGACTCAAGGATCATAAAGGTCTTTTCCAGCCTAAATGATTCTATGATTCAAAAATGGAGAGGCAGTTCAGCCTTTAACAGGGTAGGCTTGCATTTTTCTCTGGTGGAAGTCAAGAATTTAAAGAAATTACCCTTAACATTTGGGACAGTCCAGAAAGAACTGCACTGAACGTGGACTTGCTTTAGTTTTAAATCCCTTCTCTTACAAGTGCCCCTCCTACTACAGCATGCAGAATCTGGTGCTTACAAGTCCAAAAGCTACAATATGCTTTACATCCCAAAACAATCATCTGTGCTGTCAACTCTATTATGGAGATTGGTGCTAAAAATGTTGACACGTTCCTCACTGTGCAATATTTTAAATTAAAGAGAACAGTTCAGTTTAAGGCATGCTAACAGATGAAAACAAATGTCTGAGAAGCAGAGCCTGACCTCCCCAGTGTGTTTTTTAATTCCTGTGCCTTACAGCAGAAACTTGAGCAAAGTGCTTCAACTTAGCACAAAGCCTCCCTTGTCCAGATGAAGAGGGAATGCCCCCGTTTCCATGCACCCTGGGGGGCTCCCTGAATCACCCCTGTGTTGCCCTGCCTCGCCGGTGCCCCGGGAGCAGCCTGACTGAGCGGAACATCAGATTCGTTCCAGGCGCTGCTGGCTGCCAGCGCGTTGTAGGACTAACTTACGAGGAATGTTCCCCTTGGCAGGCAGCCTCCTCCTGGCACCGGCGTCAAATGATATCGGCCATAATTGTTGCTATTTATGCTTTTCCTTGTTTATGTGAATCACTGCTAAGACAGCTAGGTTATCCCAAATCTTTGAACAACTCATGCAGTGGGAAGCCTGACATTAGGTAGAGGATAATATAAATTATTTTGAATTGAATCTACATTTTTTTGAGCTGAAAGATAAAAGCATATTCTGCTTGAGCTTAGAGCTCCAAATCCAAGAACTGCTGAGTCTTAGGAGTCCAGCATTGACACTGTCTTGCTATGTGTCCTGGAAGAAGTTTCTTCAACGTTTCTCTAGGTTTTCCTTGACTTACACTTCTCTATTTTCTGTTAATTTGCTTCTTGTTTAGCTGCTTTGAAATTAATGTAAGCAAGCAGGCCCACATGAAAATAAATATTGCAGCACTGAAAATTATATCACCTGTATGCGATGGGTCTGACTGTGTTAAACCCTGAGCTTCTTTGTGTGTGGATGAAATATGGAAGTAGAAATGGTAATTTTGGTTTTGGCTGAAGCTAACAAACAATTAAAAACATAACAATGACCCTGTCCTTCTATGTCACTTTTCCCGAATAAGCAAAATGCAAATATACCAAAGAACGTATGAAGTTCATGCGCTGGACACTGCTGTAAGTGCCCAACAGCTCTGATCAGGGTTTGCACTTCCAGGAACCCCGGGCATGCTCACTGTCACAGGCATTCTGGAAAGTGTTGAGTAAATCAGCTATGCATACACAGTAATTCTGGCATGTCCTAAAAGCAGGTGACTTTACTGTGCAAGTACAGCGTCGTATGAACGCAGGCAGCTTTGGTCAGAAAATCCCAAGCAGAAATAGATTTGTCCTTTTCTGTTTGTCACTACTAAAGCAGACAAAAAAAAATCAATTTTCTGTAAAAGAGAGAGAACACTGTATGCGGGGTGCTCCTGTGTGGGGCTTTTGGATGTCTACCGTAACAGCATAGGCAAATAAATCTACTCTTTGGTGCTAGAATAACTTTCCACAGCACACATTGGCTAGTAGAGATTTCTGTGGATGCTTTAAGTTCTAAACAAGGCAGATTGTAAGTGTTTTTCTCCACTTCTTGTGACTGACTGTGGGATAAAATAGTATACAACTCTTCTTGCATTTGCACGGTGTGTTTAGTTCCTCCGCAATTTTGTTATATAAATAATATCACTCATTTAAGCTTACATAAGGTTGCTGAGTGTCAATAATACTCATGGCACAGTTTAAGTTTTGCAATGCATTTAACTACTACTATGCATTTAATTCTAAATGCAGTACTTCATATTTCATTTTGGAAATGAGAAGCACCTATCAAACATCCCTGTTTATGATGGCAAACTTCTGAAATGTGCTATTCAAGCAAAATATAATGTTCTTTTAAAGTGCAGGATCTATATAATCAGAAGAGAGTGAATTCCAATGTGGGCATATAATGCAACTACAACTGTCCCCAAATATGTGCATTTTCATGTTTGAAATGAAGAAATGGGTAGTTAGTGTAACAGACAGACCACAGATGTGAAGCAACTGGGGAGACCCAAGAAAGCAAGGCACCACGACAACGTTATGCCTTCAGAGGTCGTGCAGCTGGTGCAGAAATAGAAGGGTCGGTGACTTGGAAACAAGAGGCAGAAGGTCTGAGCTGATTAGGGACGCCCTGCCAATGCCAGTGCTTTCTGCTGTCCTCAGACTGGCATTGTGTCAGAGCAGGCACAATACTTACCCCGTGTAGAAAGACATAGGATATTGCTTAGTACGAGGCAGAGAGAAGTGAAAAAGTTTTGAGGTACACTGTGTAGGTGACTCGCTGAAAGGGAAGAATATGGTAGATTTTTCAGTGTCTCGAAGATAAGACTGAACTCTGGGGAAGCTGCTAAGACACTCTGAATGCATCCACCGGCAGAGCAAGCAGTTTCTCTACATCAGCTCTAGAGAGTGCGTCACTGTGCGTCCTCACTCCTGGTGCGGTCTCAGGCTCAGATTGCAAAAGATGTTCAAGTTCCGTTTTTCGCCGTCCTGTCACAGTCACTTAAATGCAAAGAATTATTTATCATATCGTGTTTACTTTATTCCAAACTCCAGTTAGCGCAGAACTCTGAAAACACGGTTCTGTGGGGGACAGATGAGGTGCTTTATTATGATGCAGTTGCAGAGTCAAGAATCAAAGGACTCTTGCGTGTGTCTCTACCTAGAGATTGTCGCGATACAACTGAGAAATCTTGATGTTTCATAAACATGAAGTACAGAAACAAGAACCAGTCCATTAGGTCTGAGGTCATTCTGAATGAATGGATCTAGACATACTGATATTTTAAATAGTCACCAACCACAAACTTGCTTTTAGACGTTTAGGTTCCTCTTTCTTTGTTTTTAATCTTTATAATTCTTAGAAAACAAAATATAGCTAGGGGAAGGATGGCAGGGAAGTAGTGGTTCCTTTGGTAAATGCTACACTGAAATGTTATTTCTGTCTTTTCTAGTGAAGAAAAGGCTTTTCCAGGGTTGAATTATTTTTTTCCCAAACTTGTAGTAATGTTTCAATTAAATTACCATATATGTTAAATTTCAGCAGTTGTCTGGCCCTCCCAGGAGCGAGTCTTCTGTTTTCCCACTATTAACAGATTAGAGCTAAAAGTCTTCCATATTTTAATTACTGCAGATCTATCAAAGTGCCAACCATCTAATTATGACTAGTTTGGGATTTTTTAATTGTTACTTTAAATGTTTTGCCTTCAATTAACTTTCCTCTGCCCTGAAGACAGTATTCCGCAGATTGCAAGGTCTTGGCTGTGTGGTATTATGTACGGTCTGTTCGGGTGTATCTTTTTCCTTCGTAAGAACAGACTTTCTGCTGCTTTGGGCCCTGGATGTTCTCTGCTGCCGGTGGTGACAGTTTTGAACACGCCAGGAAGGCAGAGGCCAGTTTGGTTTACCAGTGTTTTTCTCAAAAGCCATAGCGATGGGTGGCTTTTAAATACATATTTAAGCTTATAAACTTGCAATTAAAGAGCCTATCTCTTATGTCAGAGCAAGAGAGAAGTCTTAGAAATGAATCATAGAAAGCCTGAACTAGCCACAAGCAAAGTTTTGGTGCGTTGGCCTTTCTCACTTCTGCCTCTCATATGTGTGGTGGTTCCAGTGTCCAGACTGTAACAGAAGATAACATCTTTTCCTCTTCCTCCTTTTCTTTTCTTTTCTTTTCTTTTCTTTTCTTTTCTTTTCTTTTCTTTTTTCTTTTCTTTTCTTTTTTCTTTTCCTATTCTTTTCTTTTCTTTTCCTATTCTTTTCTTTTCTTTTCCTATTCTTTTCTTTTCCTATTCTTTTCTTTTCCTATTCTTTTCCTATTCTTTTCCTATTCTTTTCTTTTCCCATTCTGTTCTTTATAGAATTCTGGCATATCATTTTCCTAACCTTTTTCAGTAATGTCATTTCTCTTTCCATAGTGTCTCACAATATCTGACCTGAAGTCAGTGAGGATGCAAAATCTGAAGATTATTGATGCCAAAGTATTACAGGTTTAGAGTTGTATAGAGAAACATGCAAGCTGGAGCAGTGCTGGAAAGCGAACCCAAAAGGTCAAAATTACTAAATATTGTCTAACAAGACTACTCTCTTGTACATGGCTACTGTCATTGTACTATAAAATTACTTGCATCAGAAGTGCAACTCTTGCATTAGTTATTGTTGCAGGCCACAGAGTTGCCGCTTGTTCCCATCTTACAACCAGTTAAACAGAAGGAGAAAGGGAACAGGCAGGATACGGACTAGCCTAAATCTCTTAGGTTTCTGTTCAAAGTCATATTCAGGATCCTTATTTTGACAAGCACTGCTGAAATTGGGAAGGTTTACTGCAGTGCTGTGGAGCTGGCTTCATGCTGTTGCACTTGCCATAAATGGTAGCTTTCTCTGATCTAGTGCCTTTGTAATTGTACTGACAAAGCTGCTGGGCTGTCAGGGACACTTTGGAAAGAGCATCTGTTGCAGGAGTCTCCACAAAGAGGGTGTAGCACACATGGCTTTATCATCATTAGTACCTAGCAGTTTTAGCAACCTACCTGACTACATTTTGGTCTTTAGGGATGTATTTTTAAATAGATGTATTTTTAGATTAATGATATATTCTTTTCTTGCTCTTGATGATTTAGGAGCTTTCTGCACTTCAAACTCTCAAACTATAGTCTAGCAGGTAGCAACAACACTTAAATACAGCATTTTTAGAGCATGGATTACAAGGCACAGAATTCCAGCCTGGAACAGCTGCCTGATAAATGAAGTGCACACTAATCAGCATGTCATGGTGGAGAACTTACATGGTTGATAGCAAGTGCCAGCCAATTATAAAGCAAATACATCACTATTTCTGTCTCTTTGTGAATACATCACTATTTCTGTCTCTTCAACAGAGCACTATCTATCTGTAGAGTAATTTGCTTCTGCACCCACTAAGCTGTAATTTCCTAGACATCTGGAGAAAGATGCAATTACCAATAGGGAGAGTAAGTCTAGGGGGAGAAATCTGAGTGTGCTTGGACATTGTAAGCCGAAGAATTTTAAAATAGTATTCATGGTTCAGCTTCAGGAAATACATTTTCACCTTGATTAGGAGATACTGAGATATTGTTTTTTCCGTTGATGAGACGGCACAACAACTCTAAGCAGTGACATTGTCTTCCAGATCCTCAGAATCAAGTTATGATGTGCTCGTTGTCTGAGTAGATGCTTGGTGCTTGTAGAAGAAGCTCTCCTTCCATGTCATACAGGAAGCCAAGCATCAGACAGCATCTAAGTGTGTGTGTGGCACATGCACACGAGAGATGTGCCTTTACACAGATGTCAAATTAAAGTGTATGGATAAGGATGGGAAAGATGACTAACAAAAAACGGTTAACAGTGAAGCAGAGCTGTAGTTTGTGGGGTTTCCTCATGATTCTTGTTGTTCACCAATGGCTAAAGATTTCTTGCTGCATGAGGTGTTAGTCCTGGCAAGAGAGAATAGAGTTTCCATAGCTCTTTAGTTGTTGGATGTTCTCAGAGCACTGGTGCATCTTATAACCTGTAGAATATAATGCTTCACTTCTGGTTGTAGGAAAAAGGCAGAGCTCTCATATTTGGTTCTGAATTTATATTTTGTCTGGTAACGGGCCATTGTGTTCTTCAGCCACTCAGCAGTGTAATGCTAATTCTGATGACTGACGAGCAATGCTAGCTCATTTAGCTAAGTTTACAATGACTTTATGCTGAGCTGGGGCTTTCTACGCATCGGTAGAACTCCTTTTTGTTGCTGCCTTGTGTACGTGCGGCTAGGCAGCAGCAGCACCAAATTTCAGATCTAAACCTGCACTGACCAAAGAACAAGTGAGGAGTGGAAGTCTGAAAGGGGGAATGTTTCGGTTTCTTTCACTGCCTCCTTAAATGATCAATTAGCTAAAATTGTGTTTGTGTTGGCTCTGAAAATTTCCACATATGCTTCTGTTATGTGGATCTCTGCTGTTGATGAGACATAAACTTGTAAGGAAACGACTAAGCCATATTGTGGCTAGTTGATTGCTGTGGTTAAAGATGGTACTGGGTGGATCTGAATTTACGGAATTACAGCATACTGCTGAGCCCATTGTGGCTGGGGCTTACAGGTCAGGGAGGGCACTGTGTGTCAATCTGCTGAAGGAAACAGTGAAGGGATGTTCATGAGACGTACTGTATTTCTAAAAAGGAATCATAATTGACACTTCATTTGTCTGACCTTGCCTTCACTTGCCTTCACATTGAGACCTTTCTGTCACAATGGATGGGGGCTCCCAGTATAATCCACTCGCTAACTGTTGACTCACGTATATTTGTTTTAGACTTTCTGATTTTTTGCTTATGCTGTCTTAAGCCTGGATCCGTAAGCAATAGCTACACAATGGCAGTGGAGGAGAGAAAATTAATGTACTTCAATAGATATGAATGCTGGCCTCTTACTGCTCAAAATTATGAGAATTTTCTTATATAAGGAATGAGTCACACCACATTGACACAAGTTATTTGCTCAGCTCAGTGGTTCAGCTGCTATTATGTCTGATTTTTAGTATGCATGTGTTGCAATGTCTAATTTAGGGAAACAAAGCATAACACTTACTTATGTATAGGAAATTATTTATGAGCTAATGGTTCTATGGAGCCTGATTTGAGCTTCCAGGAGTGCCTTCTGACTTCAAGGACTACAAACATTTGCAAACATAATTAACAAAAAATTATTTGGAAGCATAGAAGGAGGTGAGACAAAAGACCAGTATAAAATTTACTTCAAATCAGTGTTCCACGGGCGTGCTTGTAACTAGACTCTCCTTAAAGCTAAGTCCAATGTAATCGATGTCCGTGTGTCTCACAGGGATCTTCAGCAATCCCAAGGGATAGCTTCAGGGTTAGCTAAAAAATGTTCTTGCATGATTTACCAATGACTCATGTGTAACCATCTGCCACTCCTCTTCCTTGAGTAAATATTGGCAAATGTTGTTGCTGCAAAAACAACAGTCAGCTCTACATCACAGCTTTCTCAGGTACTGGCACAATGGCTGTGCCAGGATAAGGCAAAGAGCTTATGTGGAAGCTGCAAAAACCATGTTCTCGCATAATGCCAGTCAGAGTAACCGTAAAGCTATGCCGTCTGATGATGGGAAAATCAGGACTGAGGTCAGGAAATAGGAAAGATCTATCCCTCAGTCATTTCAGTGGTGCCAGAGGACCTGATCTGTTTTACCTTAGCTAAGAACTGTCTTCTGGCTTGAAGAAAAGACCAAGGGCAGATGATGGTTCTGTGAAATCCATTGCAGTTTTCATCTCTGGGGGAAGCTTTTGGATGCTAGTGATGCATGGTGTTCTTGCTTTCTTCAGCAGGACCATGAAAGAGAAAAGACCCCTCATGTATATATATATATATATATATATTACTTTCATGCTGTGACATGCAGGTGTATCTAATTTCCATGCTTTCAGCTTCTCCTTCATCTTCATCGTAGAATTGTGAAATCCTCTGTGACCTGATGCTGTGTATAGATTATTCAAAAAGTGGCATCTTGGTACAAAAAAAGCAGACAGTACTTTTTTCCTACTTCTGCAAGTTAGTGTGTTTTTTGAAAATAAGCAGAATATCTTTGCTGCATTCTTACTTAGAAATCAGTAATCCAAAATTATATCTTCATTGATTTGGCACTTACCAGCTTTCCCAAATAAGACATTACAAGATACTTAATGGCTGTGCTTTTGAGGCTGAGTAGCGGGCTGGCTCCTTCTATTTGCTTCCAATACCCTTTCATGTTCGCTACATTTTCAGAACACTTTGAATATATGCCCAAAGACATTCATCCTGCCCCAACTAACTTCAAAGGCTATTTCATGACTCTCTTGTGAGCACGTGAGGTTATTTTAAGAGGATGATTTGTCTGAGTGTCTTTCTTCCCTCTACACTGGTAGTTAGTCAATGCACACCCAGTAGTGCACACCTGCTAAGTCTGGGCGATTTAGCTTGGCTGCTGGAAGCAGTATGGTTATATGGTCTTGTGTGTGGCTTCAGCTCATCTAAAATTCTCAGCTTTGTGTTTGGTGTGGTCATACTGAATAGAGTGTCAGCAGAGTGAAATGCCGCCTAGCCAACAAGAGGGGAAAAAACACGTTAGTCTTTCATATTTTGATGTTATTCTGGTGGATTCTGGTGGTAGATATTGGGTCCTCGCAAGCTGGCTTTTCAACAAAGAAGAAACCAGTGATGTGGAAGTCTGCCACATGCTTCTTGCTACACGCAGGCCTAGAAAATGAGCTTTTCTTCTAAGACTTAAAACTTGCTTGCACATGAAGAAAAAAGGTTCTTAAGAGACAGCAGTGATATTTCTGGGTAATATGTAGACCTAGTTTGTGGAAATTAGAGCTTCAGTAAAATTATTGGGTAATGTGAAAATTCTAAGAAACAGGAAGAAGGAGATATTTAAAGACCGAGTTTCAGACTGCTGGCTGACTGCTGCTTGAAAAGTAGGGCTACTGACACAGTGTGTGGAAAAGCCCATTTAAAACCATGCTCTGCCTGATTTAGAGTGATGTGGGAAGAAAATCCACAGCAAATACCCACAATCCATATTTAAATATTAGAGGGGGGACTTGCACCAGATTGTCCTGAACCCTTGCGCTATTACAAAAGTATTGAAAGGCTTTGCCTGCTTTTGTTGCAAAGGGAAAACAACACTGATTTTGGGAGCTTGAAAGATTCTGCGGGACAGAGTTAAGATATGCTGGTCTAGTTCTGTGTTCTTATTGTGGTGCAGCATGTGAAAGTGAAATGCAAATGTTAGCAATATTATAATCCCTCAGATTTGTCCTCTGTTTGCTTAGGCTTCCCTGTGGATGATCTTTAAAGTACATTACTCACAAATACAGTTATACAGACTTCAAGTATGTTAATATTGTGCAGACTTGTGTATCCCTTCTCTCTTCTCCCCCATCATCCTCTAAAATCGTGGGCTTTCCTTTGTGATTCATGGGATTTCTTAATTTCTTTTTTTGTTTAGTTTAAGCAAACACTTGAGTCATGATTTTGCTTTTTTCTCTGCAACCATGAGGGATACAGTTTTTCCTTTAATTGAAAGCTTAAATCCCTTGACTCTGGGCTTTAAGCAAAACACCAACAATTGTTACAAGTTCTCATAGCTTTTGTTATCCCACTGTAGGATGAATGGTATTATTTCTAACTAAACACACTGTTAAATACCATTGGTGCTTCCTTTAATGCTACAAACTCACAGAAGACTGTTTAGCTTGATCTGCAGTACAGAATTCTTGTTGACTAGGCTGCTTGTTTTAAACCAAGTCTTATCTGTGACCATGAGAGAGATGCTGAGGTGAAGGAAGACAAGAACATTGCAGGTTCAAGCTTCCTATCTTTGCATCCAGAGAATGGTAAGTGAAACGGGGAGCTAATTTTAAAGTTATTTTCTATACTTGACACACCAGCCCCAGCTGAGAAACATAATTGCAGTTGATTTAATTGCCGTGCCATGATCTTTCCCAGTATGATAATAAGCATTTAGCGGCTTGGTGACACTGGGATAAAGTTATCTTAGGAAGCACTCTGTGGTTTTATTTCTCAGTATCAGGGATGCAGAAGCACCCTTTGGCCTCTTCATACACAGATAACAGAAAAATACCCCCACACATTTGCTGCAAATCATCTTCCGACATCAGCACTTACCTGTTCTGTAAGCATGCAGGCTTGCATCATTAGCCATTTCTCAAAGCTATCATTAATCTCCTTCTAATTCCACTGAGATCAATGTCAGCCAAAGGAAGAGTTGAAGATAGCTTTCACGGTGGGACGTTGCTTTGATTCTTGGTATTTGCAACGAGTCATCAAGCAGTGTACTAAAGGCTTGTAGTCCCACATGGGAATGACCACTCATTCCTCATTCCTTTTAGCTTATATAGCTTTTAGCTTGTTTCTTAATTTATAAAAATATTTATAATGGCTAACTGGGAGTGTCAGAATGTTTTTATATGAACATCTATCTTCACAACCAATATGCCATTTTTCAGTGCATTAACTGCCCTTACAGATTCCACATGGAGCCCGTTTCCTTTGCGTTAGAACTGCCTGTTTTAATGAGTCTAAATGCCTGAAGAGTTTTATGTCTTCATACACCACTAAGCTTATTTTCCTTCTGAACATGCAAGCAACCATCTAGGTACTGAATACATGACATTGCAATGTTGTTCACCTGGCTTGGTAGTGCAGCTTTTGCAGCAAATTCAATTAAAGCATCAATTTTAGGCTATGCTGATGGTAATAAATTCCCCATTTAATAGAAGTTATGCTTTGATGGTTTTTCACATGTCATTTTAATTAATCAGTAAAAGTGATAATGAAACAATGAAGTGGTTTGAGCCATAGAAAATAACTATCTTCTGCTGAGTACTATGCAAGAAAGAATAATAGCGCTTACCAGACGGATGCATAAATTAATGCGGCTTCCCTGAGTTTACAGTTTTCAGCTTTTTTTATTTTGTATTTTCATTAATCCTAGGAATGAGTCACAAAATGAAGTAAAACTACTAAAAGCATGAAAGTCTCATGCAAAAAATTAATGCTTAAGTTGTCAAATTACAGTCTACAGAGGATGTGATTTTGTAAGTATGATTAGTTCTTATCAAACAGTCTTCCACTGTGCCTTGAAATGGGAGTCATCACTAAAAGCAAGAAACTGCACAAAATGTAGCCCTTTGCTTCCATCACAGCTTTGAGAAACAGGTGGACAAGTTGTCCATCTTTCGCACGATGTGCAGGGCTTCCACTCTCAGCGCACATCAGTTTCAGAAGCAAAGCTGGGACCGCAGGCATTCCTTCCTCCGCCGGTGATTCAGCTCCATTCACCGCTTGGAGCAGGGGACAGTTGCAGCCAATTCGGTGACTAGTTACCAGTCCACATGAAGCTGGCAGTGTTGGCTGTTTGCTTCTGGTAGGCTTCACCTGAGTGCAAGCGCTATCTAATTAGATGTGGAGAGATTTGTTGAATTATATGCCCTTTGCTCGCTCGGTTGATGCTCGGAGCATGAATCTTTGAACAGGTATTGATGCTGACTCATGGGACTCTAGCTGAGGAGGGAGAAGGTTGTGCATCTGGCATGCTCAAGGTCATGTCATGGATTCACGTGTTTGGGGGAAAGTGCAGAGCTGCCAGGCAGCTGCCCAGAATATGTGCATTGCTGCCACGACGGCTTCTTCTGAAACCCCGTGAACAAAGCACAGCAAAGAGCTAGAGGAAAATCCTGGCACTGCAAATACATGAAATGCAGACCCTGTGGCAGAAGTGGGAAAGTGCATAAGCTGAGGTCTAACTGAGTGAGCCATATGCTCAGAGCAATGAGACTTGACGGGTCTAAGTGAGCAAAGCCCCAGAGGGGCTCTTCAGAGAAAGAGCACTATTGCTAAAGCAGTTCCGTTCCTTCTCAGCCTCTTGCTACAGCTGCAGCCTAGCCAGTAACTAGTAACTTGCAAATGTTTGCAAAATACAAACTGCATTGGAAGTTCATACTTGTGCATTTTGTAGTGTCTTAAATGTCTTGACTGGGAGTTGTCTTTGCAGGCATTTGATCTCATCGAGGTACATTTCTATTTTGTGGCAATCTGGACTATAGGGTAAGAGGATGTTGCCAGATTCTGCCTCAGGAATGAGTGCTTGGTGCCTGTGAGATTCAATGGGAGCTGCTGGCATTGAGGAGGACAGGGCTGAATATTTGGGCTTGATCCTGAAAAAAAATTTAAAGTCCTGCTGTTTTATTCATTAGAACATAATCTAGACAAACAGGTTTTGCAGAGGATTTTTTTCTAATGTGGGACTCTAGCATGTAGTTTGTTTTTGGTAAAAATGGCCATTTGAAAAACGATGTGCAACATAAGAACTATTTCTGAATTTGGTTCTAGCTGAGGGAAGACACATGCAGAGGAGATGGAAAAAGATGCATAATGAGAAATCTGACCTTAACTTACTCCCTTGCTGGGTGCATGCTCTTTTACTCAAGAGACACCCATAAATAATAGTTTTTTTAAACATTTAACTTTAATCACCAATGCATTTGAAAAAATATATTTAGCCATTCCTTTCCAACATACAACTGCCATGATGTTTGGTTCCCCAGGACTGTGCTGTTAAAGCAATTGCAGGCTAATCTATTCTACACCTACCTGAGTTTTGTCAGTTCCGAGTAGTCAAGCAAGTCCTACAGCTTAGTTTTATTCCTCTCTTGTCAGAGAGGCAGAGATATAGCCCTGCTGGTAGTTTTGTTCAATGATGAAATTGCTCTTGAGTCTCATTAATATAATGAATCAATATGTTCTCCTGAACTGGCATGTTTTACGTTCTTAGTCTCTGCTCCCTAGGAAGACACTGCTATTTAGGGATCAAATCTATCCAGCGAAGTAAAATGAAGTCATTTCCCCCCCTCTTTATATATTTTTCTAGCTAAGGAGTATTCCAAGCAGCATTCTAAATTATTCAAGACTCTGTAGCCTGTGGAATTTTCAATCTGCTGGAAACAGCTGAAAAATAAAAACCACATGCTCCACTGACTGCATGCAAGAGTCTGCATTTTAAACCAGAGCTGCTGCGTACACTGCAGCTTGTGCCTGTATCATTTGGTGTTGACATCTGCATTATGATGAGGGGAATTATTCAAAGCCAAATTACTATTCAGGGTGGTAGTGTGAAACAATGAAAATGAGATTGCTAGAGGGGAAAATATATGCAACAGTTTGTATAGTGAGGAAGGAAAATCGGGTTCATTTGCTGAAGCACTGCTTTCCTCTTTAGCAGAGTTCAGCCCCTTTACAACAGCTAAAATAAAGCTGTGACATGTTTCGTGACAAAATGCAAGTGTTTTCTATGTGCTTTTTTAACTGACATAGTTATATTGTTCATGGACCTAATCTGAAAATGTCCTGTAGGGTACTAAATAGTTGGTTTAGACAGAGGTCTACTCCTTGTTGGAACAGTGGGAATAATTTGCATTGAAAAGTAAAATACCACAAAAAATCACCGCATTTCCTCTTATTAAGCTGTGAACACGCTGATTTTATTTTTTTGTTGCATATGTAAGAACTCCTTCAGCGAATACATTTTGATCCTTAGTGAACTGGGCCTATGCATTTTGAATATTCAGCCACCATCCTGTATTGGTTAGCTTCAGAGCTTCGGATATTTATTTCTGTCCCTAAAAACATTTTCTTCCTTAGCTGACCAAGACAGTCTGACTTGTGAAGAACTAGCAGTTGGTTTCTACAAGTTTGTGCTAGTCTATACGTGCTTTAGAAGTTGGGTCCCAACATTCTCCAGCTACCCAACCATTCAGAGGTCCTAATAAAATTTTTGGAAAGTCATCCTTGCCTGGTACCCTACCTCTGCAGAGCTTCAGGAAAAGAAAAGAAACATCCTCGATTATAGACTCCTTCCTACACTTAAAAATTATCTACAATAGCCATAAATTAAAGAGCTTCTCTGTAAATCTTGGTCAGAAATCCAGGTTTGTATATCACATCCTGCCTATGAAAGAGGCTATTCGGAGCACATCGCTGTTTCACAGCTCATTGGCAGAGCAAAATTTGCATGCGTTCTTGAAAGGTTTATGCCAAAGTGTAACTCTGGCGTAATTTGCTGCCTCTGAGTCCCCCCTCCTTTTTCTTATATTGTCTGTCCAGTTATTTTACAAAGTGGCTTCAGTATCTCAGGTCGGGGGTGGGGGGGGGGGGATAGCGTTCCCATTTCATTTCATTACATCTTGGATTGTATGCCAGACCAAACACTGGTGTATGGACACACCGAACCGTATGCTAAATAAGCAACAGAGGCTTGCCTTTCTCCTTGAAGGCTGTTTGCTTACGTGCAGTTTAGCTTCACTTACCTGTCTTTTAACTGGCAGCAATAACAGCTTTTATGTGTGGTCACAGGTGCTCACAAAATTCCTTATTGACCAAAGAGATGATTCTAAGGGAACAACAAAGAACTGGAAATTCAAATTTAAGACCTGAGACAAATTGACTAATGCTTTTAAGGCTGGCTTTACATTTATTAATGTTGGGTTTGTGGATTTATTGAGTCTTTATTTAAACAAAAAAACCCAACCCTGCACTGAGTTGTTTCTTTTCCAGAAAGCTGATGTTTTTATCAATGTACATTCAGAACAGGGGAAAGAAATTAGTTGTTACAGTTCTCTGATTACTTGAGAGGGGATTATAATGAGAAGATAGTTGGGGGTTTTTGATAAAAGAAAAGACAGTGAAGAACCAGACTTTAAAAAAAATCTTCTCTTCCTGGCACGCAGTACCTTTTCCTCTAATGGAATTCTGCACTTCCATACAGTAAGGAAATCTATTCCATATATATATATATATTTGCATGATGTGCCTTTTATGTGTAAAGGTAGAAATACTTACCCAGTGAATAGTGAAATGTTGCAACTGTTAAACCTATTTTTAGAGATGGACAAACACAGAAGCAGAAAAGAGACACACAAGTTAGAGTAGGTTCTGTGCTGCGGAGACCAGAGGTACACCCAAAGAGTACAGGAGATACACCCCTGGCTCTTGCAGGGTCTGCAGCTACTCTTACACGGACCAGCTGATACTGAGGTTTGACAACTGAATGTCTGATAGATGAATGTATCTGCACTGTCTTGCAAAAGATCTGAAGAAGGTTATCGGCTATGTAACTGCTATGAAAGGCGCAATAAGCTTTGATCACGGAGAGCTGGAAATTCAGGAGTTATCCATGATGAAAGACACTTGGTGCTAGACAAATTAATTGACGGGAGCCAAGAAGTGTGTGTTCGCACTAAGGTGCAGAATTCTGTTTCCATACATATACTAGAAGATGCCAGTTCTCTGGACCCCGCTCAGTGCCCCAGTGACACGTTAAATATCCCCCACTGCTGAGGCTTTACTACTTCCCACTGGCACTGGAAGGCTGCCATGCAGAGCGCAGCCTGGGCAGTAACAGCAGGAGCTTCTTCATTAAACTGCGTCCTCCAGCAGGGCCTGGAAATGACGGCTATTGAATCCCCGTCTTTTGCATGAAAGAGGTTTTTCCTTTGTAATGCCATCTTGAGTTTATGTGGCGTATGTTAATAGGTCAAATGCACCTTGCTGGGAAAATTAATTACTTGACTGTTACCTTTCATTTAATTTGTAACTGAATGCTTTAGAAAAATCTCTTCCATACTAAATTGTCTTCACATTTTCAATGAGAATTTATCCTTTAAGCAAAAAAATCTACTTACTTATCCTTGCCATCTGAACCACCAATTTTTGCAAAAGATATCAATTCTAGAAAAAATATTGAAAATTACTGAAGATTATGAAAATTATCTCCCTCCTCCCTTCTGATTCAGTGCTGATTGCCACAGCTTAATCTCATTTGCTTTCGAAAGATGGTATATCATATACTTGTGGCAGAAATTACTACAAAAGGAACAAGTGATTTGGCATCGTTTTAGAATGTAACTAATTTGTAATGAAGATCAATAGTAACCTAGAAACTGGGAAGTTTTTGTGTGCTGTGCTCTTGTAATAGTCTAACAGAATATATAACAAACCTATTTAAATGTTACAAGACCGGTTTCTAACGGGGGTAGGTAATTTGACAGAAATGCAGAATATCTCAGGCATTCTGACTAATGTCATGTTTGTTTGACATCTGCAGAATGAGAGTTCAGTTTTGATCTGAAGAAATAGCATTTGCTTCTCTAAGCAATATTGAGTTCTGTTCATATGTCAGGGAGAAAATAATCTTTAAAGTGCTCTTTAATAGAACGATGAACTAGGATTTTTTTATCTTTGCCATATATTTCGTATTTCTCTTATAGCAATGTATCTGAAAAAAAAATTATTCATGTAAATTTGATAAATGAGAGCCTGAAAAAAGTTTCTTGACCTCACAACGTATGTTTTCCAGTCACAGGTGTTTTAACAGCTTCATGCTTCCGAGATCCAGAATGATAAGGACTCCTAATGTTCGGGTGACGGGCTTCAAATCTGGCAACAAACAATAACACAGATCAGACACCTGTAGCAAAGTGGTGTTCAGACTTATTTGTTAAACATATGCAAGTGCCTTCTGGCTGGATGTTCCATTAATCTTTGTGTTACACTTATTTTAATACTGTAATGCCATTTTTACTTTCAGAATGGGACAAATTCTTGAACAAACCGGTAAGATTTGTCTTTTTAGCTGTGCACTGATGCCTGAAGAGATTACAATAATTACTCAGTGTGAAATCAGTTGTGTTCTGAAAGTGTTCCTACTTCGCATGGAAGTGCATTGTCAAAAGTCATTTGACAGTACTTCGCCTCCCTACCTGAACGTGTCAGGTGTCAGATGTAAAGACCCATGAAAGACAAATTATAAAAAACTTTCGGCTATTACTTGCATGTGTCTGCATTACCATCAGAAAGCAGTCGAGGACCTCCAAGCACCTGCAGAAGCTTCGTGGGTGTAGTCTTGAAGTTAGAACTTTCACCATCCCAAAATCCAAGAGATTAAACCGACTCAAAGCAAATCGCAGTACGTTGTTGTAACTCGGGTTCAACAAAGTATTTGTCTCTGTTTGTGCGGAGCATGTGACGGCAGCAGTCTGGAGAAAACTGCCCCGGTGCTGGGGCCAGGAAGATCTCGGTGCCGTGTTTGGGGTGCCACCCCCGCCCCAGTGACTCCCCCCGAGGAGCACTAACACTTCACAGCTCTCAGGGCAGAGCACTGAGCTGGCTCGTGCTTAGACGCGGCCACACGGCCTGAGGTTCATATTTTCATAATAATATGAAAAATAGTATTTCCATAAGCGGGGATGACGGCCTCGCATCACCGCGGGTGTCCGGGATGTCCCGGACGGGGGG
>WEKW01027886.1:55857-275734 GCA_013389905.1 Sula dactylatra
GGGCTGCGCCTCGCAGCCCGCACCGCCGAGCGCCGGCACCGAACCCGCAACCGGCGCGGAGCAAAGGCGAGCGCGACCCCTCGGAGCCTGAGTGCGGGTAGGCCAGTCAAGGAGAGGCGGAATTCCTTTTTCTTCAGGTGGTCGTAGCAGCTGTAATAGAGAATAGTGGCATTTAAAGGCAGGGAAGCTGCGCTGTCCGCTGGGAGCTTTGTAGGTGTGAGATTGTTTCCTGTAAAGCAAGAGATGAAGTTGGCCCAGACAAGTAGAACTAATTCTGGAAATAGGAATTCCATTGCTCTTGTAGATCATTCAGTAATAAAGGTGTCTTTTGGAGGGTGGGGCTTTGCTCAGTGCTATATTTACACTCTCCCTTTAAAACATTATTTCTCTGAGCTCACAAATCTCCAAATTGATCCGATTACCCGTATTTTTGGTGTGAGCGCTTTTAAATTTCATTTCTGTTGCTGAATCTCTATAAAGACTGTTGTGATGCATCTTTGTTTTCATAGCGAGATTCTGTAACTAAAAATACAGGACTAAGTTCTGTTTGGCAGTGGTTTTGTTAATACGAAAAACGAGCCGCTGGCTCCTGTGTGTGATACCAACAACACGGCTGGGGTACTGGTAACCTTCCGAGTAAGAAAGCGCACACAGAAATGCTCTTTGCCATTCGACGTGCCCCAGACTGTAATTTAGTTGTAGTGGCTGGACAAGAGCAGACAAAGAAAAAACAATAATTAAATAGCATCTGATCTTGATTGTCTCTACAGAAACTAGGATATACCAGCAGACATATCTGCCTTCTCAGGCTGTTGAATGCAGCAGCTCAAATGCCAGAGATTTGCAGGATCCGTTGGTGAAATACATCAGAGGTAAAAACTTTAGCCTTTGTCATGAATGGTTGGTAGGAAAAAATGTAGCAGAAAAGCTCATGTGGTTGTGAAATTCAGACCTTCTTACTGCACAGTCTTTGTAGCCGTAAAATTGTTCAAACAGGGAAAGATGGTTAACTTATTTAAACCAATGTAGTCAAAACTATACAACCAATGTAGTGAAAACTATAAAATTTTATCATACCTGTATACTTTCCCCTTAAACTGACATAAAGTCTATCAGCATGAATGCCGGCACACGTACGTATAGCCTACACTTTAGTCTGGTGTATTTTCATAGAGATACCGTTATCTAGTTCCTGAGAGGTCTTTAAACATTGCTGCCTCCTGACATTGTCAATGCTGCAATTAATAATAAAACTTTTTGTTATTTTTGCAGGCTTATTGAGTTAAAAGACTGCTGACACAGATCACAGTCAGCTGACAAACTTTATCTCCTTCCCACCGTTTGTCGACTTACACGTTTGACAGCTCTGTTGCCTCTGAACAGCCAGTGTTCTTCCTGTCCGTGTGATTGTTTTCATGCTTCAGGAGGACATAGGTGTATTTTAAGACTAGAATGTGACTATAAAACCAAAATTTGTTCAAAACTTTTGGAGCAAAGCTAGGAGCTCATATAATTTCCTGAAAATTATATATTCTGAATATTCTGAAAGTCCCTTTAATGTAGTTTTAAGGATGAGTCAAGTTGACCATCTAAAAAATATTTCCATAGCCTGGTTTCAGCTACAGAATATGATAAATTTCTCTGATTTGCCTCCCCAGGTAATAAACAAAAGAGCTCTTGATACTGTGTGTCTTAAAACAAGCCTATTTTAAATAAAGGTTACAGTCAATATAAGACAGAGTGTCCTTAGATGCCGAAATATTTAGTATGTAGGATGAACCTAGTTGCAGTTACTTTAGATGAAATTGGGTCGTTCTGGAAAAAGATTGTCTGTTTACGTCTAGTTTGAAATGAAATTAGTAATTGTTTGTTCTTAAAGACGATACAGAAAATATGATGTCTGTGATCAAATGCCCCGATCCCAAATGCGAGGTATTTCCCAAATAAGGGAAATGAAACAGCCAAGCTCAGATTCAGTCTCTTCAGCAATCCCCTATAAAACTGAATACTTTGAATATTTCCGTTGTGCCCAGTCTTCACGTGACAGACTGAATGAGACTTTCTACCCCACATTTTCAAGGGATTCTTCCACCTTGGTTTCCGCCCCCATGCCCCATTTGGCATTCAAAGCCAAATCAAACACCCAAACAAGGATGCCCAGGACGTATTTGTGAAGAATCACAACTGCAAAATGACAGCTAAGATCCTTCCAGAAACAAAGCAGAAGCTGTTGACCACATGAGGAGGTAAAAATGTCTTCCCACTCGAGTGATGGTACTTGATTTCTGTTGCTGATTTAAGTCTGATAGTTTCTCTCATTTTTCTGGAAGATTATTAGTCAGAATCATTTCTGAGACAAATCAATTAATTTTTGAATGCCAGCTACTTAAAGCTGATTGTTCTGCAATGTTGGCTCGGGATCGGGCTAGCAAGTTCTAGAGCAAAATACATCCGAGGTGGTCAAGGGTACCTGTTCAGAGCAGTTCTTCATGTGGCTGGGGCTGCTGTTGATATAGTACGTAAGCATGTTTAAAAATAAAAGTTACCCAACCACACCAACTTGCAGTACGTCAGACTTTGCAGGTGCATTTGAAGGTGAAGGAGTTGGAACATGAGTGAGGATTTTTTTATCGTGGGTGCTGATGTGCTGTAGTAATGCCAAGTACATGCTGTGATCTTCATGGAACAGCTGCAATTTCAACAGCTGTAGGGATGCTCTGATTTATGTCACTTGGGGATATTTTGTTTTAACTTCGGCTAAAGTTTTGTGCCATGACACAAGAAAATTTAGGGAAGAATTAGTAAGTGGTGATTCTTAATTACTGCTACTGAAGTTATGAATACACTGAATTTAGAACATCTGAGCTGTGACTAGCAGAGGTATTTTGCTTCATTTCTAATAAATGATGAAACTGCGTGTGGATGTTTTTCATTTGTAAATGTGTCCATCGGGTTTTCTGGAATTATGCTGTCACCAAACAGGCATCAGCTCCTAAAATGCATAACCCTGTGACTGGCAATGTCTGGTGGTTGCCTGTGATTTTCAGCTTCTTTCGTGATTGCCTCCTTATGGCACTACTGTGCTTTGGAAGGTTTTATCACACCCAGAGGCCTCCAGCTTGAAACACACTGAGGTAATTCATGCATATGATGCCAAGTCATAGCATTACGTGCAAAACACTTTCCAGTTATTCAGCAGAGAAATAATGTTTCCACTATCCAATGGGGGATAATAATTCTACTCTCTTGCCAGTTGCACATGTTATTCATTGAAAATATTTTGCCCAGTGGGACATGGAAGCAATTAATTTGATTCTAGTTCTGCCTGGAATATTATTTTGTTAAGAGTCACTGAAAAGTTTGCTCAAAACTTTTTATAGTTATTAGTCTACCATTAAGAGGTTTGCCTGTAATTGTTAATTTGGAAATCCAGACCATTTTCTCTCACAGGAGCGATTTTTTTAAACCCACTTTTTAAAAAGATGGTTAACTTGTGTAATACTATTTCTAAACTTCCCCGTGGTGTCTGTATTTTCATGTAGTCACTGAGCATGTTCATTTATTTCATAATAAAACAGGGAGCCTGAGATTAGAAGATTTCTCAAAATCTCTTCCAGTTTCTTTGCAAAAGCCCAAAACAACTGGTTTATCTCTGTCTAAATTGTTCTGAAAAATTCCAGTGGAGGTGGTTCACCACCACTCAATGAGGCTTATTGTTGTGCTTCACTATTCTTACCGGTAAAGTAATTTCATAATACTTCGATTCAGTTTCCCTTCCTGCAACCAGGTTTATTGCTTCTCACCCTGCCTCCCGTAGATGCAGAGGACAGCTTATTCCCTTCTTTGCTGCAGCCGTTTCCCCTTTGAGGAAAATGTCCCTTGTAGATTTTGCTTCTCTGGATAAAATAAACCAAATATTTTCAGGCTTTTCTCCTTGTCATGTTCTAGACCATTGAGAATTTTTGTTGTGTCCTCATCGAGAAGAATGATGCTCAAAACAAGACGGAGCTGAGTGTCCACCTACTCCCTAGGTTTACAAACTGTGTCCTGGTGTATGTGTCAGTACGTTAAATTTTTTTACTCAATACTGTTGACTTAAATCCCCCTTGTGGTCTGGTATGCCTTCTGGATCTGCTTTAATACCAGTCATCACTCACCTACACCTGTGCATTTGGTTATTTCTCTTTGTCTTGATTAACTTGTTCATTTCCAGTAACTCTGGTTTGCTAAGTTCTCTCTGAATTCTGTTTGGATGTTGGTATACTTGCAGTCCTTCCCAGCTTCACATATCCTACCAGGCAGGTGCAGCCTAAATCTGAGTGAGTCGACTAGTCGGTCGTAGCTACGGAACAGGACACAGGAATCGAGCATACTACTCATGTGGGTCTGCATATGTATTCATGCTTGATTTGTGGATGCGCATTTACTGTTCATGAGCACTTGTTCCATAAATTTCTTACATTTTCACTTAAAGTTCCACTTCTTTCACTTGCCAAAAGGTTAAATTCTGCACAGATTGCCCATATATATAATTGTATGGGATGCGATGGATGTGGAAGGGGTATGCCAGGCCAACTTTGAACCCAGATTTGCTCATTAATGAATATGCATTGTTTCAAGTATGTCACATACTTTTTTTACTTTGGCTTGAGATGGAGGTATCTGAAACTTCAGATCAGAAGCTTGATGAATGCAGAAGGATAAGGTCTGTTCTCATTTGCCCCAAAGCAAGCACTCTGGTTAAGTGTCAGAAGTGAGCCAAAGGCTTGGTGACCAAATAGTCATATTGTTCTTTATTAGTTCGGCTTTCAATATGCACAAACAAAATCCTCCCACACATTCAATTCCACATGGAAGTGGTGTAACATATGCAACAAATAGGTGACTATATATCATGTTTCACCATAATTTAGTTTATTTAAAACAGGTTTTATTTTTAAGTGCTTTGAGTCACATTTTGGTTTCACTTCCACAAGAAAGCTTCAGCTATATAAGGTAAAGTCGTCTGTCCATTCAGAATGCATCACTTCCTTTTAAGAGCTGACAGGTTAAACTAGCTTCCTGTGCTCTGGACACATCAGATGCTGCTTTATCCTCATTGCTTAATGTTTCTTTGGTGGAAGTACTGAAGATAAGCAGGGCCTTGAGCTGGTATTAGTTGTGGTCCAAAGGCTTCTAAGAGTGTGATCTCTTCTCTTTGGCTGATGCCCATCTCTCAGCTGTTTCTAAATGCTTGTTGGACTCCCGCTCTACTCCCTTCTGTTGCCTGCCACATGTCTGAAATCAAGAAAGATATGCTTAAGTGAGATCAGATTTATGATATCAGGATTTGTCTTGCATGTATGTTAGTACCCACCAGATATCTAGTATCTTCCAAAAAGGCTCCCTCTCTAGTATTTCTGTTGTCATCCTGCAGTGGTGTTTGCCAAGCTCCGTGCACAGTTCTCTAGGCTGCTGCTCTTCCTCCTCACTAGCACCACAACCTGGATCGCCCTCTACTCACTCTCTGTAAGGAGAGAAAGAAAATGTTTCCTGTGGATTCTGTTGCAGGAAGAGCAAGTTTTGCAAAACGGTGTTCTCATCTTCCGCCCTTCTTTTTCCCAGGCTGTGATAACCAGCCAGCCAGATGATATTGTAGTTGGGGGGCCAAAGTCATGCAGAGAACATTGAAAAAGAGTATATGAAGTATTACAGCAGCCAAAGCAGAGATGTATGTACACTGCATGTTTGTTTAAATTTCATTTTTGTTGGGGCAGTTTATCTAACATAAACTAAAGAACAACTAAGATTGCACACCCAAAACAGCATCTAAATTTCCTCTGCTCCCAAGACTCTTCATTCATACTTTCTCCAGAGCTTCCTAAATTTCAAAATGAGACCTAAATGCGAAGTTTATCACTCCTTTTTCATTCTTACTTATATTCATAATGATGGGAGTAAGCTGAAATTTAAATTATATTGACTGTATTGATTGAAAGAGCCCATAGAAGTCGATGACAAATGTGCCGTTCACAGTGATAATAATATACAATCGCCCTGAAGATATTTATATCCTCCCCCTGTTGGAAATTGGTTTACTTGAGTGCTTTGATAAATGTTTAAATGAAAGAAATACTGAAGTGAGAAAGCTGTAGCGTCCCGAAAGACGTTATTAAAACATAGTATTTTTTTGTCTAAAACTATATTACCACTGCTCATTTTGTGCCCAAAGTATTCTCGGCCAGCTCTGGTCAGGCTGTCCTGTTAGTTATTGTCTAGAAAAGCAGTGAAGAGGTGCCTTCCTTGTCTTCTCGCACAGTATCCAGTCTCACAGTCTCTCGCAGATCTCCAACTTGTTCTCTAGAAACCATGCAATTTTAACCCCCTGCACAAACTTTAATTGGCAGTCCACAGCCAGCACGCTTTTGCCGAGTCACTCTGCCGCACGCAGTGGTAACCTCTGCTAACAAATTTCTGTTTGCAGATCCCAGCCGGTATTGTTGGTAACCACTTCGTGTGTAAGTAGTGCTTGCTGTCCCTGTAGAGACTGGACTGTTGGTGTGGCACTTACAGTGCATTCACACGGCTGTCAGCTCTCCCTCCTCCTGACAAATTGTGCCCAGGCAGATCTGTGGGAGAAAGGAAGTACTGTCCCATCCATTTTATAGAAGGGAAATTGAAGTATAAAGTTAGATGACTTAACAATAACAGAACTGGAAATACTCCAGATGTTACATGCTTCAGTCTTGAGCCTAAAGGACAAAACTTCATTGATTCTTATTCCTATCCTTGCATCACCAATGTGCAAGGTTCATGTACCCAGACTACAATAAGCTGCAAGATGTAGCATGCTTCTCACAAATACCAGTGGGCTTTTTGGAAAGAGAAAATTTAGTTTATGCATTTTCCCTTAATTTTTGAAAGGATTGCTATAGTTGAATTTGTACTGGAGCAACACTGAATTCATGGTTCCCTTGCTATGAAGACATCAATCAGTCTAATAATGAGTTGAGTTTATCTAGCTCATCTCTATTTGATTAAAAAAAAAAAAAAGGAAAAATAAGTTTTTCTCTCTTCAGGGGTTTTTTATATTCTTTGGTGTGTATAACATGACAAGCATTTGACTGAAATGTTATTATAAGCACTTTTTTAAAGCAGCCAATTCTGCTCATTTGTAGCCAGCCCACTGCTTGTGGGTCACAACAGATTTCATACTCAAGGCTTTTCCAAAATGTTTCTGAAATCTGTAGTCATTCATCATTAAACAGCCAGTGACTGAGACCGAAAGGTTTATATGAGAGCTCCATAAGGAATGTTTGCACATACACAGTTAATTTTTTTTTCTGAATTCTTGAATGAACTATAAAGAGAAAGTAAGCATTAGTATGGTCTGATCTACAAAAATCAGTTAAATTTTGCTAGCGGTCCTGTAATTTGAGCCCAGATTCTGCATTTGTGAGAGGAGATGAATAACTAACAAAACATTTGGGTACTAACTTTTTTAAAAAGTAGGCCAAAAAACGGCAAGCCAAATTGCTAGTCTAAGATCTTTTGACCAGTAACTACTGGAGTCTTGCTGGCTGTGTTATTCAGTTAGGATGGATGGACTGCTACCTTCAGAAATTAGCCTGCTAATTAGGCTGCTAATTTGTTTCATGACGGCCACATCAGTGTAGGCAGTCATTTAATGCTTGGCAGGATATTGTTATGATATGTGCAAGCATTTTACTTTCACAATCACAAACGTCACACAAATGCATGGCAACTTGATGCAATGATATGAACTATTCTCTGTAAAGTTGCTAAAACACTCTTTACAGCAGTATCCCCAGTCTGCCTCATCTTATAGCTCCCGTACAAGAAACAAAATCAAAGCAGACAACGCATGCTTTTTAGGATGTTGAAGTGATGACAGGATCTCACTGTGTTCCATTAACCACCCAAAAGAGAAGACCTTGAGATTATTTTCTGCCTTTGTCTGCCCAAACAAGACGACGTATCTTCAGCAAGGACTTGCTCTAATTGTGACATTTTGTCCAGAATTAGAAATGCAGTTGGCTTTAAGTGTTTCTTCGGTCTTAGCACTCTACTACAAATTCTGTTCTAGCTAAACTTCTTTTTTGAAAAAGAAAATAAACTGAAATGTAAATAAATCTTGCTGTTCAGATATAATTTTTGCTACCTAAGATTTTGCTTAGCAGTACTTGAAGTAAACTTCAAATGCTTCCCTTTGAAAATTAGTGTCCACAAGGAAGTGCTGAGGAAAGCTGAAACTATCACTTTCCTTTTAGCACCTTTCTACGATGTTGCTACACTGCGTTCTTCCCCGTGGAGTAGCATTTTAGTGAAGTTAATGAGTGAACTTTTGAAAATAATCTCTTGACTCCCCGCCCCCCAAGTGCTTTGGGTCTTATTGCAGAGCAGCTCTGGAGCACAAGAAGTGCGTTCCCTAAAGCCTAAAGAGGATGTTCTGCTTTCCACGTTCGTCTAATGTTCCACAACCACTTGAGAATGGCTAGCCCACAGGGCTGGGCGCACGGGCAGCGTGGATACGGGATCCTCAGCACTGTTGTTCATCCCGTGCCCTGGGTCTTGCTAGTGCACACACAGTTTTCTAGCACTCTAGCCCAGAGCAGGACACATGAATTTGTCATATGAAATGCTTTAGTAAACAGGAAGGTCAAACATTTATGTTTTATGGTTCAGGTTACAACTTAATAATGACCCTTCTCTTTGAATCATACCCTTCCCTTTTCAGGAGAGGAGGAACAGACACATAAGAATAACAGGGTTTTTTTTAAAGATTTTTTTAACATTCATAATACAAACAATAAGTTAAACACAGTAAAAAGAATTAAATAAAGGTTGAGGTTCCAGCCCTCATACAAATAATTCAAATGTATAAAACAAAGACAAGTTTAAACATAAAACCAGCGTAAGTCTTGAGGAAAAAAAAGGAAGTACTTTCCATACAAATCAGTTAAATGAATGGAAATAAAATTCTGACTTTTGACATGTGCAGCATTCAGTGGGTGCTGAGTCCTTGGGGGCACAGGTACATGTAGAGAGGTTGCATAATCAGACTTTTAAGGGGACCCAGACAAACTTCAGACGTGAACTGGAAGTCCGGTCAAGTTTCCAGTCTGCCTTTTGCAGCACAGTTATTAAGTAGAATACATTAAGAGTCTGTAATGCTGACACAGCTACAGGTGCTGTCCTTAAGAATTTACTATATGTTGGGTTTATAGCAATGAACCCTATACACCAAGTGTTGCCTCAGTTTAAGTAGAATTTGGTCCTCCCTCACGCATTATTAATAAATGCTGATGCAGTTTCTTTCACTTTCTGAAGCAAAGCCTGATCACCCTCTCAGTACCGGTCTTAAGTTTGGTTTCTAGGACTTGAGTCTTAGCATTATTCAGTGTGATGAGGAAAGATTTTAGACTCAGGCCATGTATAAAATGAACACTTAAGTTAAATAAGTTAAAACTTTACCAATACTTCTAGACCAAATGCTGGTTCATAAATGAAGTGGACAGATAACGTGATATGCATAGTATCATGCATGGGAATATTCATTTAAATGTTAAATATTTTAGCTTCCCATGGAGTGGTTTTCAGGTAATTCAGAGTAGTAAGATAACATATCAACCATCTCTCTGCCTCAGGAACACTGACGCGAGTGGCAGACCACACGAGCATTTAAAATGAAAGCCTCGCATGACATTCAAGACTTCAGTGTCCTGGCATCAGTATAGGCTTAATCTTGTGCATTTGAGTCCAGATGTAGGAAAAAAGGTCACTTTGGTTCAGGGAGAAAACGACTCTTGGTGATTACCGCATTCATATTGGATTCAATCCAGTTGAGGTATTGAGTAACTCTGGTGTAAACGCCAGGCTTGTTTTCTTTTGCACAGCCGTCTCCCCAGCTGACAATCCCATAAAGCGTCATCCTGCCATTGTGCTCACAGACCATGGGGCCACCGGAATCTCCCTGACAATGGAAAGAACATATTAGGCCATTTTCTGCAGATGGAGCCTTTAAAACAGGGACCCTGTGATTGTTTTTCCAGGAGTGAAACGAGCTAGTAGATACCTATGAGCTATAGTTTTGATTTTTGAGAACACTGCACAGATGGAGCAGGAGGCTCAGCATCTGCTGTGACTTGAGCACAGTCTGTAAGGTAAGGAGTTCTTTAGTTCCCCCCTAGCAGGGCATACAGAGAGTAGTTACCTTGCACACAACACTCCCTCCTAAGTTTATAATCACAGGTATTAGGCTAGTGATATAAAGGTCAAAGTCAACATGCCCAATTTTCATCACAGAATCAATTGTCTCCCTCTCCATAAGGTACTTTCACACTAATGGACAACACTTGTTCTTTTTAGTGGCTCACATGGACACTCTGCCCAGTGAGGGTACAGGGAAGCAAATCTAGTTTTGAGCAATCAGTGGAGGGACTCGGTGTCCTCCCATAGTTCACCTTTTATCCCTTTGCAGAGCTATAGTTTATGTTAAGGAAGTGCAAGCTGAGATTGGAATCGCTACTGTATTCCTCTGATGCGTATCTACCAGTCACTGCTTGACTAGATTGTAAATAAGGCCTTAAGAATAACAACGCCTAAGATAGCGCACTCCTTGCTCCTCCAGAGGAGGGTCTGGACTGGGGTAACACCTAATTCTAGGTCCCAACCTTCTTCCACATGTTTGACCACGGTACAGGTCAACTCCACTGGATGTAGTAAATTCCTGCTACATAAAGGGAGACTGTTTTGACTTGAACTACAAGATGCCACCAGCTGATCCATATAGTGTACATGTATTTAAAAAGGATTAGAAGATAAAACAAACCAATTTTACCTTGCATGCATCAGTCATCCATGTGGGATCTCCGGCACAGACCATGTTGTCAGTAACTCTGATATTGTCATAGTATTCATATTTACATTTTGTCTGTGATATTAAGTTTACAGTGGCTGACATCAGTCTTTGAGCATAGTAAATGTCATCTGCAAACAAAAGATTATTTAACTATTTTCACCATCCAAGACAAAAACAAAACCTGTAACCCACTTTCAGCACTTAAAAGAAATTACCATAACTATTCCAATTCTGATTTGAGGGTCTTATTTCCTGCTTATGCAGTATTGGTTTACTTTTACTGTTAATGATTAAGTTTTAAAGAGGAAAAACAAGTGTTCCAAATGCAAACTACAAAGCTCGGCTCTTTAGAGAGAAAGAGTTTGATAGTTTTTGAAGGAAGTTCTGCACAAATGCAATCCTTTGTTAATCCTCCAACACAGCTTTGATTTTTTTCTACTCCCCACCACATCAGGAATGAAACAATTGCTGTGTTTTACATCTTTGCTTACTTTGTATGGTTGACAAGTGTGAGAAGCATCAGACAGGAAATGCCACGGACAACTAGAAGATGATAGCAAAGGGCATCTCTGAGAGATGCACATGGAGTACATAAAATAACAGAAAGGAATCTTTTTTCAATCCTTTTCAGATCATGGTATAAAAAGCCCCATCCAGTTCCCACATTGTGCACGTACAACTTTGGAAAGAGAAGTCATTCACTTACAAAAGTCTTGTTTGCCGTAGCCAGATATTTCACACCGAGTGTCGTCTTTCAAGTAAAGGTTCTTCTCTGGCAAGCAGACTGTTCTGACATATTTGGATTCTACTGCACACTGTCCAGAAGTTGTTCTTATCTTTATCAAAGCTAAGAAACAAGTCAGAGAACACACAGTTAGATTTGTAAAGCAAGTTTTTCCCCTCAAGTTCTGAGAATAGGAGTATCAGGTACAGTTAATAATGAGAATAGTTGCAAATACATTTAGTTCTGGTTACATATGGTTCCTCTCATTGCTTTTGGAATGACACTGGGTCATTATTTACTAACAACAGAATTAATTTCCCTCCAGTAAAACTGGCAAACATTCCAACCTGAACTTCCTCCCTGGAAGCATAGGGGGTGATAGCTCTGTGAAGATTCCTCTGCAAGCGTATCCGTATCTTCAGACGTTTTAAAACCTTAGCTTCCTGCCTGGCTGTAGAGGGTGGCACCTACTGCCCTGCCGAAGAGGGGGCAGTTTATACTGTACTTCTCACCAGAAAGGCTTATGAAACTGTTCTTTGAGTCTTTTTCCTTAGCAGCAGGAATTTGGAATGGGTGGTAGAGTTTTAAGTGTCAAGTGCAAGAGTGACAAGTCTGTTCTGTGCAAGTTGCAAAAACCCATCTCCGACTTTGTTGGTTTAAGGATACGCTTGTGAAAGCCAGAGAGACTTATGAAAGCCTAGATTAATTCAGGCTAACCTTCAGCTCATGTGGTACCTGATACAGCATTCCCCTACCACATGATGAAACCTACTGCACATGCATTTTTTCGTCGTTTACGATACATACAGTGTGATCTCTGTAGACACAGAATAATGTAATCTCTACCCCACAAAGTTCCAGGCCTACTACGCTCAAGGCAGAGCAACCGTACTGCATATGTATGGGACATCCCGCCCCGTTCTGAGTGGCTAGACCCGGCGTGCATGCGTTTCTGCTGACAAGCAGCCCCCTCCAGTTGGAAGATGGTAGAAATAGGTACGCAGCCACCAGTACTTATGGAAAAGCCATGCCTTGTACAGGTCCAGAGATAAGACAGGCTTATTAGTTGACTGTGTGCCAGGTAATGCACCTCACGTGTGCCACAAACCAAATTTATACAAGTGGAAAAAATCTTGCTCAGCACAGGCCCAGTTCTCCGAAGCACCTGGCTCCTGTTCCCCCTCATCTCATCTCTGGTTCTACTTCTTTTACAAGATGTATGCCACAATTACATTCAGCTATCCTCAGTGTTTTAAAGGCTCATATTAGGACACTTACCAATATCATTCTCGTTGCCACCTGTGTAATCTGTAAAGCCAGGGTGAGAGATGATGTCATCAACCATGAATACTTGTTCCTTATCATCAGTAGCATTCAGTATGGACTTTCCAAGGTAGACTTTGTAGATGGATTTGTCTTGTGGTTTCTTTGACCTGATGAGAGTGAAGAAATTCATGAAGACTACCGGTTTCTTAGAGTGAGGTCAACAGTTTAGACCAAGTTCCAGTTCTGTTTCATGTTTACTTTAATGCTGACAAGAACAAGCAAACTTTAGTCAGCTTTGAAAGTTGACGAGTAGTCTAAAGGAAAGCATCTTTATTTTTCCATTTGAAAGGATTAAGACAGATGTTCAGGCATTTTGAAATGCACACCTAGCTAGCTGCCACTAGTGCCAAGCACTGGCGACAAGAACCCCCTGCAGGATGCCAGGAGGGAGGATCAGCTTTCCATAGGAAAACCAGAAGACACCCGCAAGTGTATTGCTCAACAGCTCATCACCTTTCAGTACAACTTTTAATTTTTGGGAATAGCTAAGGTGAAATGAAACCCTGGCTCCAATTTAGGCTAAAGTTGTTTAAATCGCAAAATCCACCAAAAGGTTTGCATCTTGCTAGCTCTTTCTGCTAGGCTTGGACTCCCAGAGGCTTGATGTTTATGGCTGCTCTTCGTGTTTTGCTCAATCAAAAGAACATTCTTACTATGGTACATTTTGAAGGGTTGCTTAGTGAGCATCGCACAAAGAAATCAGTTGAAGAAAGTTGCAAATAGGAAGGATGCAGAACTGTAAACTTACGCAGTATGAAAACAGTGCGCTGCTGTAAGTACCCAGCAAGGGTCAATGAGGCTGCCACCACACAGAAAGTGGTCTACGCCCCTTATGTTTTGGAAGATGCCAGCTATCCAAGGCTGAGTCTCCACCTCTGCCTGGCTTCCACCAACAATCTTGAAGTACTTGTTGATACTCCTTTGACCACACGCACGCCCTAAGAAAGGAGAAATTTTGTTCAGATGTTCTTATAACTAAGCACCCGCCTTGCAATATTAAAAAAAACCCAAGCCAAACACACCCCAAAACCCGGTTTTCTTGAAGCTACTGTTGCTTACCACACTTATTTATGTTGCAGGGTGTTTCTTGAATGGTGAATCTCTTTTTGGTGTAACACCAGGGCCTGCTCCTTCCATTTGGGTTTCTAGAAGATAAAGGAGGTGGTTTTTTTCATAAACACTTAAAATATCCCAGAATTCTAACTGTCCTGAAAAGGTCAAAAGTGTTCTGTTGCAAGATATGCCAGAGAAAATAATTAACAACCATCACTGTTGCATACTGCCAGTTTTGCAGTACAATCGGCTCCAGTGGTGAGAACTCTGGGTATTTCAGAGAGTCACATTCCCAATATTTTTAGTCAAAATTCATCTCTGTAATATTCAGGGGGAGGAGGGGGATGTTTGGAGGGTTTTTTGAGGGGGGGTTGGTTGGAGTTTTGTTGGTTTTGGGTTTGTGTTTGAGATTTTGGGTTTTGTGGTTTTTTGGTTTTTTGTTTTAAAAAAACCCCATGCACTATCACTTGAGGCACTGATGGGACTGTGACAACAGAAGTCATCCCAGGAAGAGTGATGCTTTTCTTACCTGCAGTAGCTGTGTTTGCCCAGTCCAAGCTGCAAAGCGTTCTTTAAATGAGCATGGTATTGGTCCCTCCTGACTACTGAGGGAAGGTCCCATGGCAGACATTCATCCTCTGTTGCCATTCCTCTGTAGTCCTCCCCATTGTCAGTATAGCATGTGCTGCCAGTGTCTAAGAAAATTATTTTGTTAGCAGGATGTTCTTGTTTATAATTGTTCTGAGACAGAAATAATCTGTATAGATCTTTCCAATGAGAAAGAAGTTCATGCATTACACTTGAAAACAAATTATGCAAAATCTGGACTGATTGTATGTTCTTATTGAATTTGTTCTATGTGAATTTTAAGCATGAAGTATTTTATGCTTTAAGCACGCCTATTGCTTCTTTAATAGTTTGTGTACTTCACAACATAATCAGTTCTTCTGCCTCCGAACACTCCCAAACAAGTTCACTTTTTTCCCCCGCAAACTAAAACACTCGTGAGGGGGTAGGCAACATTAGTGAGACAGGGACAAAAAAAAGTTAGAGACCCTGATTTTGCACCAACGTTTAGCTGTGTCTCCTCACTTAGTCTGTTAGTACAAAGAGCTAAAAGGTTATCCAGTCACGTGTGTGTGGGTAACACTTTCATCTGGATTTCATATTCATGATTTGCCTATCTTTTTAGATCTTTTCCAACGACTTTAGTATTAAGGAAGATAGATACTGTACCTAGTTCACAGTGAACCCCGGCGTATCCTTCTGGGCATATGCAACGATTAATTCCGCTAAAGAGGTAATAGGTAATGCAGGTTCCTCCATTCAAACAGTGGCATTCTGCAAGTAACAGACATCACTAATTAGAGGCAAAACATTTGAATGGTGAAGTGTAGTTGCAAACGAAGCTTTAGATGTTTGAGTATCATTAAGAGCACGAGTCTTGTATGAAGACGTAGTTGCAGGTTAACAAGTTCTTTTTAGGTTCAAGTAGAACAGGCAGATATTTACCCTTGCGATCTGATCTGCGTTTATGTGGCAGCTTGTAGTGCTTCTTGCTATGAACCTAAGGGAAAAGAAAAAAAGGGCTTTAAGGAAGCAGTTTATTTTATGTGGTTTGATAATCTTTTATGGCCCTAAGCTCTGTTCCCTGCTGCATACCTTCAACAGTTTAGGTTTTGCATAAAGTTACCAGCTGAACCTGCTCTGTGGAATCTGAATGTAAAGGAAAACTGGAACTCTACTTGAGCAAAAGCAGAATGGGGAAGAAAGAAAACAAAAACAAAAACAAACTAACAAACAAACAAGAAACCCAAACAAAAAAGCCCCACCACACACACCAGACAAAAACCCCTCAGGAAAACCTCAGCAATCCGGTTCACGGCATCAGCTCAACATTGCAGTTATTTCTGCTATAAGGACCTAAGCAGCTCTCAATGGGCAGTGCCCCTAGAGCAGGGAAGGGAACTTCTCCCGCTCCACCTCCCAGCCACCAAGCAGTGCAGCAAAGATGCAATATTCCCCAGCTGCCCGTCATTTTGGTGACCTTGGTGCTTCACATTTGTGCCATGGAATAAAAGCCAATACATTTATACAACAGCAGATTCTTGCCCTGTACTTCAGGTCCTGCCTCTGCTTTGCAGGCTGGATATTTCTTTCTCCGTGGCATTAAATACGATTAGGCTTTTAGTATACTTTTCCCGGAGGTCAAGTGGGCTCATCTGAGCTAAAACAAGTAACGGTAACAATATAATTCCATGATGTTGGTGAGTGGCTCTGCTGATAGATATCAACTGCCATACAAGTTGATAGTCAAAAATATTCAAATTCTTATCTGTTGCTCCATTTTTAGCACCACACTTTCAAGTAGGGGAGGTGAAAATTTAGTTAAGGCCCAACATCCACCTCCATGAAAGACAAGCGAGCTCTTGGTACTCAGTGGCCAGGTCTAAACTGCATTAAGAGATAAACAGAAAAGCTAGATATTTTTGTTACTGCATGATGTCTTCACTATTTGAATGCTGGCAGACATCTTCAGGTGGAGCAGAACTAGAAAAAAAACCAAAGAGTTCAAAAACTTGTTTCTTGGAGGTAGATGTGCAGCAGACGTATGAGTACATGCAAAGGCAGCAAAAAAGAATTCAAGTCAAAAGCCTACTACACTGTGTGAAGCAGAAGTATAATCAAAACCAGAAGCGGTTCCAAGTGGACCCCCCAACCATTTCTTTCAAAACTTACTGAATCTAGTCCCATGACAAGTATGCCCAGAGACACTGTGAGGAAGATGAGTAACTTCATGTTGTCAGCTAACTTCTCACTTCGTTCCGCTCCTAGCTGTATTATTTTGATTCTGAAAATAAAAGAGGAACTTAGAACCATGCTGTAGCTTACAGTGTCAGCTTTCTTGTTTCTGTTGTCTTCAGTTAGTTTCAGAATAAGTCACAACACAATTGACAGAAGACTTAGGCATTGACTTGCTGTGGAATAGCTGCTTATTATTTCCATATATTAAATTAGAGGTTATTGTTTGAAACTTTTTTTGTATATTTAGCAATACAACCAGATTTTTCAGAGTTTAAATGAAGCAGAGGAAGGGAAATTGGAAAAAAAAATCCATACTCCATACTCAGTTTCTCCAGTGTGGACTAACACAGAAATTGGCAGATGTGTTTAGTTGCTGTCCAGCTGTTTGTACCTATTTAACTGATTATTACTACCTCACAACAACAGCGCTGAACACCCACATCTAGGGTAAGAAAGGGACAGCTCCTTTCTTCATGTAGTTGCTGGCTGCTTCTTGTTGATGCTAGGCACTTACATAAGCCTGGCCACCTCACTGAGTGCCTCTGACCACCTCAAACTCCTGAAGGCCTGGTCTTGTTGTTACCTCACTTATTTAGAGAGGCTTAGAACAAGCTCTGTCTTGATTTCTTATATGCGGCCGGATCTTGTAGCCAAGCATATATAACAATCTTCCCAAGAGTGGCTGTTAATAAACTAGCTTGTAAAAATGATGGGGGAGGAAAGCTATAAAGTACCGATACATTTGGTGGTGGGTTTTTTTAACTTGTAATGCAAGTCATGGAATTCTTTTTTTTTTTTTTTAAGCGTCCTCAGTTTTAGAAAACTTGACTTGTAACTAAGATTCCATGGGAATCTTAGTTACATTTACATCAGCAAGCAATGCAACGCAGCAGGAGAGGGTATGCAGAGCTGAGCTGGTGCTGAAAAGCTGCTCCCCACTGTATCTGCTTCAGAGGTTCCTACGGTGGGCTAGTTCTGGTTTGGTCCTGCAGACTGAACGCCTGCTGATATCTGGAGTGCATCTTCCAGTTTGGTTTTATTCAGAAAAAAACCAGTGCAACTATTCTAAAGCCACTCAGTGGTCTGAACCAAAACATGGAGAATAGAGAAGATCACTGGATTCATTTGAAAAAAGCTGACATGAGCCAAACCACAATGCTAATGTAGATGCACCTTTTGCTTGTAAGCAGGTTTCATAATGCAAGAAAGCGAATCATGCCTCAGGTACTTGGACATGCACACTTCTTGTGGTTTAGCCCCAGCCAGCAACCAAGCCCCACACAGCCGCTCGCCCACTGCCCCTGCCCCGGTGGGGTGGGGGAGAGAATCGGAAGGGCAAAAGTAAAAACATTCATGGGCTGAGATAGGAACAGTTTAATAATTGAAATAAAAAAATAATGATAATAAGCTATAATGACAACAAGTAAGAGATTCAGATTCAGCTGTGATTTCAGCAGATATATTTTCCCTTAAAAATTATTCATATTAAGATAATTATTTTTAGCATACTTGGCAGCTACGCAGGTAATTTGTCACTAGTTACCATAACTAGTTTCTCAGGCACAACCTTAGCATCGCAAACAGCAGCTCTGCCGATTTCTTGTGAAAGTTATGATATACTGTAGCAGGTAGAACAGATCTTCCCCACTGCTGAAATACCGCATCACACGAGAGCTTTTTTTTTTTTTTTTTTTAATTTAAAGAGCAACCACCTAATTCCGTTCGATTTATACCCGGCATTTTTGCCCTTAAATCCTAATTCAGCTTTAAAGGTATCGCACTTACCAGCGCGGGAGCCCCGAGGAGCGGCGCAGCTGCCCGTGCCGGGCGGGAGAGCAGGGGCAGGACAAGGACAAGGACCAAGACCAGGACCAAGGACCACACCAGGACCAGGACCAGGACCAGGACCAGGACCAGGACCAGGACCAGGACCAGGACCAGGACCNGACCTGAAGCCGATCGGCGACAGCTGCCGTTGCCGGGCGGGCGGGCGCTATAAAGGCTGTGCCGGGGCGGCCCGGGGGGCGGTGCTGCCCNGTAAATAATAAAAAAATACTAATCCAAGTGTCTCTTCAATGCAACCGGGGGGGCGGCGGGAGGAAAAGGCCCGCTTCTGCTGCGATGCGGTAAGGTGGAGGGCGGCCTTGCCTCCCGGCCCCGCCCCGGCCCCGCCCCGGCCCCGAGCGGGAGCTGCTGGGGGGACTCAGGGGGGAAATTTCAAACGCTGCCTTTGAGTTTCGGGCCGGGGGCCGCGGTCGGGGCGACCAACCGACGGCTCTGAGTGGGCGCTCGGAGCTGGGCGGCGGTGAGGGGCTCCCTCCTTGGCTCCCCGCCCCAGCCAGCGCCCTCGCAGAGCCGCTCTAAAGCGAAATGCGAGTGACGGCTGCGAGAAGAGTGATTTGTGTTGAAACCCGCCTAGAGATATCAACAAGCTCGGTGTATTTTATTCTTATGGTGCTACCCATACCCCCCCCTCCCAAAAAAAAAAAAAAAAAAAAAAAAAAGAAAAGCTCTCGTGTGATGCGGTATTTCAGCAGCGGGGAAGAGAAGCACGAATGATCCGGTAATCAATCAAAGATTAAATTGATTCCGGTGTGGGTTAAACACAGCCCACTGGGAGGGGGTATTGTGCCAGAACGTGTGCTTGAGGCACTGAATGTGTTTTCAGAGAGCAAAGAGCTGCCTCCAGCTGAAGCACAGGCACTGGGGGCGAGCAGGGGGCATTCCTCAGGCCAGCTGGCACCCAAGGACACCGGGCTCACAGCAGGGCCTGAACTCATCTTCTCCAGAGCTACTCACAGCTCCCTGGCCCCTAAACAATCTTCTGCTCCCGAGGAACTGGTCATAGCTTTCCCATAATTCCTGTCTTCCAAAGAAATATTCAAAGCAGGGTCATTTCATAAGATGTGGATGGAGATGTGAACTGACAGATGTCTAAGAACGCAGACCCAGCAAAATAGTCTTTCCTAGCCCAGCCAAATGTGATTTTTCACATTATGCTGTGCTGTTGTAGCAATGCAGTGAATAACAGCAAGGCAGCACACGGTATTTGGGGTATATTCATAGGGTTTAGCTTCAGGTAGTGCAGGTGACTATGAGGCAGGTCTCCACAGGCTGTGTGCTGAGGAAGAGCAGTTTCTTCAGAGGCCAGGTCAGAGCAGGAGTTGACCTGAACGTCCCTCAAAAGGAGTGTTTTCATAGCTGGATAATTCAGAGCTTAAGGAGATCACCCTTCTGTGTTTGACATCTAACTTGATGTTAGATGAGTATGAGTATGGCTTAGCTTTCTTCTTCCCTCCCCACCTTCTATTTGTGTCATGTCTGTGGTATAGCCATTCCTTTATTTGCGTACTGGCCGCTTACATTCTCTATTCCTCTCTGTTCAGATCTTCAAGCTCATGTCAGAACAGACCTCACGTCTGCTGAAAGCATGCTGAATTCACTTCACTGAATGTCAGAAACTGAGTCAAGACAAACAGCTCAAGCTGGAAGTCCAAAAATGTACATAGGTAAGTAACAAGTCTTCCTGAATTTCAGGAGAGTAATTTTTGACTCTCTCTGTGGTGACTGAATGTATCAACATCACAAGCAATTAGTTACTGTAAGAAACAGGGCAGAAAATATCCAGGTAGAATCCCTATGGCACTCTCCTCACTTTAGAGGAGGGGCTGTGGAGTAAACGTATAAATACATAGTAAATTCCATGGGGTAAAAATAATCCAGATTTTAAAAGCAGTCTGGAACATTTACTCACTTAATGAATTTTAATACACCAACCTTACCCATAATAAATGAAGAAATGGGTCATGGTTTAATTCAGCAGAGAGAGCAGGGAAGGGCCGAGGTGCCAGGAAGAGGAGGGCTCCTCGAGGCTGGGCAGCTCCTCTCCTTCCTCCTCCACGCTCCCAAGGAAGCGGTGCTACACCTTGGTGGCTTCCTCAAACTCTGTTTCTGGAAAAAGAGTCATCCCTAGAGCATCTGGGTTTCCTCTTTCACATTTGTGGTTCCCTGACAAGTTCTGTAGAAGTGTAAGCAATGATATCGCTGAACCTTTGACCAAGCTGTGATGTCCCCTGATCTTCGCTTTCCCCCTAAAACCTGAAGGTTCGTACTTGTTTCCCAGGTCCAAGAGCCAAAAACTTTTGTTGTCTTCACTCTGGCACAAGATACAGCAAGATTCAAAACTCCCTTTTTCTACCATTTTTCATACACTTAGGTTTTACTGAAATACTGTATTCCTTTATTCTCGATGATAAAATGTATCTCAAGGGCCACCAGAAGAAGTGACCTGAGCGGTGGTGTCCCTTTGTTTCGATCGGACTGGTAACAGTTCCTGATCAGAAACTCTGCCACGTTTACAGTCAGTACCACTTTAGTGCCACCAGATTCCTTTTGTCTGAATATTTGCACCCGGATAGGTGAATGAATTCTAGTCGAATGATTGAACTGAAACTATGGTTTAGCAGAGATACCCAGGCTAGCTGCAGATGAGTTGGCTTTGGTACTGCAAGTAATCGCACAGCAAACAAGGCTGCGCTATCTCTATGAGCATGAAGTGACTCCTAGGGAAGCAGAAATGGATGAGATGATACTTTATAGTGCCTGGGTTCACTGAGCTGGCTGATGGCTGGTACAACAAGATCTGAAGTGAGGTTGCAGCTGAAATAAACCCTTAGACCCTTGTTATGTGCCCTGCCTTAAGGCAGAGACCTTGGAAAATCTGTAGCCTGGCAGTTCTGGCAAGACCTCCACCTGATCTCAGAGCTGGACCTGCCTGCACAGATCTGAAATGCACAGACCCAGGGAGTGGGTCTGCTACCAAGGGACTTTCGGTGGCTTCAGGGTCAGCATTTGTTCGTTACTGCATGTCTCGAGAGTTTAGAAGGGCCCTGTTACAGTCCATGTTATCTCTCCAGAATGAGACTGTGATACAACAAAGAAAAAGAAGGTCTTTATAACTCAAAATCAAAGTTGTTTGGGAAGAGCAGTGAAAAAAATGAAATGCCTACTGAAAGACTCTCGGTGGAACTTACGTGCCCAGTAGATACTGATTAATGACAAGCCATGGGGCTTAAGAAAGAAACTCTTGTACAGACCCATGAACAAGTTTTGTATTTGGAGAGACACTTTCTGCTTTCCACTGTTTAATTCTTTTTCCGTATGCATGTCTGTGGTTTCATCACTTTGGTCTCTTCTCTGAATTTGGCAGAGGTGTGGGCAGGATGTAATTTCTCTTGTCTGTACCTGGATTACGACACAGAATAAAGAAAATATATACACCTATTATGAGCTGCTCATGTGATGCAAGCCTGTGAACCCCTTGCAGTCGCACAGTACTTCTCTCAGGCAGAGGTCAGATGCAGTGGATCCAACCCTGAAGAGCTAGAGGGATCAGACCCACAGTCAGGCAGTTCTTGGTTTACTGTTATTCTGTGAATTAGTTTTCAGTTGCCAAAAAAAATCTTGCTGATTCTTTTAATTTATTGTTGAAGTAACTTGAATGTTTCAGACTAATCGGCCAGCCTGACTTAGCAAATTTAGAAAAGATAACATTCCATTCCAACTAGACGAGGACACCGACCCTTTTAAAGAAATACAGGGTTTTTATCTCATGGTGGTGCGCTGGAGGGGATTGTGAGGTTTGCATTTTTTTGCAAAAGTTGCCGAGGTGGAGGTCTTATTGGTTCCAGTGTTCATTTTCACAGCTGCTGATAAAATATTAAAACTAAAGAGAAATACCATCCAGCACGCATTGGTTCTGATGGTCCTTCAGTAAAACCCAAAAGGATAGAATTCATGCAGAGTTAAGTAACCCTGTAAACATTAGTAAAAAGAACTGCCACAGAAGTGCTGTTCTGTCGGGAAGAAGTTCCATTACTGTGGTACCCCGACACTCCACTCTGGTTTTCTCAGCCAGGGACACTCACTAGCCTAGTAGGAATCTCCACACACTTAAAATTATGACCGTGCTTAGAGACCTGCCCTAATCCTGAAACCCTGGCTCTGTGAGCCACACACTTCTGCAAGCCGCTGCTGAAGGTAATGGGGCTCGGCGCAGGGGGAGCCGTCCCTTCTGCTCAGGGCACCTGCAGCGTCAGGGCTCAGGTATGCCTGAGGCTTCATATCGCCTTAAGTCTGATGGTTGTGTGGAGCACATTCTGGCTTGTATCACATCTCCATAATACCAGAATTATGTCTGTTTGGCCAACGTGGCTTCCCATGAAACAGAAAAATCATTTGCAAGTCCTCACTACTCGTGGTGCGTTAAGAACAGGGAGGTCTAAATTTGCATACGAGCAGTTATGTGTACCTGAACCTCTGTCATCTCACATACAAGAGCAGGGTTAAGCCTCCGTCAGTATTTGGTTAGTGGTTAAGAATACAAAAGCTGAGAAAACACCTAGATCTTTTTGACATGACTTGTCGTCTCCGTAATAATGTTGTTGTTGTTTTTTTAAAGAAAATACCTTGTCACTGAATTAAGGAGCCCCAGTTATGGATATAGAATGTAAAGAATATAGCTGTATTTACAACTGCTTTGTGTATTGGAATGCAGCTTCAAAATCAAACACTGTTGGGTTATAGTAAATTTTGGATTATGGCAGGAAGGATTTCGAGGCAGTCATAAAATGTGTTACAAGTTTAAGGGAAATTTTCCAGTACTCAGTTGTTTTAGAATATTCTAGTTTCGCCTTTAAAAACATGGGTACTTTTACAGTAAAACATTTTGTATTCTCCCTTTGATATTTTAATCAATCCCTTAATTTTTTTAATCAGTTTACTTCTAGTTCTTGAGATAATAACAAGTATGACTGAACAAACCAATAGATTTTTAAGTGTAAACCAATAGATTTCAAATGTTACATTATCACCATTCATAAAGTTAAAGATATACATCTCGCATTTTAATCTTATTCTCTAAATTACAGCTTGTATGAGTCCCAGGAATTTCCAGAGTAGCTGATTTTAAGTCGAACGTGATTCATGAAAATTCTTGCACTTTAATGACTCTTGATTACTTGTCAGTTGTTTGTGGTTGGAATCTGAAGCAAACGGTGATCTCATTTCCTTTAGGTATAATACAGCTACTCATGTTTCTTTGTTTATTTAAAACTTTGTTCCCTTTCCTTGCTGCCTACTGTTTTTCTCTTATCCGTGTTATCTACATGGGTAGAAGTAGCAGAGTTTATCAGTTGAGGGCCGCTGGACTCTCTCTGGATGCTCGTTGACGCTGCTTGTTGCTTTGCGAGCAACAGGAATAGCCAGCCGTTATTTCTGAACTGAGCCCGTGTAATCAAAAACTTGCAGACTTGCTTCAGTCACAACACGAAACCAACTGCTGTTGGCTCAGCTGTTTTATTACACTAGCAGAGAATGTGGCTGAAGCTGTAAAACAGTGTAATGCCTCTCAAGCCCAGTTTTGTTGGATAGTCCAGCTGCATTCTTCAAAGTGACTGACTGTGCTAGAAGCTGACTCTAGGTACAGGCTGAGCACCCTGAGCACCTGTGAAATCCCCTGTCACTGGGCCCGTGTCGTTCATGCGTGGAAAGCAGCTACTTGACGAATGTTCTTTTTTTTTGTATACAAAGTTCTGTTGTTTCAGTGAGCTGTCCGGATACGGATTTCTGAACAGCGATGATCACATCTGAGTGTTTCTTCATCAGCTTGATGTGCACCTGCTTTTACACTATGTTTTGTATCTCATTTAGCGTTTATGAAAATCCATCGATCATGAAAATCACCAGTCTCTGTGATGTTTGTTGAAATTGCTCAGCTGAGACAGCTAATATCTGAAGCAAAGATTAGTCTGAGCTACAGATGCTGCATCCAGATCCTAAATAGATTAAAATTATGTTCGCGTTTAGGTCCAGCTCTTTAGTTTCTCGTTGCTGGTAGCACTGGGGGAAACCCAGAAAAGAAGACTTCTGAGTCTGAAGCTAGAAGAGAGACTTCTAGCTAGAGAGCAGAGTTTTTTAGGAATTAAGCTGTGGTTCTTTTGGTGATCGTAAGTTCTGAAGTAGGATATTTTTCAAGGGAATCCTATGTCTGGCTGCTGTTTACTGAGCTGGAATAGCACATTGAAAGCTAACATTGGAATTTTACAGAAACCACTGGCTTGGACTATTATTGCTGCAGTGCGTCAGTCAATCAGATTTGCATTCTACGGGAAAACCAACAAAGTGAGAGTGTGCCAGTTGGCAGACTTCTGGAGAAAAAAGACTTGCTAAAAACTGGGAAGAAAGCGAATTTGGGGGGATGAGTTCTGCATGCTGTATCCCAGCGATGGTGTATCCGGGGAAGCAGCGTACCCTAACCCCTGTGCAATATAGCCCAGGAGAGAAAATGGGCACTGCTCGTCTCTGCCAGAGGCTGCCTGGGAAGATCATTTAGGATCCCACTCCTTCCTCCTCTGTCTTCAGCTCTCCTCCTCATGAAGGAAGATAAATGCCTAAACTACCGTAGACAGTTCCTGCCTACAGGGAAGGAAGTGGTGATTTTACAGGCTGCCACAACAGGTGTCTTAGTGGAGAGAGAACTGATTGCTCCTGCTCTCGGTAGGGTGTGACGCTGCCTGCTCTTATCAGTTTGGGCTCCAGGGAGAAAACGCTCGCTGTGTAGATCTCGCAGGTCTCGGGCAGAATGCAGGGGCGCAGGATCAGTGGCAGGGAGCCCTGCCTGGGCTGAGTGCACCCCTCGCTGCTCACCGGAGAGGCAGATCGCTTGCAGCATGGTACGAGCCTTAAATGCAGGATTGTTTTGACTGAAAATATCCAGGTACCATAATGGTGGGCAGCAGTATAAATTTCTAAAGCATTAATTACCTAAATAAACGCAAGCTACAGAAAAATGACTGTGATCATAACATGACTGACATTAGTCATGGAGTGTTCTGTGAAGTACTGAAAAAGCTCTGAAGAAAAAAAGACACCCCTGTGAATTTACAGCTGAAGGAAAGGATACCAAATGCAGAAAGCTCGGAGTGTGGAGAGCCCATAGGGCAGTACTGCCCAACGTGCCAGGAAGCGCCTCAATACGCTTGCAAGTGAACAGCCGTTGAACGATTCAGAAGAGTTTTTAGGAGAAAAAATAAGTTTCTTCCTGGGTGTTGTTGAATAACAACATTCTTCCTGCATAAGCTCATAAAGAAACTGTTCTGGGAAGAAAGGGGAGACAGAATTAACTTGGGTACTCTGATAATAGCATGTATCTTGGGTGCTCTAATAATAGTCCTTATCTTTTCTCACTCTCCCATTACTTCGGATGTTTTGGCTGCAGTCTTCCTTTTTCTTCTAGTTAACTTCCTGTACCTTATCTTTTGTATAGACACTGCGCCACTTTCCCTAATCTTGTTTGCTGGTTGTTGTTTCAAGTTTATAGGTTTTAAGTAAATACATCTCTAAAGTTGTGCTTGCGCTCCTGCAGGAACCTATCCTGTCTGTGGGAGTTGCAGCTTTTACTGATGGACAAAGAGGACGATGACAACAACAACAACAACAACAACGAGATTACAGGGCCTTCCTAATAGAATAAGCACAACAGAAAAAAACTCTTAAAACCACTTTTTGTTTGCAAAATAGGCCTCTTTTTCATCCTTGTGCAAAGTCTTCCTGAGGGAGGTTCTGGCATATAGTGATCTATCGTCAGTACCATAAGGGTATTCCTGCCAAAAAGCAGAAATACTTACTTTCTGTCTCCCTCCTCTGTCTCTGTGGCTTTTTCTTGGCAATACTGACCACTTGTGCCATTCTGTGATTTTGATTAGAACTGTTGGAAATGGCAGTATTTTATTTCTTTTGAAATGTATGTGGTTTTTGAGCAAAATATCTCAAATTGAGATACAACAAAGCCTCCCTCACTGGGACTTTTTGGAACGTCTTCCCTTTGCTCCCCAAGAGGTGTCAGGGGTATGCTCACTTGGCTCTACGGACCAAGTAGCGAGTGACGCAGGTATTTACTGGGGAGATGGAGAAGGCAAGGTGTAGAGCAAGTCCATGCTAATAAATCTCTAAGGCTCAGCATCTTGGGCTGCATGCTGGTACTGTTGTAGTCATGATCAGAAAGGCAGGGTGGAAGGTGGTGGAGGGGCGAGATGGGGGAAGAGACAGCGTTAAGGGTCATTTGCCTTTCTGCTGTGGTTTAGCAGGAGAAGGGTAAGAAGGAAGTTTTTTTAAGTAAGTAGTTGTCAGAAGTGGAAGAAGAACACGGTACCAAATGAAGGTTGTGATGGAAAAGGTTGAAAGCCACTTTTCCCTGGACTTAATATCAGAAAAGTTAGTAACTGGGCAGAGGTTGGCCACACAGGTTATTCAGGAGGAGTCAGCATTCAAAGGATGAATGTGAGAGGATAGGCCTAGAGGGCATAGGTCATGAGGTGCTCTGAGAGTGAAAACAAATTATGTATGGTTGACTCAGTGAAGAACAGATGATACAGGATGACTTGATCAAAGAGAATTCCATAAGGGAAGCCTTTGCAGGAGCTTTTCTGAGTGCAGACGAGAGAAGCAGAATTGCATTTGTCAAGGCTTCTGGCAGGCAGGAAAGTTGCATTGCTCTCAGAGAGAGAGAAGGTGGAGGACAGTGGGTTTGCACCCAAAAGGACCGGGAAAGATGGAGCTCTGTTATAATTAATTGAGTTTGATCTGATGAAAGGTCTTACAAAAGGTGATGCCAGAAAGATGAGCAGATTTACTCTTTGACAGAACAAGGGAGGGTTATGGTAGAGGTGTAACATCACCCGCATAGAGATGGCAAATTAGTTTGTGTTTCCAAGCGAGATATAAAATGAAGGAGAAAAGCGGACCCACGGAGAGCCATTTCAAGGCAAGAAGTGTTGAGTTAGAAGAGTACAAAGAGAGGCAATGAAGGAGAGAGCTGTGGAACGTGGCCAGTGATGTGTAAAGGGAGGTCCCAAACTCAGGAGAACAGGACAGAGCTCTGCTTCGGAACAGTTCTGGTGAAGATAGCTTCCACTCCATGCAAAGGACAGAGGAAGATTGGAGAAAGCCTAAACCAGAGTTGGAGGAGAAACTCCACTGTTAAGTTTGTATTTGGTGAGCTCTGAAGTGATCAATGTATGAAGTAGTTGCAAGTAGCTTAAAGAATGGGATATTGTTAAGGTAAGACAGACTATAGGAAAGAAATGGATTTTCCCTCCCGGCACCTGGTGATGATCATTCATGTTGTAGTCCAACAGGAAAGCTTTTGCCAGCCTATGTGAATTCCCCTGAGACAAATGGAAATGTCTAATATAGTCTGCGTAATGCAATTCATTATATGGAACTACTTCTATGAATAAGCATTACTCAGTGGGAGTAAGGAACATCAGGACAATTCCTAGGCACTGTATTATACTGCACAGAATATTACTTAAAACTACCTTATGCTGCGCTGAGTATTATTTAAAAGAAAACTAGCTTAGGGAGATCCTTGTCTTCTGTTCATTTCAATGGAATAGGTCTGGGTACCAAAATACCTACTAAATCAGAGACCCAAACCCTCTTCTGAAATACACATCTATAAGCTCAGTTACTCCATAACACGTTTATACTGGTGTAACAGGCATCAGCATTTGGCCCACAATAACTCATCACCGTTTTCTTCTATCCACCAAATTACACAAAAAGCCCACTGCAGAACGTAATGTCCCAATGGAACAGCTTTTCCTGGAAAGCTACCTAGTTACACATTGTCTCTTGGGCCTCATAGATCTCCCACTTCTCTCTCTGTAGGGCCTCATTCTCACCAGGAAAAGGTTGAAATGACTCCTGCCTCAGCCCACCCTCTTCACTGTAAAAGCTAGGAATTCATGCCTTAGGCTGACAAGAGCCTGGAATCCCAATCTTTCCTTTCAGGGTAACTGCAAAAAGCGGGTGCTGCTACTGCTGCCTCTTTTGTCAAGCTCCGGCTCTTAGAAGGTAACTTGATATGAATCCAAAGGGGGGAAAGGGTGTTTCTAGTGCAGGCGCCGAATGTCAGTTGTGCAATGGTCGGACGAAGGCATGAGCTCGTATACCATAGGATGTGTTAAATGGTTTTAGGGGTGCTCTCGTAGGACATAAGGACATCAAGTACCTACCTTAGGCATTCTGAACCACGCCAAGCACCTTCTTTTTTCTTTTTTTAATGTTTCCATGCCTAAATTTGATACATGTGGAAATGAAGCTCATAAGAGTGATGCCTTTCAAGCTAAATTCCAATAAAGGCAATGTAGGCTACTAGGTCACTTGCTTACTTCAGATAGTTTTAGGTGATTAATGCTATTCCTCTGCCTTTCGTTCTTCCCACTGTGTGATTCATATCAAAAAAGGAATTTATCTGGTCTTTGACACTCTGGAGATACCACTAGGTGATTCCACAATAGTATTCCGTGCCAGGCAGAGGTGTTTGCTTTGATCCTCAAAGCATGCCACTACATTAACATGCATTAATTCCTGAGGGTGAGGTCCATTAAAATGACAGTGCTGCACAGTTATGATTTCGCAGCTCTCAGTTCTGGAGCTAGACAACTTGGCACACTTGGACCTCTGTTTCTCCGCATTGCCTTCTATAGGCATGTTTGGCATTTTTTCCCTAGCTGTGATACATACCGAGAAGACTGATTCCTCAAAAATAAGTGAGAAAATGCAGAAAAAGAGGAAAGACAAAATCATTTAAGGAACATAAGGAAATCACAGTTTGAGCATGTGACATTCAAGTCTGTGTGAGCATATATATCAAGTATTATAACTTGAAACAGTTTGTGTAACTTCAGACTAGACACACAGGCAAACTTGGCCTTAAGTATCTTCAAAAAACTATCAAAAATATAAATACAAGCTCTGACTAGTACATATCTACAGACACTTCAAAAGGCAAAAGGAATATTATAAACTATGTTTTGGTTATTAATAAATGACATGGAAATTTTCCAGCAATTTAACGAAAGTGAAAATAAGAATAGATACCTGAATACCTGGTGCGACTTTCATGTTATGAGAGGATTTCTTCTGATGTTAGACAGACCAATGCATTAGGGCCACAAGAGTCCCAGGAGCTGTGACTCACCAGGAGCTCCGAGGCACCTTTGATATGACAGATAATTCTCTGAACACTGACATGAGATTTACCTTTCAAAGCAATAGTAACACTTCTTTTAAAGAAGTCTTTCTAGGAAGAGAAGGAGCCAGAAAGCTTAGCGGCTGGAAGCCAACATTGTATTTTCTTTTTACTTCTTGACAATTTAAAATTGTTTATTGCCTATAAGCACGTCCTTACCTGATACTCTGTCCCAAAGCCTCGGAATGGTTGATCTTATGCAATGAAACAGTGAACTCATGAGTTCTTGTCTGGTGCTATTGCCATCTCACCTCTGCTGAAACCTGTATTCCACAGCAGCACAGTCTTCTGCGGCATCATGTTGCTTTCTTAAGATTCCTGTACAGCAACATTGTGGCTATGGGAAATTCCACAATAATGTACTTAGAAGCTGAAATTTTGGGTATATAGGAATATTCTAAATGCTATGGATCTATTTGGGCTGCCTGATAAGCTAGAAATGATAGCCACTGCAAAAGATTGGGTTCAGATCTTAGTGCCTGGCACATACACAGCCCCCCTTATGTCATCTGAGAATTTCTGATTTGAATTTTCAGGTTTCCTAGTGGTTCTTGTCTCCATAATTCAGGCATAGGACGAGAGGTCAGTGCTGTTATTCTATCAGCAGAATAATGTCTCAGTTCCTTTTGCGTGAACCCGAGGAAGGCAATTTGAATGTGTTAGCAGTTCAAGGCTAGGCTTATACTGTTGTTTTCTCATACTACTACTCTCCTTTTGGACAATCTTCTTTAGAAACATGGTTAATTGAGTCTCCAGACTAATTAAATCGTTGGTCACTCTCAGAATGAAAAGTGACTTACTGCTGACTACCAGTTAAAGTGGATACTTGGTGTGAAATATTGGCTTCTTCGGCAGGCATGTATGTGAGTAGTCAAATGTATTTTAAATAAACTCTCAAATGAGAATAATTACAGCTGGACTAACAATGAGAAATCTAAACAGAAGCATCCATTACTTCTGATTACAGCTTTATTTCTTGCATATTCCTAGTACTTGACAAACATTCTTATAAGCACAATTTGCCAAAACTTTTGCTAATGGCAGTCATAGCAGGAGAGTCACAAAACTGTAGGAGAGTGCCTAGGCTTGGCTGGGTTGAAGAAACAGCTCTGCTGTCCCGTGTACAGCTGAAGAGGTTAGCACTGGCATGCAAGAATGACCTCATGATAAACTCACTGATCCTCACTAGGAATTAACCATTTCACTACTTGCAGCCAACAGACTAAGAGGAAGGGACTGCTGTCTTTCTTTTGCATATCATGAGGACAAGTACATTTACCAGCATTATTGACCAGAGACTTAGCAATGAATTTATGAGCTAGAACGGTCATGTGCAATATGTGCACATGACATTATATGTGTAATTTCTGATAATAGTATCATGTAAAATTCCCCCACTAGTACTTTATTTGTTTTTAAAATGTGTAATATTACAGTGATCTAAGAGTTGCTTGTTTTGGTTTTGTCTGTTTCTAAAAGTGTTGTACAGCCTAAGACAAGGAATTCCAACTCCCTCAAAAAGTTTTAGTTATCTTGACTTCCTGACAAGGAAAAATCATCGTATTCAATAAGATGTGGATTCTGTTATAATGAGGTGCTTTGCAGTGCCATTGAAGGACACAAAGCAAGAAAAGCATAAAGATAGACATTTTCTGTTTTTTCATTTGAAAAAACTTAGTTTATCTTCCTAAGAAAAATGAATATCGTGTAGCACATATGAAACACTACTGCATTTGAATAACCTCATTCAAAGTCTGTGGGATGGAATGGTGTATTTTGTTCAAAGGCTGTACGTTTTGTTCTGCGTAAGTTCTGCAACTTGGTTGTCTTAAGTTGTGAGGCTGATTCTCAGATAACCAGCCAAGCACTCCTTTGAAATGCTACAGGCAGAAACAGTCCCGCAGGAAGTGGTATTTGTGATTCAGTAAAGGGCACCTTGCCCACTGAGTCAGCGTTGAGCCAGTGTCCGAATGCGTTTCTAGAGTGTGGAATATAAAACTAAAGTCCTGACTGTTTGTGGCCATTGGGAAATTCATTGAACTATTGACGAGAACAGGGGTATTGACCACAACATCCCAGATTCCAGACAGGGATAATGACAACCTTCCCCCACTTACTTCATTGGGAGAATTATTCTTCTCCTTTCCTCTAAGCTGGTACCTTTTCCTGCACTCAGCGGGTCACCATCCTCTCCGTTGGAAGGGTGAGCGCCACAGCTCAGATGTGCAGTCTGTCTTTCTGTGGGCGCTGCTGGAAGTGCCAGGCTTTGCACCTACGCTTTTGCAGTCCCGTGACCTATCCCACTTGGAGACTGTCCTTCAGAGAGACACCATCACTGTAACCTGTCCGAGCTTTTTCAGCTGGTTCAGTTTGGCAGCTGAAGGGATGCACTGAGGCTTTTGCAGTACATTTCCTCTCAGGACTCGTGACCCAGTAGATATGCATAGTGACTCAGAACAGCCTTTTCTAAACAAAGTCTTAATTTATGGATAGGAATTGAACAAACCTCAGTAAAGTTTAAGCTGAAGATGCTCTGCACATGTGAGCTTTCCTACAGGCTTTCACATGTCCCCTCCAGAATTGGTCTCTACTTAATAGGTCTTCTGGGTTCTTTTAAATCCCATTGTTATGTAGAAGAAAAAATCCCAACTTTATAATTTAAGAAAAATAAGTCCTCAAAACAGGTGTCTAATGTTGTTCAACCACACACTAATTTATGTGAAGGTTTGTGGCAGCAGATTTTGGCACCTGGATTTACAATGGAATGCCAGAAGCTGCTGTGAAAGAGCACAGCCTCAGATCTGAAGTTGTCCAACAGGCACTGTAGGTGCTGTGATCCTGCGTGTAGTTGATGACACAGTGCTTCGAACTGTAAATATTTTTCATGTTTCATTGTTCACAGGAATCTTTTTATCATTTTACTGATTTTCATTTTTTGTAATTATGAAATAACATCTACCTGCATTTGACTTAATTTTAGAGAAATTTTAGTAGGACTCTTGGTAATGCTTGTTTTAGACCTGCTAGCATTATTGTTAAGATCATTACTAGCTACATATAAATGGTTCAAATTTTGTAGCAGGAAGATGCATTTTGGAGCATTTAGTTAACCGTTGTAATCTGTATGTAATGGTTAACCGATTTCTGGAGTTATGGAACGTATTAAATGTTAGGTAGCTGATTTAGCAGGTGGATGTATGTGGAGTTTGCCAACACGTGAGTACCTCCATTGATGTTGAGAATGTGTTTAAACATTAGATGTATCATCTCAGCAGGAAGATGCGGTTCATCAAAGGTGATGCAGTAGCTTCCACAGCAGAGAAAGGGACATAAGCATGCAAAATTCAGTTCCCTGGGCAAAACAGTACCGACTCTGAGCACCTGATGGAACTAGGCTTGCAGGTCCAAGCCCCTTTGTTCCTAAAGGAGTAAATCATTCCATCAGAGTGAGGAATAGGATATTACTCAATGTGAGAAACAGTGGCAAGATTTGACTCTGAAATGTCACCAGGTTCTCTTGGTGTCGTGTAAAGAACGCCCTGATCATGCACAGCACACCAATTAATCCCGGTCTCTCCCCTTCCCCTTCCTTTATCTTTCCTCCACCCTCCAAAACAAAAGCTTCCACTCGATCATGAAGGAAGTGAGGGAGCCTGGATGCTACCCCAGGACAGAAAGCTAGAGGAAGGGCTGGGTCACTTAGTCAAGCAAAGGGGAGGAGAAGGAAATGGTCAGTGAAAAATAAGGTTCTAAATACAGGGCTTTGGACTAGAAATATGTTGAAACACTTCTAAAGAAATGAGGAAAGGGGATAATATAGGCAAAGTAATTTAATCATATGCAGTTAGTAACAGGAGCTTTCAAAGTCTGTGGCCTTGTGTGAGACCAGCTGCCGGCAGCATAACTCAGAGTGCCAGTTCTCACTACATATTGAACCAGAAATGCCAATCATTATGAAATTCCTGGTATCCCTTCGTCCACCCACACAGCAGCCTGCCTATGCTGAAGCTCACTAGTTGACCATAAATCCATTTTGATCAGAATCCTTACTGATGACTTCATCTGTCATATCCTGCCCGTTGCAGCACCTTTCTTTGTGGCTTCTCTCTCCCCCTTAGATATGATGATTTAGGCTGTCTACATTCTGACAGTTTAAAAAACATACAGCAAGAAAAGAAATGGATTGTGTCGTATCAAGTTATCATGTCGGTGTACATCGCGTGGGTATATTAGCATCTGTCTATTTAAAACATCAACTAATTGTTGGTCTTTGTACTGTGCAAACATCAGTTAATGTATTTAATGTTAGACCATCCTAAGTTAGGCAGTTTTTCATTGAATTTTTCAAATTTTACTTGTTTTAAGTGTTGCTTTTAGGGTGTCTCTTCAACTAGCACATTTTCTGCCAGTAGTTCTGTGAACAACTACAGAAGCCAAGCGACCTGTTTGTGAGCATGTTGGGGTTTTGTAGGTGTATTGCTCTTACTTTGTAATGCTGTAAAGACTTACACGGTACAGAAAATTAAAAACTTTAAAAAGCTCTTCAGTCAGAAATGCTGGTGTTTTATACCTGCATTGCCATAGCGTGGAAGCTCACGGAGTGCAGATGATGAGTTGGGCGACTTGGCAAGAGCTGTGGGATCACAGACAGTGGAGGCCCTCTGCAAGCACTCCGGCTTCCCGACAAATTCTGCCCTTAGGGACAGGCAAAAGAGAACTGAAAAAAATAGTAACAGTTATTTTGAGAGTTTATTGCTCGAGTACTTCTTTTCTCCTCTGTAGAGAACTACGAAGATACGGATATGCTGAAGCAGTTACTCATTTCAAGTCATGGGGAAGGGTTAGTAGTTGAAGACTTACTGGAAAGGTCTTACATTGCCAAGAAACTAGGCAGCTCAAATCCCTCCTAACTTTAGCTTTAGGGAGATTTTTACAGGGTATCAGTGAAAAATCATTGAGCAAACAAAAGGTATTGTCCCTTCCTGTGCTAAACCTGGTTCATGAATAGGATTTGTTGCCACTTCCTGCTATTCCTGAGCCTCATGGGATCATGAACAGGCAAAACTGTTATGTATCTGATTAAGACTTGAAAGGGCAGATTTATTTCACTCTGTCCTTGGAACTGCAGGTTGAAGATAAAATGGCTAAGACTGCTTGAGAATTCAAGCATGTGTCGGTGCTTATGGTTTGTGACCATTCACTGAGTTTTGCCAGCAGATGAGTAGCTGGCATCACTCCTTGATGTCTGCTTACATTTATACAACTCATTTGCTTACAGTGGCCCTCTTTGCTTTATGCAAGCTGTTCAGCAAGCAAAAAGTAGATGCCGTCTCACCTAACTGTAAGAGTTTTAGTCAGGGTACACACAGCTCTGTGGGATGAAGGGCAACGGAGCTGGGGAAGGGTCTGGAGAACAAGTGTGATGGGGAGCGGCTGAGGGAGCTGGGGGGGTTTGGTCTGGAGAAGAGGAGGCTGAGGGGAGACCTTATCGCTCTCTGCAACTGCCTGAAAGGAGGTTGTGGTGAGGGGGGGGTCGGTCTCCTCTCCCAAGTCACTAGTGATGGGATGAGAGGAAACAGCCTCAAGTTGTGCCAGGGAGGTTTAGATTGGATATTAGGGAAAATTTCTTCACCAGAAGGGTTGTCAAGCACTGGAACAGGCTGCCTGGGGAAGTGGTGGAGCCACCATCCCTGGAGATAATTAAAAGACGTGTAGACGTTATGCTTAGAGACATGGCTTAGTGGTGGACCTGACAGTGCTAGGTTAACAGTTGGACTCGATCTTAAAGGTCTTTTCCAACCTAAACGATTCTGTGACTCTGTTCTAAGATTAAGAGAGACTGAAGGTCAAACACTGAGGAGAAGCATGTCTTTTATCCAAAGGTCTTTTTAGGTATATCGGGGCAACTTTCCCATTTCCTTCAGACACATAAAAAAGAACACCACGCTTAGTGGCAGCAGGAAGTTTCTGATTCTTTGACTTCCTGGGAAAGGACTTTTCTTCCTTCCTTCTTTCCTGTAGCAAACAAAGCTCTGCTAGCAGATTTTTCCACAGTGGTTCACCCTGGTGAGAAATGATTGTCAACTCATTCTCTGAGAGCAGCTAATTGAGGTTGTTTGCAGGTGCAGGTGTAACATCATTACATTTTCACAGTTCCCTTTTGAGCTATGAGATTTTTCTGAAGGTGTGGCAGTAGGTGTAGTCACCACATCTAGACCTCTGTCATCCATATTACTTGTTGTCCAGCTGAAGATGCCCACATAGGAGCATCTTACCTGACTCTGCCTCACACATTCATTTACCTTAACTTCTTATCTATAAATGCAGGGGGGAAGTAAATTTTTCAAGGTCATAAGCAGTCAGGGTGAAGAGTAGGACAGGGACCTGCCTTTTATTCTAGTGCTTGAATTTTAAGCCAGAGGTTTCCCAAACTGCTGCCTGAAGAGGGCTGGGTTATTATTTAGTACAGGTCCTCATTCTGTTATTTCCAGCTGCCTCAGAAAATTCTTAAAACTTCTGACACCTAGCAATGTGAAAACATACAAAGCAGCCAAAGAAATGCAACCAAAGCTCAACCATCTCCCCTCCACCTCTTCCTCAGACTTCAGGGGAGAAGAAAAGTAATTTTCAGGCCCACTGGATGTATGTAGCCATCAGCAATTATCAGGAGTACCACAGACAGCAAAGACAGGGAGCATTGATTTTCTTGAAGCTGCTGGAAACAACCACATCTTCAACATTACAGACATTTATTCATATCACATACTGCACTTTCCAGTGGGTTTCTGTGAGTCCCCATGGGTTGCTAGGGAGGTCATGAATGTGAATGAGAGGTAGGCATATGACAGCAGCTATGAAAGAACGTTAGTATAGGGTGAGCTCCCTATCGAGGTGTGATTCACTCAGCCAGGATATTCCTGAAGAGTTCATAATCCTTTGATTGTCCGTGTGTCATGGATAAAAACTAAAATAATTTAGAATGGATGATATTAGAAGTTGACAAGTTCATTGTCTCTAATGGAACTTCATACAAATTTAGCTCCTTTTCATTGTCCTTGTTTCAAAACAAAATGTTAGAAATGAAAGTCCAATTTTGACTCTATTTTCTCTAACTTGACAGAATGGAGCTCTGTTTCCAGGTTCCATTTTTAAATGCTTACCAACATCCAGTTTCAAAACACGGGAACAAAGAGTTGATAGTTTAGACCTTGAAAGAACTAGAAGGTGCCAGGCATCCTGAAACCTGTTCAGTTTTGGAGGTGAGCAGGTAGGAGTGAGTTTCACATTGTAAAATTGTAGTCCACTTCAATTCTTTCTACTAGTAAAGTGAATTCTTTTGCCTGCACAATAAATACATTTGATTGCTTTCAAGAAAAACGCATTACTTCTTTCACAAAAATAATTTCAGGAAGGCCTTCTAAGAAAAACAATTATTTTTATGCAGCTGCTTGCCTCAGAAAGTAGCAGAATGTTCCCCAAAGTATTATTCCACAAAGACCAAAAACATCTGCCATGCCTGGGAAGGGCGTAAACAAAAACGGTTCCATGGAGGAAGGCTAGGGCTCTTCTCCCCACTGGACTGGTAGGATAGGAACTAAAGCTATTGCCAGTGGGATCTGTTTGGAAGGGAGGTGTCTTGTCTTGGAGTGCCAGATAGTTCAATAAAACAGCTCTCACATGAAACTAAGGTGTAACTGGGTATTGCCACACAAGCAGCAATAAATGAAAGATGTTTGTCTTTCTCATATTCGTTCCATAAGATATCTGACGTGCAAGGGTCATAGGTTGAAATGGCATCACGTCCTCACAGGGAAGAAATCCTGGCTTACTCCAGAGACATGCAAGAGAGGGGTTCCTGTAATATGTTTGAAAGTAATCTATGTTAACAGAATACAAAATTTTCAAGCTCTAAATCAAGGGACTTAATTACCTGGTGTTGCGTTAAAAAGCAAGGTGCACAACATATTCTATTCTATCCTATTATGGAAACTGTTTGTTTTCACCCTTCCAAATGAGCCAAAATATGCAAAAGGATATGTTTCAGGGAATTCTAGCAGTATGAATTTCTCAAATGCTGTGTGTGTTCTCACTGCTAGTCTGCAACATCTCAGAACTGACCAGTGCATCCTGCAGCCTGACATCACACAGGCATTTGGTTACGTTGAATTTGAACCCTTCCGTGTAAACAAGAGGGGGCTGTTCAGTTTTGTTTAGTTCTTAAAGATTCTTAAAGTATGATAGGAATACTCCAGTGACTTGGAATAAATTCCCTGTGGAGTTCAAAGTCATTGTTGGCTTATCTTGTAATGTAGAACTGTTACTGACGAGAAGTATGACTGTAAACACAGCTGAAATTAATTAAGATATCTTCTTGGTTAAAAAGGAAAGAATAAGGTTTGGGCTGGCTTTTTACATTTTTTGAAATAAAGTAGTAGAAAAGAAAACAATTAGTAAAATTCTTTAATGAGTAGCTGAATAACCAAGGTGACCATTCAAATATAGGAAGATTGAGGCAGGTAACCTCTTAGTTATTGTGAAAAACATTAAAACAAGCAGGCTTTGGAGGAAAGATATGTCACTGTCATGCAGCATGCCCAGTTATTGCTAGATTTGGCACATATTAAGAAACACGGCTATTTTAGGGCAGAACCTGAAAAGAGCTAACTAACAGTAAACGTTCATTTCACAGGATGTTACTGACTTGTATGCCTTAATGAAAACTCCCTGAAAACTGTATCTGCAATATCCTGTTTATGGTGATCCGGATGGGAAGCACAGTTGGTGTAGGTATTCGTAAGGTAGCTTTGTGCTTGCTAACTTAGCTACACCTAGTAGAGCTGCAGGGGCATGTAGTTTTCATTGTTAGGGTTAGAGTCCCTTTTGGGCATGCGGAGCTGAAGCTGCCACAGCTATGCTGGCAGCACTGAAGATTCATGCTTAAAGCTTGTTGGGATATGTCTATGCACGTTGCAGTGCCACTAGATTGCCCTGTAGACAGATTCAAAAGCGTGAACCCCATTCAAACCTCTGTTGCACCGGCATCCAAGTTACAACCGTTTCCAGGTTGCTTTTCTGTGAGCTGCACCCCTGTCTCAAATTCTGTAGAGCATGTCTTCTTGATCCAGTTCTCCAGCGCATCTCTCATGTCAAGGTCCTCCGAGCAGCGCTATCCTGCTCTCTGCTGAAGTGCCAACCCAGTGATGCACTGATCCAGCTTCCAGGCATAAAGGTAGCGGGGGCAAGTTAAGTTCTCACCTAAACCATATGTGTTTCCTTGTCCTACATAATTTTTGTATCTCAGTCCTGAAAGTAGTCAGGATGTATGTGCTTCTGCCATTCTGTTTGCTGAGGTACATGTAACATACTGTGCTGGGGAAGTGTGTCATGAAATTACTTATTGACTTCATAGTGCAGGAAGCTCTTCGTTAAATCAGTCACCTAGAAAAGTAAAAGCAAGGTAGTATGGGCAAAGAAGCTGAGTGATGGTGGACTAGGAATTAGTCATATTTACTGTAGGATGTCATGTTTACAATAGTGTTCCTAAGGTAGGTGTCTGTGGGTGCTGTTCTCTGTGAAATTTATGTGAAAGGAGTTGATGACTTGTCCGTTCTCCTCTTACCTTCTGTCCTGTGGACAGCTGTCTTTCCATGTTCAACTATCTTCCCCAACTATCTCATTGTGGGCAACCTTCCTGGACAGCCCAGAATATTCTCCCACAACGATACCCCTGTACTATCAGAGGCATGCACAGCAAAGACCATTAACCCAACTCCCCTTTCATCACCTCCCCCATCTCTCACAGTTTTTGCTTCCCTCCTCTCCTCAAATTGTTTGCTACTCGTGCCAACCATGTGGTTGTTTATATAGATCGCTTTTCTGGTCAGCCCGCTGTGCAGAGCTGTGAATGTCCCGTTGTGTCACTCCACAAGGATGGGGCAAAAAGGAAGCGTATCCTTTACTTCTTTCCTAGCTATATGTTAAATGCTGTTGATTAGGGTACGTATGTGAGCCGTCAATTTATTCACAGTAGAGACTGACTACAAGAGTGAGGCAATCACAACTGGCAAGCCTAGCAGGCACCTTTCAGCTTGTTTCTGTAAGGGCAAGATACTATCTTCTGTCAAGTTATGAAAGAATTGCAGGGGTTTTTTTTTAAAAAAGAGAGCTTGAAAGTTTGGAACAGTTAAGGTTTCCTATGTGTCTTGGTTTCCATCTATGCCTGAGCATTTCTACCTAATGAGAATTCTGCAGACAAAAACCAGTGCAGTTCTGTAAAATATGTATAGTGAGAACTCTTGCTACAGTTTTATAACTGCTGAAGTAGAGGAAGATCTCAGAAATACCAGAAATGGCTCACAGTATCTGCTGGGCTGAAAATTCAGGAACACCAAAGATTTTGCCGTAGTACCCAGTCCCCACATAGCTCTTCAGTGAGAAACCATTATTCACAGATGGACTAAAGAAACTGTTGCATTGTCCACAGTCTTAAATTATTTAATAGACTCAACCAAAACGTGTGATTAATAGTATATAAACAGCTTACCTTTTAAACTTTCACATGTTCCAAAGACAATTCAACCAGTTATATTCACAAGTTCCTGTTATCGTTTCCCATGGGCAAAGACGTAGCCCAAGGCTGTTGTTGCAACCTTGACAGTTGACAGTAATGTTGAAAAGATACTGTGGCATTTCCAGATGTTGTGCTTGTCACACTATGTTTTAAAAGTAAACTATCCAGGGCATTACAGGAAGAGAGCTGCACTGCATTTTGGTTTCTAATGTATGAACGTTACTTAAGTAATTTGAAAATTTTCTGGAAAAATGGTAAACATCTTCCACTGTGATGAAGTAGCTCAGTATCGGAGTGGTCATTAGACTGATCATTTACAAATAGTGAGTCAAAATTTGTCCCTAGCTACACCCTCACAGTTCCACTGATGTCACAGTTTGTGACCTTTGAACAGTTGTATTCATAGCTATCAATGTTGCAGTTAGGAAATGTAAAGACGGTGGTATTTTATGCTACCTGTCATTAGCTGTAATAGTAAGAGCTCTGATTACAAGACTACAATTAGTAGGAGGAAGTAGGACTAACAGTCAAACAATCTTCTGTGGTGCTTTTGGTCAACAGGGGCTCCATTTATTTTTTCCATAGTGAAGATGGCCAACTATTTTCAGCCCCTTGAGATTAACTGGAAGAAGGTCATCCAAGTTTCAGCCTGGTTTCCAGTCAATATATTAAAATTTTCTACCGCTAAAAATACAACTAAAAGTGCCCTGAGGGCAGTGTGTGTAACTGTGCATGAGGTATTTGTTTCATTATTTCCACTTCTAATGGCTCCGTAGTGATAAATCCCCTCAAGTATTATTTGACTCTTTCAGAGAATATTAAGAAAAATAGCCTGCTATTCTAGACACTACAGAATAGTTTTGGAAAAGTTGATAAAGAGCAATCAACCCCCTTGAAATTAAGATCTTTTCAGATGCCCATATTTCTCAGACTTCCATATCAACCCTTTCGCGGAAACTTTGGGCTTATAATTTAAAGTAAATGATAAATAGTTGTACTTTCATGTTGTTGCATACTCCACATTCTTTCATGGCATTTAATGTGTTCCAGTTTGTAAATACAAGCTGCTACAGGAAGCTTTAATACTTACTAATTGGAACAGATTTGTTTTTTCATGAAGTTTGAAATAAAGTGGCCTGTCAGTCCAAAGCATACAGTTCTCCCACGGCATTTCCTCGCACGCCTGCTGTCTCTAATGGAGTCGAAGGAGTGCTGGATCATTCATGGTAGATTAGATTAGTTTGGGTGTGGAGTAATTTTTAAGATTACATAAGAGACCTCAATACGTATGCTCTTTATTTAGAATAAAAAAGTTAGTGAAACTCAGGGGCCATGCTAACAGGTAATTCAAGCCCATAAAGTGTACGGAATTACCTCCAGTACGTTACAAGTGCTGAATTTTTTTTAAATGTGGGTCTTCAGTTCACGCCCTTTAAAGACTTATGTTTGATGAAAAGTTCACTTAAGTATCTTAAGCTGACCACCCAAAACCATATTATATCTTTTTTTTCAGGTAATTTTTGAAAGCTGTTGCAATCTATATGTATTTTCTGGGTTTGGTCCTTTAAAAGCCTACAACAGAATAGGATTTTGTTGTTTTAAGCATTTTATAAATGCATAGAAAGTCATGCTTTCAAAAAATTCACAATTCAGCTAATATACCATTATTTGGTAGGACAGCAAATAAGAAACTGAGGTATGGCAAGTTCAGCTGGCTAGATCAAGGTCATAAAAATGAAATCTGGAGAGAGAAATCAATGGCAGTACTAGAAAGATTTCCCAAATAATTTCCATCAGCTGCAAAGTCAATTCCTTTATATCTCTTTTCTCTTAAAATGAACATTGCTCATAGACATCTGCCCACCTAATAGATTTCAGGAGATGTGTATTGGAATATTGACAAATTGAGATCTCCAGTCTTAAAGATGACGTATCTATCAGAAACAGTCTTTGCTATGGTATGATATGGTGCTAATTTCTGTGGAGATTAGGGGTTTGCATTTGATTGTCCAGTATATTAACTCAGCTCCTCCATTTGAGACATTAGAGTAAATCAGGAGATGTTTACTTTCTGCTGACACATGGTTTTGGTATTCTAGCTGGAATGCTTTCTGGCTGCCAAAAATATATCTATATGCCTGTTGTTTGGAGAGCAAAATACTTGACAAATGAAACTTCAGGCTTTTTTTAAAAATATATGCATACTTAGCAGCAGCAGTCCCATCTGCTGCTTCCCAGTATTACCTGCCATTATCTGTCAATTCCTTGAATTAATATCTCCACGAGACGAAGAGCTGGACTACTGTATTTTGAACTAGGATCAGTCAGTATTGATAATTTTATATTTTTCTCTGTCAGATATTTTACAGATCCTACATCTTTCAAGCAAAATGTTGTTCAAGTTGAAGTATCCTAAAAAAAAGCGCCCTGCTAGGGAAAACAGCTTCCTGTGTGGAAGGCAAAGTTCAGCAGCTGATAATGGTGACAGTGGATCTATCTGATCACTGTGAATTGACGAACAAATCCATAATTTTAACTATTTGGAATAAGAACTGCCACAGAATACAGATGTTAGAGTAACCAAGGCCCACGTCTGAAGAAAAGTACAAGTATCTTCATTTTCTGGTTTATGATGGCGTATGTTGCGGCTCAGCAGCAAAAACCCCCACCAAACTTCTGTAGAAATCCTGTCCCTGACCTGCAAAGATCAGTAAGAACTTCTTCCTGCACATAAAACCCTATCATTACACCCTTAAACCTTTACAAAGTTCATTTAACAAACATGTCTCACATGCCAAGTGTCCAAAGGGATGGAAGGATTTCAACAATTCTTCTACCATCAGTCACTCATTTTCATTATGATACGTCTTGCAAGGGAAGGAGAAAAGGCTAACAACCTGCTAGTCTTTCTCTTGCCTTCAAAGTGGAGATGACTGAAGTCTGCATTTTTTAAGGCCTTAAGGACATAGCTGGTTTGACTACTAATAGGGCATATTAAATGAACTCCAAGATGCTTTGCTTTGAGAAGAAAAGATACTTCCCCAGGCACTTAACAAGGTTAATACAAAGATAATCACGAGAAATAAATTGACCAGTTTTCCTCTGTTCTACATGCACAAAGGCTCTTCAGGGTCAGTAGGGAGTAAGAGGGGCATGGAAGGAAGCCAATGTCATGTCCTACGGCGACCAGAGAAGGTGCAATGGAGATGCTAGTGCCTGCTAGAAAGAGTAAAGAGGTCTGTTTGGGGCCGGGTGGGAGGAAGAATAGTAGTTCAATTTTGATAAAACCACCATCATTCTGAAGTCTAGATACAGATTCAGACCTTTTGGACCATGGAAGTTGAGTATGAACTTTCAGAATCTTTATGATTTTGTCAGAATGAGGCCAAACATAATTTGAACCCTCTTAGCTTTCTTCACTGGCCAAAATAGTGCTTACTCCCCTTCCACAATGAACTGCTTACTTCTGGTACCACTCTTAAAGCCCATTTCCCTTTTCTGTCAGTGTTCTGCTCTCCATTATTCTATCTATGTATTTAATGTGAAAGAGTAATATAGCTAAAATAAAATAAAATAGGAGTGGGTTTAAATTTCCATCTGGTTCTGTGTTTGCTGCAGTAACTGCCACTTAGTGGGAAGGGAGCAGCAACATGAATATAATCAGTGCACTGACACACATCACATGCGTCATCCTGCAGTGAAGAACTGCGCTCACTCAAGTGGAGAACTGCATTCATCCCTAGGAAGATGAAAAGTAGATACTTCTTGTGACGCCATTTCCATTTCCTGACTTTTTAAGTCATTAAAAATCTGTAGAAATTCTGAATCAGACTTCCACTTCTCTGGAGATGTTAATTTTAATGAGGAAGAGAAAATAATAGGATATTGTGTTTGCTTTTTGGATGATACCCCTCCTTCCAATGCTGACAGGGATTTCCTTCCTCTGATTAATATCTCTATTAGATGAAAAGCTGGACTAATGTTCTTTGAACCAGGATTGGTCAAAGATGATAATTTTATATTTCTCCCCATCTGTTATTTCACAGATCCCACATATTTCATGCAAAAGGCTGTTCAGCATGTATGCAAATTATACAGTTAAAGCTAGAGGTTCAGAAGATAAAATTGTCACACTTCTCGCGTGAATCCTTTATGCTTATTTCAAGTGAGGTCCTGAATGAGCTGGAGTTCCATGAGATTTATCATAGCATTTTCTCATGTTCTTTAGAAAATTCCTGCCTCTGGCCTAGTTTATTATAGAAAATTTTATTTTAAATACTTTGCAGGTTAAGCACATCATAGTAATTTTGTGAGTGTCGTGGGTTAGCCCCAATCAGCAACCAAGCACCACACAGCTGCTTGCTCACCCCCTCCCCTCCCCGGTGGGATGGGGGAGAGAATCTGACAAGCAAAAGTAAGAGAACTCGTGGGTTGAGATAAGAACAGTTTAATAATTGAAATAATAATAATAATGATGATGATGAAGAAAAGGAAAACGAGAGAGAGAGGGAAGCAAAACCCAGGAAAAAACAAGTGATGCAACAGCTCACCACCCACCAACCAATGCCCCACCAGTCCCCGAGCAGTGATCGCTGCCCCCGGGCCAACTCCCCCCAGTTAATATACTGGGCTTGACATCGCACGGTATGGAATGTCCCTTTGGCCAGTTTGGATCAGCTGTCCTGGCTGTGCCCCCTCCCCTCCCGGCTTCTTGTGCACCCGGCAGAGCATGGGAAGCTGGAGGAGTCCTTGACTAGTGTAAGCACTGCCCAGCAACAACCCCAAATCAGTGTGTTATCCACATTATTCTCATACTGAATCCAAAACATGGCACTATACCAGCTAGTAGGAAGAAAATTAACTCTATCCCAGCTGAAACCAGGACAGTGAGCGAAATAAAACAATATATTTATTGCAATATATTTGAGCAATATATTAGCATCCTCAGTCCTCTTCCATTCTAGCATAGTAGCACCTGCACAAAGACTTCTGCTAGTATAGAAATACCATAAAAAATTCCTACTCACTTGTCACTGGTAACACTTTCTAATGTAACCTGAAATTTTCTTTTCATCTGAAATTTTTCAAAGTTAAAATCTGTAAATTTTACAGATGTATTCCTAGGTTGCACATAATACTGATCCTCTTGCAACTCTCAGGGAGGAGTAATGAACAGCTGTTCTTAAACTAGTGTATTTCATTAGCTTTTCTTCACCGAGAACAACACAAGAATTACGTACGTTAAAACTCCTTGCTTTCTGAGAATGATAGGTGCTAATTAAACTTACAACACTTATTTGACACCCCAGGGAAGGTCTTACTGGCAAAGTTAAGCATCCTGAATTCCTGTATTGCTTGGAGCTCTGTGTTCTGCCCATGCAACAGACCTGTCTCTTCTCTTTAACAATATTGGAAGCCTGTATGCTTTACTGTCCTTGTCAGGAGCTAATCTATAAGATTATTTTGTTGTGGCCGATACGCACCTATAGATTCTGACACTTGCAGTCAGGCAGCTATGTGAGGTTTACCTACACAAAAATTTTCAAGGGGCAGATTTTTGTTCTTAAATACATACACTAAAATGTACATTTGAATTTTTTATATACAAAAGATACAGAATTAAGTTCTGAAGTTCAGTAATATGAATTGAGGGAAGAAGAAGAAAAGCAACTAGATTATGTCCTTGCATGAGCTTCTTTTGATGTTTCATAGATGTTTAAATGTATAGGGAGGGTCTGCTGTGCAGTATCTTTTAGTACTAGTGTTTCTACTGATGTCAAGAGACATGTAAATCAGATCTTAAAGTGCAACTTTTTTACCAGTAGACTTCGTAACGTGCCAGATCTGGATAAGAAAATTGGATATAATAGTGTGCAAGTACAGCTTAGTAAGCAACCTTCCCCCTGTTTGTGGGCAGAGTGATGATAAAAATCATCGAGGTCTGTAGAGATGTGCCTTTTTTGATAGTACTGGTGCCAGAGCAAGGACTGACTGACAGTTTTCTGTCCAATTATCAAAGAATTCAAAATCCAAGTCCTACATGAGTGAAACATTAACTGATTTAGTTGTACCAAACTCAGGATCTGAAGAATAAGGTTCCTCTTCATAGTACTTCTTGACATTTCAAATATACAGGAGATGGCACAGCTCTCCTGAAGCATGTTAGTGTATCTCCTTAGAAGGACACACCATATTGCCTCTTCTCAGATGTCACCTTATCTGACCTTGAATCCGTAGTAGAGTATAGGCCACATGCTTGCAACCCTATTAGTTGTCCCATTACCCATATGATTCATTCCTCAGATCCAACATAGAACTAAGCTTTGTTTGCATATTCAGCATTTTTGACAGCAAGGAACAATTTTTAGACATATCTGTCCCTATGCAAGTTTGCGGATCACCACAGCAGCAAAATGATTGCAACAGCATGAGCGAGAGGACTGCCCAACATCAGTCAGATTTTCAACATATTTTTCATGCTGCTTCCTTTGTTTACGCTATTGTAAATAAGTTTATGCAATCCTGACTTGACGCTAAGTCTGTCTTGCTTTGCATAACTGTGGGCTGCGTTTCCAAACAAAGTAGGATGTGACTTAAGTAGCTTTTAAGACTGAATATGTCAACCTTGTAGGGTCATCTTTATTCATCTCCTCTGCATAGATACTGCATACTGGACATGGTAGTCTCTTTTTTAACCACCAGCCAAACTGCATTTTGTCTTTCCTTTGAATTTACACCTCAGGTTTTGACTGATATATCCACACTCCTTTATGAACTTTGTGATTTTGTTTCAGGTTTTTCCCATCTGGCCTGCCTTTTTTAGTAGCCCACTTCTGTGGCAATGGATCTGATTTATTTGACACCTGTGCTGTTTCAAAGAGGCATTGTATTGGTATGACTGTAGTATTTGATCTTGTATCCATGCTTGCTCAATTTCAGTTAATTTAAATTCTTTTAAAAGGAATTCGAGCGAAATACAGAAGTTTCAAAAAACATTTTCCCCATTCCATTCCAAAGAATTATTTTGGCTACATGGTGAGGTTTGAAAATCCACAAAACACACACAGAAGCTTTGACAAATGAAATCAGTAAACTGGAGTATAAATTAGGACAGGCATTAGGAGGGAAGATATCATTAAATAATTCAGAAAATGGTTAATGTTCTGAAGTCAAACAAAAGAATCATATGCCACCTTAAGTTTATTGGAAAAGGCAAGCCCATGACCAGTTTGGTTAGCCTAGTGGATCACAAGGTGTTAGGAAACACAGTTAGGAAACTGCTGTGATTGCGAACCAACTTTCTGAATCTATCATCTTCTCTATTAATTTTGGAGAGAGACCTGTCGTGGACCTGCTTCCTCCTTGCAATATATATATGAAAAATGAGATATCGTAAAGAGGGGTGCCTGATCAAACTAGTAGTTCGGAAAGAAGTAGCACTGTTAGGAGGTAAGCAGCATCTGAAACTTCTGAATGGACTTTAATATGAAGTACAGGAATGTTAAAAACAATGCTGCTTCTCAGTTGAAATGGTTGCTGCTGAAGAGGATCAGAATTAGTAAGTGTTTCTTCTGTGTTGAAAAATATTCCAAAGTTAACTCGGAGTATTGTACACCAAAAAAAATCTTACCTTTATTCCCAACAATTATTGAAACTGTAGCTAAAACAGAGGGAACACTGGAAGATGCTGTTCTCAGATGATGAAAGAATATAGGTCTTGCAAGGATAAATCTTGCTTCTCTTATCTGAGAATTCTTTGAATGTGTCAGTAGAATGAGGAACGAACATGAACCAGATGATGTAGTTTAATGTGTTAAAATTTTGATTTTAGTAACCTAAAGAAGTTAAATAATCATGAGGTAAGAAGCAAAAAAAATATTTGGAATGGAAAAAATGAACGGCTTTGTGGACCTTCCATCTTTCTTCCCCCATGCTGGCATTTTTACAGGTACTGATGTTGAACTAAGCCATGATTATACTGGTTTGTTCTGTCATGGAAATAGCCTTCCTCGCAGATTTGGCTTCAGCTCTTGGTTTTTCTGTTGATTGTTTAGCAATTCATGGCAAAGCTGCATATTTTAGGGACGTGTTCAGAGACTTAGCCTAACCTAGGAAAGAAAATAATTCTCCCATAAATTATGAGAATATGGAGAAGGCTGTCAAGTTGTTTTCTTTACTAGTTTTAAAAGCTCAGTATTGATTATACAAGTCTCTCTCTTTTCTGTATTAAATATAGCGTGATAGTTTGGAGTATCTTGAGTGCAATTCTGGCATCGCTTAATGTAAATTTATGATTATAACAATATGAATGCCAGAGAAAGATGTGTTGAACAGCACAAATTGAGTTTGTTGAATCAACATTGCAAATACTGTAACGTAGAAGCACAATTGTTTGTGAGATTTCGTTCAAATAATTTTCAGGTGTTTGTGAAAAATGTGATGATATGTTCATATGACCCAATGACTACATCTGAAGAAATCAGAACTGACTCATGAAATATTTGCAAACCAAAAACGCCTTCAGTGTACATGTTACAACCAAACCTACTTGCAGTGCAGTCCCTTTTTTACTGGACTATAATAGACTTCTTGCCGTATGCACGAGACTTTCATGGTAGCCTTTGTTAGAGTTAATATTATAAACCACCTTGTAATGTCCTGTGTTGCAGATACTGGTAATATACTGAAAAAAGAGATGTTTCAGGCTAAGACTCTGTTCAGAAAGACTTTTGCATTGAAAGGGGCATTTGGGAGTACACTGCCAGAAGTTAAGGTATGCTCTTAAAACTCTGAGACAAATCTGAATTTTACTATTTGAACTTCCGTACAGGTGAAGCAGCTTTTCCTTGCCTTTGTCAGATGAACTTGGGTTAAAGTGAATCTCAAGAGGCACAAATGGCCTAATGGGCTCAAGCTGGCCTGCTTACAGGTTACTTGCCTTCAGCTTATTCCAACCAGTTTATTCAATGGAGTCCTGTATTTCCTGAATTCTGTTCGGTTTTTGTCTGAGATTGCCCAAGAGTCGTTTTAAGGAGTTCCATAAAAGAGGAGGATAAAATCTCCAAGTCTGGCTTTTCTCCAGGATATAATGCAGATGTGCAGTAGTTTACTTGGGAATTTAAACAGCTCTCCATGACTCAATGTCCCCAGTATTGTTCTTGGCGCTGTTTTCAGAACTGAGGTTGCTGGGTCTGTCCTCTGTAACCATCTCTGGTTCGCTGTGTTTTATTACTTTGGGGGCCTTGTTTAGAAAACCGTCGCTGCTTGGCAATTTATCTATTAATATCCTTACATTTTAAGAACATAGCGTATGTTTGACATTTCTTCTATGTTATCAAATAGGCAGACAGGAAAGTTCATTCAGACCAGTCATTTCAGATGCAGAAAAGCGTGCAGAAGCTGTCATATCACCGCACTGGTATTTTGTGCCTTACAGCTGTCTTCATCAAACTGAATGAAGGATAACTGTCTCTTCAGACAGATTTTTGTAGGCAGTAGAAGTTCTGCCCACACTGGTGGTCTCTCTTGTCTGGCCAGGCGCCCACGAGCTCCATGGCTGCAGGATGACAGTCCCCGTTCCCTGTCAGAATCCAAGTTCTTCTACTCCTCGCAGTGCTTGCACTGTGTGAAGCTGCTTGCTTAGCAGATGCTGGGAATGTCTCTGTTTCCTTCTCTTCTGCAGCCTGCTCTTTGCAGGATTATAATCAGTAAACGAGGTTCAACCCCTTGATCCCAGTACCCTGAACCCTGAGCCTGGATGAGATTTATATATACTTTATTTTTTATTTTGAATCCTCAGTCAGCATAGAAATGCTCCCATAAGGATCTTCATTATAGTAATACTTCCAGCTGTGAAAACGGATCTTTAATTTCAGATGTTCTCATGTGGAAAAGGTGTTCATTGAATGTAAATATCTCTTACCTTCTGCAAGTAATTGAAGTTCTTTTACCAACTATAGCAACCATTTTTACTAAATGAAAGAAAATGAGGAGTGGTGCTTTTCCCGGTTTTCGGATCCTTTTGAGATTTTATGACTACTGGAGGCATCTTCCAAATAAAACCAAAATAAAATGCTGCTCAAGTATTGTTGATTTAAAAAGCTGTGTAAAGGAATAGCTGATGTGCGTTCCAGCCAGTGCACAATCTAGCCCATTCCCTATTTTTTGATGTATTGGCAAGGAATAGACTGCTTTAAGTATATTGTGATGTGTCTCTTTAGTGACTTTTCTTTGACAGCCATGGTTTCAACCTTGCAGTATTCCCAGGAAATAGGGACTGAGGCATAGGGAAAGTACATAAACCTGCAGTCACAGCAAATTAAAATGATTAACTAATTCTTAGGTATCTGAAGGCAGCGTATCTCACAGAGGCTTCAGGCTGCATAATGGATTATGATGTTAGGCAAGTCATTCGTTTCTGGAAGGAGTAATGTTTGTTAGAAAGATTTGCAGTTAGTGTGTCAAACACTTCTCCATTTCCATAATAAACATGAACCAATGACACTATTTTTTTTGTTGGACAGAAGGAACTTGTGTCAAAGATTAAAGAGGAAGAGGATGATTTGCTTGAGGTTCTTTTTTCCCATGTTAGTAGCTTTTTTTTTCTGCATATCATAACAGGAATTGATAACATTAACATCCGCATAGTCTTGTGAGAAGGAAGTAATCCGAGAGACAGAGGGTTGTACATCACTTTTTTAGATTTGTTTTCTTTTATAGTCTTAAGCTCAGGAATGAGCCATCTACAATACAATGTCCTGTGTTACTCCTCCTTTCATTAAATTATAAAACAAATCATATTTGAAGGAACCTTAAGTTCATCCCTCTGTCCAAAAGCAGGGTCACTCTATCTATGATGTTGTTTCACCTGCTTTAAAAAAACCTATGATAATAGAGACAGTGTACGCTCCTCATCAATTTATTCTAATGAAAACTTGGATTACAGTCGCTACAACTGAAATCCATTAGTTCTTGTCCTGTCTACCACAGGCATTTAAACATTTTATTTCTACCCTCCTCAGGTGCTTTGAGACTGCTATGGCATCCCCCCTCCTGCCTTTTTCTGTGGCTGATGCAGCGTGTCTGATCTCTGCTCACAGGCAGCGTTTCCCGAACCGCTGGTTGGGCTCCTTCTGTCTCTCACCGGCCCATGTCCTTCCTGGGCACCCAGAACCGCACACGCGTTTCAGCTGAGGCTTTGCGAGTCCTGCGTGGCTAGAGAAGCAGGGCTAGTTCATGAGTTGTGCAGGCCATACTCCAGAGCAGACACTTCAGTGCAATGCCTGCATCTTTCACAGCAGCCTGAAGTTATTGACTCCCCTTCAGCCTGTGAATGATCATAACCCTGAGATCTATTCCCGCCTAACTGCTGCCAGGACAGCAGTATTCCAGCCGGTGCCGTCTTCTCATTGCAGCTCATTTTTTGTATTTGCTAGAAGAGATTTGCATTCCTTTTTTCTTATTTGTTTTTCTAGTTTGCCAAAATCACCTAAAGTTCTAAACTGACCTTCACCAGTATTTGAGCCATGCATGTTAGATAACAATAATCTCTATTCCACCCTTCTTGCTGTTTTGAAAATATTGAACAGTCCTGTGTCAAGGACAAACTAGTTTTTAAAACCCCACCCAGTGGAACGCCAACTCGTAACAACTCTATGGCAATTAAAGCAAAACCCAAAAAACAGGTTTCTCTGGTTTGCTCTGGAGAACATTTAGAGTGCCAGGATAAGAAATCTGCTACTTGTCTATCATGCAGGCCAGCCTGCAGAGGCTGTGCTACTGATGACTGAGAAAAGGAAGGCAATGATCTGCCTCCATGCCCAAAGTGGAATCCAGGTACGGCTCTGGGTTGTCCCTGCTGCGATGGCTCTTCTCTTCACGATGGGCAGACTGAGTTATAACCGTTGACACAGAGGACTCGCGTGTTCTTCCACAGGTTGACAAGTACCACACAGGAACAGGTGTCCTTGGCAGACAAAGGCAGCCTCCCATTCTCGGTCCATAATCCCTATAAAAATGTGACACTGTTTAGAATTACCGCCATAACTGTCCCACAGTTCTTCTGATGCTCAGTAACATTAAGTTATCAGCCTTAACACTTAATGTATAGTGTGTAAAAAGGAGGAGGAAGCTGGGAATTCCCCTGAGAGTTTCGGGAATGCGTATCAGCTTGCTCAGTGCCTAGTGCTGTGTGCGTAGTGGGGGAAGAGGTGCTGCTTACAGCAGAGACTTTAAAGCCTCACGATCTGGGTTCTCTCTTGGCTCTTTCTAGTCTGTCTCAGCTTAGAGAAGTCATCCTAGTTTGGTGCTTGTATTTTCCTGTATAACTAAAATGATCCCAGAAATGTGAATATGAACGGGAACTTGAGAGGCCAGGTGACCTCCTCACTGAGGCAGTATTAGTTATAAACAGATATAAACAGTTATAAATTCCTGAGACACATTTGTGTGCAAATCTCTGGGGAATGGGACCTAAAACCTCCCCAGCTAACTTCTTCAAAAGCTTCTTCCATAGTGTTGCAGTGTTTGTACTAACCCTCAGTTATTGCATATTAAACTTACTTCTTGTTTTCCTGCCACTAAAGATGGAGAAGAGTTCATCACCATTGTTTTTATAACATCCTTTCACATATTAGAAGCCTTTTAACTTTGCGTTTCCTCATGGTCCTTCGTAGTTGTCTCTTTTCCAGACTCTTATCACCCCAAATTCTTTTCCTTTTAGGGCATGTTTTCTGGTTGATTTGTCACGTTGCCCTTCCCTGGCTTGTTTGCCTACATCTTTATTTTGTTTGCCTTTAAAGCAATACATCACGTCTCTTCACCAGCACTCAGAAGCATTGCGTTTTCACCTCTCTAATCCACAACAAAACTGATAATTTACAACAAGCCGAGATTTACCTTATTGTAGCCATCACATTATTGATCCCTACTCAGTGTGTGACATTGTGCCCAAATGCTTCACTGCTCTTTTGCTAGTAAAAGCCATTATTCTTCATTTTGAATTTGTGTGCTTTCATTCTTCCTTCTCAAGGGTGGTAGTTTGCGCTTCTCTTTCTTGAATTTTTTCTTACTGGGCTTGAACTTTCTCTAATCCTAATCAAAATAATTTTGAAATTTTGTCCTGATCTGCAGAGTGCTTGCAATTCTGCCCAGGCTTGCAATGTGACAGATGTTATAACTGTTATCTCCAATATGTCATCCAAACTGTTAAGGAAAACATTGGCTAGTACCAGTCCCGTGGGAACCGACTTAAATGGGTTCTCCATTTGCCAGCAAAACACAGCTGACTACTGTATGTCTGCTTTTCCTACAGTAGGACTAACCCAGAGCCGTGTCCATCTAGACTGTATTTCACCAGTTTCCCTATGAGAATATCATATGGGATTGTGCTGGAAAGAGATCGATTCCCTCTCCTTTGAGAAGTCAGTAGGTCTCCTGCACCAAGAAGGGAACATGGTTTGACATGATTTGTTCTTGACAAAGCTGTGGTGGCTCTCGTTAGCAGGATTTAGGCTTACCTGGGAGCAGAATGGATTTCTGCAATGAACCCAAATGAGATGTACTTAAGAACAGATGCTGCTCCAGTAGCACAGTGTCTTAGCTGAAGTCCCTTGTTGTGCAGTTTATAATTACGTGGTGAGGGAGGTACTGCTAAATACCTAGCAGCCACTCAGGATGAAACTGAAAATATATGGAGGTCTTAGGGGGAAACTGTCCTGTTTGCTTAGCCTGTGCCCATTCCTGTGAAGATGTAGATTTTATAATCCCTGTTGGAGAGGATAGTGAGGGGTATAAATAGCCTGACCTTCTTCAGTCATTATTATACAGTCAGGGAGACCCCGTTGCATTCCCCCTTCTCTGTCACCATCATCTCAGTCTAGAGCTCTGGGGAGCAGCAGGGTGGCACAGAGAGTTGGATTAACCAGCTCTGTGGATCCCGGTGGGATCGGGAGGGGAAGCAGTTGTGTGGGGCTGTGGACAGGACTGGGGAAGATCCCTGTGTATATAGTGCAGGGACTGCAGGGGCAGGAGGACTGTGGAGTAGCAAAACAAAGTCAATGTTAATAATTTCTTATTCTTTTTTAATCTCTGATCTTCCAAAATTAAACATCATCTTAAATTTGAGATTACCTTGTAATCAAGTCAGTATGGTATGAACGCACTGTGTAATTAAAATACCTATTGTCTGGGTTCAAGAAATCACACCTTTTCAGACCTGCCTATAAGTCACATGTGTTGGAAATGAAAAATCTGCTTAAATGCATTTCTGAACCGGGGTTTATGCATTTAAAGTATTTTAATCAGGAAAAAAACCCCAACCCTTCAGTGTTTATACTTAATCATGATACTGCGTAACCCTGGCACTTTTAGGAATTTCTCCTCAAATTATTGTTTATCACCTATTGACCGTGGTAGAGTAGAAACAATCTGATTATTTTTGGCAGCTTGCCTACACAGCCATGCAAATCTAGAGGATAAAGTTGTAAAAACTCCTGAACATAAATACCATGGAGTCGGGCTGCTCATGCTGCAACAGATGGAGAAGTGCCAGCGCTGTCACTGACATTAGGGCAGCAAAACATTCAGGGTAAAAGTAATTTATTGTAGAGTGGCTACAATGAAGTGAGCAACATATGTAGTGTAGAGGGTATGTATTTAGGGAAATTTTTGTGGCCTTCTTCCATATTTGCTCTTGCAGCCATGACAGCTAAGCAAAAACAGAAGGTGAGGCAATAAAACAGCTCAATGAAGGACAGGTAAGATTTTTTTAAGTCTTATGTTCATGTCCATATTCAAGTTTTTTATTCATAGCTCCCATTCAAAAACCCACTTGTCGCTTTCCAGCCATCCTTTCTTTTGACAGACATCAGATCATCAATGACTAATTTCCAAATATTGCCTCAACACCTTCCCTATTTCTTCTTATTATCATGGTGTGATTGATCTCCTTAGTCACTGGCGGTTACTTCTTTCCACAGAAATGGGGAGGAAGAGGTCAAATCACTACACATTTGAACAAAACCCCCTCCCCATCCCCTGAGAACACTTTTTTACAGGAAGAGCTGGCAGCATTACAGAGTTTTTAGAATTCTTCCCTTCCGTATGGCTTGAATCAGACCTTGGCTGAGGTAACCCAGCCAGTAAAAACAGGCTATTGTAATAGAAATGCAGCTGTCAGATGTAACATTAGGCCATAAGTGGCATTGTAGGTGGTGTTTCTAATTAATTGCTTTATTATTTCACTGTTAGTAAATATCTTTGGGCTAAGGCTTAGGGAACATGCCCTTAAGGCACCATGTCTCCTCCCATGTACGAGTGTGTGACATTTACCAAGAGAGCGTGCCAAATTTGCTTGAGTTAAGCTTTGTCACCCAAACCATTGTCCAGGCACTATTGGTCATTGGTACTTCTGACATCAGTGAGTTACTGAGAATCCACGTTCTGCAGACATTGCAAAGGACCTGGTGCACAGATGTGTTAATGGTGCAGTAGCCCCTTAGTAACAGTGTAGTAGGGGACATGCTAATTAAGAACCTGTTACTGGAAAATGCAGGCAAGCTCAGCGTAGCTCCAAAGGCGCGTTGCTATATATATGCTGCATTTTAACGGTTTGGACGGCTTTTTTTTTTATTCCTTTCACAAGTGAACGTTACAGTGATGGACATATCTTAGTGCTGGTTATTTGCAGTGGGAAGGGGGTACAGTGGTCAAAACAGAGAAGAACCTGCATGGTGGAGCACTAGATTTAAGAGCTCTGAGGTCCAAGAGGAAGTGCTCCTTCCTACAGGCTGCCAAAGCTGGCGCGCCAGGCAAAGCACGTGTCCCTTTCAGAGACAATTTCCTGTCGTTAATAAGTGGAAGTGGTCTGCAGGGGAAATGATGTGTCTGTCACAAGTTTGGAAGCCCAAGGACTTGACAGGCAGAGTTTGAGGGCAGCAGTCAGGACTGCAGCTGGCAGGTCAGAACTATTCTGCAAAGTTCGGTTTCTAATCCACTGCGTTGCTCACAGATTGCCTTTTTTTTTGTTCTTTACCTTTTGAACATGTCACAGTTCTTAGCTGCATAGGAAAGTCAGGGGTTCTGCTCCCAACCCGAGTTACAAGGCACTACACTCCTGGGAAAGGAGCCAACGCAATTAAATCAGTCACAATCAAGTCATGCAAGCTACTCCTTTCTCCTGAGGCTGAATACAGGGAATTTGAAAAATTCCCAAAATTAGCTGCCCAGCAACGTTGCACCCCTACTCCACCCCAGCAGCACAGACCCAGGGAACACTAGAAGGGAGAAAAACAGATCTTAATTTCAGAAACTATGAAAGTTACAGTAAAGAAAAAAACCAAGAATTTTGAGTAGATGCTGGCTCAAAGGCTCAAAGTCTGGTCATGTTTAATAAAACCATGGAAACATTTGAGTTGTGAGATGTTGTCTACGTAACAAAGTGGGCCCAAAGGAGTCTGTGCAGTAACTCAGTCTCCTTGCCTGGCTGGATGCTCCTATGAGCTAACTATGAGGGAGCAGCAAGCCACCCTCCCGTTTGTCGGTGTTGCCAAATTTCACAATTTCATGGCAAGACTTTCTGCGGTTGCTATATTACTGCAAGGTTCCTTGGTGTATCGGAGCAGTGGAGAATCTCAGTTATATATTTTTGCCCTCCTGATTATTGTAAAAAGACTTGAAACATGGATTCAGATGATAGGAAACCATAGAACCCACAAAATATTGTATTTTGAAAATGTCATTAATTTTAGCAAACTCCTTTTTATAAAGCATTTGAGGTGATAATTATGCTCCCTGTGGTGATTAGTGGGCTCCTGACCGATGCAGCATATGAAACACTATATTACAGCAGAGTAACGCCATGTCATGATAAAGTAATGATGCAAATTCTTGCCAACTGAAGATTGCAAACTTGAACTGGTGACCTGTCTTCCCCCCTTGGGCATTGGTCAGGATAGCCTGGTCAAAGAATGAGTTGACTGGGATGAATCTGCTCTTAATCAATTTTGCTTAATTTTTTGTAAATCCCATTTCAAGTTAAAAACCATCAACTTTCCTATAGACATGTTTCCTGAAGTCCTGGCCTCCGCAGCAATGTTTCTGAAAAACAGGCATCCACCGAAGTGCTTATAACCAACAGACACCACAGTGAGTCACCAGTATGATTCACTGACCTAGTTGTGGTGCACGGGATTGTAAAAACGGGGCCAGATTTTCCTCTGCTGTAGGGACAGGCATGCTGACTGTCAGCTTCACTACACCAAAATGAGGGACGTGGCCGTGGATGGTGGGTACTAGTAGGAACACACAGCCTGTCCCCAGAAGTTGCTCCACAGGCTGAAGTTAAATGAGATGTCATGTGAACTTAAAAGCAGAGACTGCCACCAGCAGCAACAGAACCTTTACAGTCCTGAGCATACTGACCAGTGCCGTATCGCCACCAACGGTAGCCAGTGTTATCCTTACGTTTTCCAAGGTACGGACAGTTATGGACGCAGCCAGATGGGGCTGTCAGGCAGGTTGTACAATTGCAGTTCAACCAGCTATTCATCTACAGAGCTCTTCTTGGTGTTACAGTACAGTCAGCTATTTAAATGGCACACTTATCCGAGACCCTTATCTAGTCACTCTCCCCCTTACCTGTCACTTCCTCTTGTAAATATTTCTAAAATGATGGGCAGTTTGTCAGTTGCAGACGTATGTTTGGAGTCAGAAGAAGTTTGATGTGAACTAGGGGGTTGATATGAAGGGTTGGTTACATCCTCTTTACTTACATCCGAGCTTGCATCCCACTAGGAGGTGGTTGAACAGTGTTTCACAAATACTGTGGAAAGACCCCAGCATTCCAAACTTCACTCCATGAAAATGTGCAACGAAAAAAAGCAATGTGGAAATGTGTACTGAAAATGTGCGCATTCAACAGGCAACGTACCAGAAGCTGCAAAGCACTTCGGTACGAGAGAGAACATGGAAGGAGATGAGGCTGGCCGCTAGAAGGAAGAAGCTCACAGAAGAGAAGAGGCAGTGGAAAAGAAGGAGCTTAGCTGCAAAAACAGTCCGAGGGTGAATGTTACAGTGCGGGGCCCATTCACAGACCAGCTGCTCAGAGCTTGACCACCAAATTGCTAGACAGTGAACTCAGTGAATCACAGAGATTGGAGCAACCAGATGTCAAATTAATTAATTCCAACTGTACAGTAATTGAGAGCAGCATGGAGGCAGCAATTTCTTGTTGACAACGTTAATACAGTATCAGCTTTAGATGGAAAAGCCTCAGGTTTTATCATTCTGGGTAATAGACAATGATTAAATACTTCTAAAGGAAAGAATAAAATTCCAGATTCTGAGACAGGTTTTGCTATGAGACGAGACCATAGTCTTTGCATTTGTCAGAAGGGACTAGCTCAGCATCCATAATTCTAAAATATCCTTTTGAAAGCATGTGTCCATGCACAAGGACAGGCTTCTTCACAGGCATATATCTGTCCATTATGAAGCAATAATTTCAAATCCTCTTTAATAAAATATGTTGAAATTCTATAACGGAATTCCAAGAACTTTGCCATGGGAATGCTCTGCTTCTTTTATGTAAGTTCTAACTTTACTGCTTAATGTAATTATCCTTGAGGCACATGATTCTTAGGCTGCTTTTTTCTTATTTAAAGGTGATATTTTGATATGCATCTTGGAGATTTAAATGCCCAAATTGCACTGAAATGCCTTAGGGCAGAGCACACAGTTCCTGTAAAAACTCTTGCCTCTATTAGTACCTCCCGTGTTCATAAGATCCAAAATGTAGCTTCTTATCTGCACATTCTTATTCTATTTCTTATTTTATTTGGATGTAGCTTCTCATCTGTATATTCCTATTCTATTTCTTATTTTATATGGAGGATTTTAAAAATGATGAAGACAAAGTTTGTGCTTGTCGATACGTGTAACAGTGCATGAAGGGTGCTGGATCTTTCATTTTTTAGGATGAGAGCCTTTCTGTAAAGTAAGACAGTCATTTGCGTCTGACCTATAATGTTCAGCTCTTTTAATTGAGTAGCAAATTATGGTTCCTCAGGATACCACAGGAATTTAATTAAGTGGAGCTACTTTATTTACACATCGCAAATGAGAGCAGGATTTACCTGCAGTTGAGAGACAATTGAGAGATATTTTCTTCATCAGTAGAAGAAAACTAAAACTTCTAAGATTTTTGTGTAGTTAATTGTAGATATATTAAGAGATTGTTCATTAAAGACTGAACATGTAATTGTTGTAATTTCACTCGTTTATCCTTTCTAGCAGTTTAAATGGAAATGTCATAACTTCATTTTACGGTTCTCATGTTTGCACAAGAAAGTGGGGAAATGAAATAAAGAATTAATTAAGGCATTAGCTTTAATGGGGACTTGGGGGAGTTGGTTAATTGTTGGGGTTTTTCAGTACAATTGATACTTGGTACCTGAAAAAAAAACCAACAACAAAACCAAAAAACCAAAACCCCACACCAAAAAAAATACCCGAACCAAACCAACCAACCAGACAAAAAAAACCCCCAACAAAACCCCAAAGAACCCTCTAGGGCTGGGTCTTAGGATCTTTCATGTAGTAACAGGCACATCTTCTACAGTTCAGCACTTGTAAGCAACCCTGGAATAGCAAACCTGTACAAACAACTTGGATCTTCTGAGAAACTTGGAAGTAAAAAGTTATCTTGTGCAGAACTCAGCACTTTGTGGCCATTCAGACAATGGCAAACCAATGTTCTCAGCTCAGCACTTGCCTGCTCTTCTGCAATAATAAGCCGGCGTGAATGTATGACAGAAGAAAACCCCTTAGACAAAGATTTCATTTCCAGGTTCACAAAAAGTGAGTAAAACCAGATTTTGTCATTTACAAATAAATTTTCTTATACACAGAATAAAGTGCAAAAGGTTATACCTCGGGTTTTGGTATGCTGCGATGCTCGTAGTTAGTACAGGAAGATATGTTTTTGTTGGTTTTTCCTTTTTTTAATTTCCTTGCCAGAATCCTGAGGCACATGAAGCAAGGAAGGGCGAGGCAGGCTGGGGTAACTGAGGAGCAGTGATTAAGGATTTGCTCCTTTTCACCACAACTTTGGGGGCGTAATTCTACCGCTCCCTGAAGGGCTTTCAGGGCATCTTTCTGGCTTTTAGGTGAACGCTGCAGGAAACCGCTTCAGCTGGTGCTGCTGGTGCAGCAGTCTGACAGGGAGAGCTGAGCCAGCTGCTCGGGTCTGCAGAGCTGTGCGCCGTCCCCGTCCTCTCCCTGGTCTGAAACATGACTCCTTTTCCCATATTCTCTCCCCCCATTTCTGACTCATTCCCTGTTTCTTTTTATATACAGAAAGGAACGATTCCTGTGCGGGAGAGGTCACTTGGCGCTGCTCGCACAAAGGCGGTATCTGAACACCTCTCGTTAACACGGTGCTGTGCAGACTTGGGGGACCAAAGAATCTGGCTCACAGCAGATTGGTTTCCTACAACATTCAGCTCCTCTGTACGTCTCATCTGCTCCCGATGGCACTGGGCGAGGGGAGGCTGTGCTCGGAGGGAGAACAGAGCAGCTGGATTGGCATCTGTCACGTGGCAACAAAAACAGCAAATCACCATTATGATTTCAGCCACAAAATTATTATATAACCCTCAGTTATACAACGTTCAAGGTTTTTTTCCTCATACTCATGAAAGTGACCTTTAATGACTGTTTTCTGGTCAAATAAACATCAAACTTTTGGAAAAGGAAAGTCCAGTTACGTACTGAATGTTCTCAGCTCTGGCAGAGAGCTGGGAATCTGTCTAACAACCCGAGCAGTGATGCACCATCATAGTCAGAACCTGTTCGACAAACTGAAGTTAGCCTATGGAGTATTTATCAGGGATTTAACCAGAAAAAGGCTGGAAATTCATCTGGAACACAAGCAGCCTTTGTACAGCAAACTGCTGACATGTTCCTTCAGGCAAATTTTTCCTTCGGCTGGCTTAGCTAAGCAAATAACTATGCGGGGTGCTTACTCCTGGGTTTGCAAATCTGAATGAAATTTATTTCCTTTACAGGTGCACTGTATCTATGAGTATGTCAAGGCAAGATCAAAGTCTCAGTCTTTGGGTCTGCGTTTTGCTTCAGTAAAGCTCAGGTCTCTGAAACAGAGGGGAGCTCTGGTTCCGAGTTACCAGCAGGACTGCTGGTGGTCATCACCAGGCGGTTAAGGAACACCTTTGATACCACTGAAGTCCTGCTCATATTTTCATGCCCTTTAGACAAGGAAACAAAATTGTAATCAGGGACTCGGGATATTTTAATTCCAGACTCCTGATGGAGGATGCTAGCAAGCTAGAGGGCACTTGGCTGTACCAAGTAACTCATGAATACACACCAGTTGTCCCATAACTGTAAGACTATGGGCTATTGAAAATATGGCTTTGGACAGCCCTGTAATAGTATAAGCTGTAAATTATGATTTAGAAATCCTTTAATAGACAGTTAATCAATTCAGACACAGAGAACTCTGTGTGTGCAAGTGTCTGGCAGTGAGCTAGCTCCCGTACAGTCAGAGGAAAAAAAACCACTTTTCTCGGGAAAAATAATTTAATTCTCTCTCTATGCCTTTTAGGAGTTTGGAAGGGAATGCCAACACCAGTAGAGCTGCCTCCCCTTTTCTGAAATACCTTAATATGTTGTTAGCTCTACCTTAGACATCAGCTTTGTCCAAAGGTGTCCAGTGGAACCTGCAATTAAGTAAGTCTTAAAGTGCAATCCGCAAATACTTGGCAAATAGTTAGTAGAGGGGGGTTTTTTTCTTGACTAAAATCCATATTCTCCTTTAACCCAAGTTGCTGTGTGAAGTTTTTAATGATTACCACACTCTATTAGAGAGACTTTTTCAGTGATGTAGCAACTTTAGCCCGGAGAAGAGGAGGCTGAGGGGAGACCTTATGGCTCCCTGCAACTGCCTGAGAGGTTGTGGTGAGGGGGGGTCGGTCTCCTCTCCCAGGTAACAAGTGATGGGACGAGAGGAAATGTTCTCAAGCTGTGTCTGGGGAGGTTTAGATCGGATATTAGGGAAAATGTCTTCACTGACAGAGTGGTCAGGCGCTGGAACAGGCTGCCCAGAGAGGTGGTGCAGTCACCATCCCGGGGGCGTTCAAACACCGTGCAGACGTGGGGCTTGGGGACATGGTTTAGGGGACATGGGGGTGTTGGGGTGGCGGTTGGACTCGATCTTAGAGGTCTTTTCCAACCTTAATGATTCTGTGATTCTATGAACTACGTACTCTTTTTCTAAAAGTGTCCTGTGTACTTGATTTTTTCGCAGAGTGTTTCACAGGCTCTTTAATTTGATCCCGCCTCCTTTGCCATTAGGAAATGTATATATTTCCCATGTTACAGGCGCAGACATTGGCACGAGAGATGACACTTCTCAAGGTTGTGGAGGAAATCAGTAGCAGAGCCTGAATGAACCCTTAGTTCTTTGGATGTCTGATCTTGCATTTCAGTCGAGCATCCAGGACAGCATCTCAGAACAGAAGGGGCAAAGGGCCACCTTCCCAGTAGCTGCTCTCACAAGTGCTTGTTCCTGCACTGAACTCCTTTGGAGTCTGAAATAAATGAAGAGCCTGAGTGTCTCAGATGCCTTTGAGAATTGCAACCTGGAAGCCCATTCTTCATCGTAGGGCTGTTTTCTGGCAGCTGGCTAAAACCAGCACAAAACTACAGAAACCCATCCATTGTCTGTTGGTGGGAGAAGCTATAGATATTTGATGGGCTGAATTTTGTAGCTAATCTGTGGCTTTCTAGACTCATTCTGATTTTTGCTAGAGAGACAGTGAGGCATAATAAGTTACAGATGGGACACACTTTTTCTTCCTACTTTGAAAAAAAATTAGGAGAAAAGTGAGCTTGAAATGATTTGTTGTTGTTACACTGTGTAATTGATATAATGAGGCAGCGAAAAGCAACAAGAACAGAGAAAGAAACAGAAGCGTGCCCTAATCAGCCTGCGTAGGCTGTCTTGGTAAGTCTCATGAGCTAGGGATTAATGTGGGCCCTCCTGACTCCACACCATGCAGGTGATTCTGTGACCACTACAGACCTGCCTGCGGCTGCTTTTGGACTTTGGCAGCACCCGGTCGCTGTTCACAGGCCTGAGTGATGCTCCGACTTGCCTGGGCCTATGTCTCGTTCTGCAACATGTAAGTTGTACGTGCACTGTGCGGCTCATTGCTCCAGCTTACTTCCCCTGTATTCCCTTCCCCATTGCCTTTGGTGGTTCAGAGTGGCAGAGCTGAAGTCAATGAGACTGTCTAAGGAAGGAACTGGTCGTGTCTGCCTTTCCTGTTGAGCTTTTTTCCTTTTACAGTTATAGTATACCTATTAACACATTAGAGAAAGCTGAGGAGTCGTCTGCTCTTGCAGAGCACTTGCGCACACTGTGATTGAGATGTTTCCCAACACCCCTGTCAGGCAGGCAGAATGATTGTGAAAACACGCCTGGGTCTCACAAGGGGATTTTTGCCTGTTTGAGCATCACAAGTCAAGGTCCTCATTAAGGTAGACAGGGAACAGAGATGCCAAATCTTTCAGAAACCATTCTGAAAGTTATGAGCAAAACAGGAAAACAAGGAATAAAATAATGAGCGTGTACCACTGCAGACATGCCCCGCATCCAGGTGAGAGGAGTTACAACTGAATAGGCAGTGCGGCCTTTGAGGAAGGACTCCTCAAAGGCTCTGTGTGGGAGCTGAAGAGGTTTGGGAAGCTGGAAACATCCCCAGCGCGTGAGCAGAGGAGAGTGCAGATCATTGTCTCCACCTGGGACTGGAGGGACTGAGAGCTGTTTGGAAGGAAAGTGGCTGTGATGAAAGCAGAGCTTGATGACGCATACACAGAACAGGACAGAGGTCTGCAGAAAGCTGCTCGTGCTGGCTTTTGCAGAGCTCGGTTTGGATATAGACACACCAGCCAGCTCCTTAAGGATCACATGGAGGGAGAGGGCTAGCAAGCGGGACTGATCCATCAAGGAGGGAAGTGGTCTTATCCTCTGTGTTGCTCCACATACCCTTCACTACGTTTCTCCAGTCTACCCTACCTTTTACAAACCCCCACGTCCTTCTCAGTTGTGTGAAAGGATCACACAAACAGGCAGGGTATGGCTGAAGGGAAAATGACAAAAGAACTGGGATCCACATCCAGGAGAGAGGAATTCCACCTTCCTGTATTTCTACATCGTATCTTACTGTTTTACACCTGCTCTTCACGGTTTTGTTTCCTACTGAATGTTAGCTCTTCCTCAGCTGCAGCTGCCTTTAAGCAGATCTCTCATAGATGCCCACATTGCTCAGTCTCTTTGGCCAAGCTGATCTTTGATCCTGGCAACATCCAAACTGGAGTGCCATGGAGGCCAGCACTTCCAAGGTAAGTGACTCACTGCCTTTACCTGTATCTCTGTGAAGAGAACTGAGATAACAGGGTTGTGGGAAGAGAAGACAATGGTGAATAGTGGAAACTAGACAGAAATCCCACCTTCTCTCCTGACACATCCTGGTTACCTTTTGGGATTGTAGCTTTTCTTCCAGCTGTGGTTGTCTGTTGAAGGCACCCGAGCAATGAGGAGTTAATTCTGACCTTTAGACTGTCCGTCCTGTGTCCTGAGATCTAGCTAAAGAAGAGGCTTCATAATCCACTTTCTCTTCACAGTGCAGCGTATTGCAGCTCTGTGTGGGAACATCTGTTCCTTTCCTTTGGTTATGGGAGACTTGTTGGCTGTTCGGTTGAGAAGAGCTCAAACAAGCAGATGTGTTAAGGTATGTGTGGTTGTCTCATCCAATACACAGGCTTTCTGATCGGAAAAGACTACGGAGGACTAACCTTCTTTTTAGCGCATGAGACAGTAGAAGCTGTCTGCCCTGACTCATGTGTTTGACAGAGGAGTTAGTAAGTTTACCTGGGGACATTCTGAAACATCATGACATTGCTGTAGCTAAATATAAGGCAAGTCAGTTAGTGCCACCCTGGGAAACAGAGCTAATGGGTGGTGTGCTGCAGAGATAGCAGAGCCTGCTGAGAAGAGGCAGACAGGCTCTCCCACTGACTCCTTGCAAGGTGTCAAGGCAGGCAGGCTCACCCACAGTTGTAGAGCTGTGGCTGGAGCTAATATCCAGTATCTGTAGGATGTTGAGGAAGCGAGGAGGAATGACAAGAAGGTACAAGAATTAATAGAACAAGGAATACAGATAGTTGAAAGCTGAGTTTCAAGGGATTCCAGAGTACTTAGAATTTTCCATCTTGAACCTGGAGTGATACTTACTTGAACTCAACACACATCAAAATAGCCAGAAAATAGACTTCTGCTGGTCTCCTTTTGGACCGTATATTGATTTGACCAGCTAGCCCATAGCAACCATGCTGTAATACTCATGGGCCCAGATGTTTTCTGATAATAAAACTGTAGCTTGCTGAAGCTTAAGGAGGAAAGATGCTGGGTCTTCTCCAGGAAGCGAATGGTTGTGTCCTGCAAGAGATGTGGCTTAATGCTGCTGGAGAGAATTAGCCAGCCAAGCATTTGCTGTACAGAATAAGCCCGTCTCAGCACCAAATAGCAACCTCCAAAGCTGGTTACTGTATTAAGCTTCTGTTTGTCACAGGTGCAAAAGATGTGTTCTGATTATAACCTGCCTCAGGTCTGGCCTCCGGTTATGGATGTAGAGGAACTGTGTTCTAGAACTTGACCCTACCCACAGGTAACGCTTTCACTGAATAGTTCAAGAATTTAACTAGCCTAGCTACCTCTGAAGGTCGTGCTGTGTGTATGTACCTCTTGAAACTGACCTTTAATGTCTCTTCACATTGATTCTCATCTATCGAATTGGGCTACCGGTGCTTCCTTTCACCCACTACTTTCTTTACTTTTTCTTTCTTATTTAGAACCTGAAGTCTTTGGGGCTTACACACTCTTGGCTGGGGCACAGCACTTCAGCTTCTCATTAGCACTTCCAAAGCTTAAGGGGAGAAACAGAAACGTGCAGCAAAGCAAGCATGTGTGTGGATACGATGCCATCATGAGTGAAGGCTCACACAGCAAGGCGTGCTCTTTCCGTGACCCCAGGAAAGGCATGACCATCACAGCTTGCAGATGGGACTGTGACCAAAAGAGAATAAGAATTAATTTGTGCCTGGTATTTCTAGTGCCTGATCACTGAGCTGCATGAACAAGTCACACAGAAGGCAGCTTCCATAGTGGAAGATAAAGCACACTAATGTCCTAAATCTGAAAAGGCAGGCTTTTTGTTATCTTTTGGCCCAGACTTGAACTAGAGGAGACATCTTGAAATAGAAGTAAATTATCAACTAAGTGTCTGAGCACCATGTGACATCTGTTTTCAGCAAGCTACCAGAGGGTGGGGAGACTCCCATGTTAGCAATTGCATGAAAATTACAATATTCAATGGCAGCACCCACAGAATGTCCATCTCCCTGTAGAAACTGGTTTGGCTGCTACAAGCACATTCATGTTGAGATCATTATCTGCTCAACAGTTCTGATTCCTTGTACCAAGGAGGATATGCCGTATCTGTTTCGAAGGTGGATGGCAGAGAATACGAAGACTGACTTTATATACAGGTAATTTAAAATAATATAGCACATTTGTTTTAAACTGGAACACCAATAGATTTTATATACACCACCTTACACCAGAATCACTCTATCCACCCCTTCTGGAGTTAGAAGAAGCAATATTACAGACCTAGAGGATGAAGTGAAATTCTTCTATGTGACTGAAATATATATTTTAGAACAGCTGCTATTCAGGACTAGCCATATCTATGGCCTTTTCTTTCAGAGCTCTCCAGATCTAGTTATTTGAATGACAGTCCCCAGGTCTCCTCTTCCTTCTGGGTACAACCATGTTTCAAATGTGTTTTCAGCCTGTAGTTCCAGCTGTCATTGTTCTTCCAGCTTCACTCTGCCTGACCACATCCAAAGAACTTGTTTGGAAGGGAGCTGTGATTTTTTGATGGTACAAGGACCCAGAAAAACTTACTTATTACTTATGCATCTAGAGGACAGGAGTCACAGAAGAAGGACGAAACAATAAAAGGCCAGCATGCCAATTATTCTATTAAGTGCTTAGCGTGTTCCTTTGCACTGAAGCAGACCCCACTTATCCAAGTGTCACTACTCACGGGGCAGCAAAATTTCAGCTCTTGCCTCTCCTATTCTGGACAGATCTTCAAAAATTCCATTAACAACTGCATATCCTGTAGCACTGTTCCACGGGAGATATGTGGGGCTTGATCAGAGGCCTTTGACACCTGTTTTGCTCCCAGTTTTCTGAAATATTTGACTTTTTTTCATGTCGGTATATGAAATTACCATCCTTAGATTTAGCTCTTAGCACTTTGCAAGCAATGCAGTAGCCATCAGACAAGACAGTCAGATAATGATCACTGGTAGCACCCAGGTGCTTCACAGGGAAGCTGCAGCAAAGTTTATTATTATCTCTTGCATTATTTTTAAGGTTTTGCCTGGAGGCCAGTGCTGCAATCAGGCTTCCAACCTGCCAGGAAATTTACAACTGCTTGCTAAGTCACCAACCCTGCCCTGAAGACTTTCTATTCTAAAAAGGCACTCTTTTCATTTTATAGACAGAAAGGTGATGCATAAACCCAATCCAGAGTTAGATTTTGCAGCAGGTTGACGCTGACTTGCCTGAGGTCTTGCAGAGCATCCGTGAGAGAATCAGAAATGTTTTTTGGTAACGCCATGAGTTTCAGCCCTGTGCCTTCCTTACCCAACCTCCTTTGTAGTCCAGAAACATGTGGAGTAGTGAGTGACTGAAGTTTTTAAGTCATCCTAGTCAGTGAGGACACTTACGGTCATGAAAAACACCCAAAATGGCAGATACAACGGCTATGCAAAATCCCACCCAAAAAACCTCTTAGAAGTTGGTGTCTCATTTCAATTCCCATAAGAATGAATATTCTACCAAACACCATGTTTTCAATGGAGATTATATTGGGTTTTGCTCTGTGTTTTCTTTTTTCTTTTTTTTTTTTTTTTTAAATCTTCTATTGAGGAGAAAAACTATCCTGGAAAATCATACAGTTTATTTCATCTGTGTGAGAAAGGGCAGGATGTTTTGCTGGTTACTTCATCATGTGTGAAAAGTAAAATGTTGCCAAAACCTACATTGAACATACTTCCTTAAGAAAAGCAGGTTAAATTACATTAGGCCTCAAGGGGTTTTAGTCACTGTAGAAAAGTCAGTCTAGAGTTTCTACTATACCAGCAGACTGGAATGCCCATACTTGCCCGGAATATCGCTACTCTATTATACCGCCTTGTGAGTTTTATTTAACATGTCAGTCTCTGGTTACAGAATGTTTTTCTCTTTTTTCTTTTTTCCTTTTTTTTCTATATGTAGGAGATTTTTTCAACACTCATCTAACATCCTTTTAGAAAATATTTTACCTTTCTGTCTAGATATATCAAAGCTTGAGCCAGGATTTCTTAAATCTTCAGAAATATCTGTACATGAAGGGAGGAGATAGTGATGAACTGGAAAAAATGCAGAGGATTGATAACATCTCAAGTAGTTCTCGTATCTTTATGTTGCTGGGACATGAAACATGAAATGGCACTTATAACAAAAAGATAGGCATCTGAAGGTGACCTGTGTTTGTCACTCAAGTTGTTTAAAATTTTTTTCAGCTCTCTTGATGCCTGTTTTACAGATGTAACTTCCCATCTTGCAGACAATGCATATGGTGCACTCGGTAAATGTACTTACTACTTAGAAGAGAAGAATGGTGCTTGCCTCTGAAGACATTCAAATGAGTCATCCCCTTGAATTTAGAGCAGGTTTTCATGAGGCAGCTGCACGGCAAAAAGTTGGTAGAACCAGCCTTTAATTCCTGAATGCATTTTAAAATTTCTTCAGGATTTTCCAGGATGATAAAGGCTCTAAAAAGACAGAACTACAAATAAGTAATCAGCAGTGAAATGTGGCAGTTGCAAGTTTTATTATTTGAGTGCTGACAGGTCATTTCCCCTTTGCCTCTTGCATAGAGTGTAATATTATCACCAGTCAGCACCAACCATTTGGCTTGTCAGCAGAAGGGCAGGGAAATCACACACCAGGCAGGGAAAGCTTCTTTGTTTCTTTCCCAGGGAAATCCATGACAGGAAACAAAGGAAGAAATTATAAACGATGATCAAACAAGATAGAATCATCCACTTGGGAACTTCATTCTCTTTTCTTGGGGAGATGAGAACAAAAGGCTCAATGTTTTGCTGCTCTGATCTCGAGGGTGCCAAGTCAGCTCCCTAACGGAGCACCGGGGCTTTAATGGTGACTAAAGGCAAATGCAGAGAATGGTTATGGTCCAAGGGGAGGACACGTGGAGCAGGTTGGGGATGGACTACACCTCCAGCAGCTATGAAGCACTATTAAAGAATCCACCTTTGCAGATAAAAGTTTGGCTAGAAATTAGGGTTTTTTCTCGGTGCATGTCAGTCTGACCTATAAAACAAGGTGCAGCACTTCAAATGCACAAATGTGTCACTGGACCTCAACAAAGCCCTTAATTATACAGCGGTTAAGGAATTACTGCATTGCTAGGAGCATGAAGTGCTCAGTAATATCCCACAGCTGTCTAAGGAAACCTTTGTGCTGCTGCCAAATACTTTGTGGGGACGTTAAAACAAGCAGTGAATTCTCAGCAAAAAATTAGGCTGAGCTCCTTTACTTATAAAGAGTGGCGATGTTTCTGGGCTCCAAATCTGGGCAGTCCTGCCCCGGTGCCCATGCCAGTAAGAGAGAAGGGCTCTTAAATCTTTTCTCTGTTCCAGCTTTTGAGTGGATGCAGATACCTCTTTGATCTCGGCTTTGTACTGGTGTGTCTCGGCCATTCATAGTGTGTCTTGGCCATTTATCTCGTCTCCCTTTCAAATAGCGTTAGCATGCTTGAGTCCGTATGGAGGCAGACATCAACAGCTGGAGTGTGGGCTCCAGGGAAGCGGTAAGTTATCAGACGCAAGGGACATATCCTCACTGGATGTGATTTTAAAATTTTGTTCAAAGCATGAAACTAGTGGAGACAGAAACTTGTGACATGCAGACAACTCTTTTGAAACGTAGCAGTTTGATTTTTTTTTTCAGGGACAAGAAGCCTATGATTTCCAGCCTGGCCAGTGTAGAATGGGAAGATTCCACACGTATGGAATGAAGGGATTTGTTTTCGGAGACAGAGTTGAAGAGTTCTGCTAGTTAACCTAAAAAAAGTAACATCAAGCAAAGTAGGAAAATGTTATCATCTAGAACCGAATTGTTTGCCGCCGTCTTGTTTTGTTGCTTTATGTAAGTCAGAATTTTTGTTTCTCCCTGTACATATCCATTTAGTGGACTATAAAGTTTACTTACCAGCCAGACATGCTGTGTAGTTTGGCTAACGGCTATGTGAGGAGCATGCTGCTGTCCAAGGCAGAAGATGCTTTAGATGTGCACAGCCAAAGGTGTTTTTAAGAGAGGAGAGTCTGGACATCCATACTGCTAACGTTTGGGTTTGTTCCCTTTGTAAATCTTTTTCACAAGCACATGTGCCCATCTTCAGAGTCAGCCATTCTATGAAATAATTAAGAACTAAATTTAATAATTAAGGGGCCAAATTTTCTGATGAAATAACCCGACAGTTGTATCAACAGCACTGTCAGTCGCCAAGCATCAGCCTTGGGCAGGCCAGGTGGTGTTTCCTCAGGGTTCCTGCTGCTCAGGATAGGAAAAAAAGAGCTCTGCAGGGCAGAACTGTTCTAGCAAAGTAGCCTTTCATTATCTGCCTCTATCTCGTTTTGGCTCCATAGTGTCTTTTTCAGGCCTGCCACTCCTTGCTGACACATTACCAGGTCACCTCCGCTTCCATGCTTTTGCTCTCTTTTTCCCAGGCCGGCCGGCCACCCACCAGGTCTTTTTGGACAAGTGGCATTCAGAGAGTCGAAGGAGGTGTCCTCTGCAAACCGGGACTATCTTCAGGCCAGAGAGAAATCTGCCAAAAGTGCTGTAAATTTTTAACTGCTTTTAAGGGCCCTCAATGCAAGTGCTACACATATTCATATCCTTTCGTGGAACAATACATATGGCTGCTTGTGAGTCAGAATGAATTTTCTTGGCAACCAACAACATACGGGAGGTGGATTGGCCAAACCCTAAGTTATTCAGTGTCCTTCCGTCTCTGGGGCATTTTAACCTCTGCAGCCACGAGGCTCTTCAATGAAGTATTTGGGTCAGGCAGCATTCTCATTAAACAGGAAAAAGTCCTTTCCTCCTGCCAGTTCTCAGTGCATTTCCTGCTCAATTCTCTGGTACCACTCACAGAAATAATAGGTAAAGTGGCCATACCTTGCTTACATAGATTTCTGTTGTCCATGGCATGAGTACAGCTGGGAAAAAAAGCACAAAAATGCAGGTGCATCTTTGGAAACTCTCTCCTGACTTATCAAACATCTTTGCCTTCAGTTTGGCTCCTATCAAGTTTTTGCGTGAGTTCTGTAGAAAACAGTAGGAGTTGATCTCACCTTATAATGTGACTGATGATATGACTCTGAGCAGCTGCAGCTAAATAATTGCCCTGGGAATGAATAGCATAGTGAGTGTGTGGTTTTAGGAGGAAATGGTTCCATATTTCCTTTCACACTGCTTTCCAGCAGAATGATCTTACTTTCCTTCTTTGTATTTATTGCTGATGAAAGGCTTCCTTTATAGGATGGCTTATCTCCTTCCTCCCTTAAGTAGCGTTTAACCTTCGAGGAGGAGCTAGTTTGTTGCAGATGGGAAGACAGAGATGTATTGCAAGTACAAGTACATTCTTCTGTTTAGGGCTTCATGAATATAGAGTAGCACTATATCATAATATGCTGAATACCTGCTGGCGTGCCAGCTACGTTTGGAGCTCCCAGAAAATCAGGTCTACTCCCACCTTCTACTCTGCTGGGAAGAAAGTTTGTGGTGCAGATAATTTGATCCAAATCTATTCCTGAAAACTGTTAATGGAATTGTAAGGAAATGGGACTCGGCCACACCAACACTCTTTGTGCTTTAGTGTGTCTGAAATTGAAATCTGGGCTTGAATGTTATAGGGGAAGGATATCTCTAATGAGAAAAGCAATGAATGATTCCTTTTCTTCTGTGGAAACTGAGAAACTCTGGCTGCAGGCTAGCACCTTTGTACACAACTGCCAGTGTAAAGGCGAACGTGTTTGACAGCGCTGATTCACATGCTTGTGATATTGCATTCCAGTTTCGTTACTGACAGTGGCTTGATTAAGTGAGTCTAGAGAAACCACAAACTCTATGCTGAATTGATCAGCTACTTACAACTTTATTTATTTCACTACTTTATCCTTACACCTGTTCTCAGGCCTTGTATGTATCTGTGGTGAGGGTTAGGATGTTCCTATAGAACTAAAGAAAGGTTATGGGCTGCTGAAACAAGAGTGGCATTCAGAAGCTACTGTAGTGTGATTAAGTAATCTTTCATACCATATCAGCCTTTGAGAATTAATGCCTACCTATTTGACCAATCATCTGTGGATCATATTCTTAAAACAAGTGAGTCACTGAAATTCTTTAATGTGTAATGAATTGCAAGGGTATTTTTCAGTTCTTTTCCGAAGGCAGAAACTGCCTTAGGACATGGGTATGCAAAGACCATATTCACTGTGTTCAATCGTTTTACAATTATGGTGCTTTACTTTATTGTGGGATATCTGTACTGGAGAAGGTCAGTAAACAGAGAGGTACAGTTAGTTTAGCCGAATGCTGAACCTGTTTCAAAAGCTTTCTTTTTTTATTCAGATTACATAGGGTGTAGGCACAGCACAAAACTATCATACTATTGTGCCTCTACCTTTCTTTCAAAATTATCATCTCTGTCCTATGCGGTCCCTAATCTGCCCTGTGACAACCAGTGAGGTTATCTGCCAGTTGCACCGGGCAATTTTCTGATATCTCTTAAACGCCTCAGCTATTGAATAGCTGTAGGAACATTGGTTATCGATCAAAGCTCCATTGTGCCAATTGCTGTACAAACACAAGACAAACAGAGGATCCAACACCTTCCCTCAAAAAGCACAAGCTAAGTGAAGTAACATTTGAGTGTCTGTGTCTAAATGGTTAGGTGGTAGTAGATTTGTTTTGACTCCTACCTCTATGCAATATAGCGATAATAAGTATCTCCTTACTGAGCCAGTGAAGAGGATTTTCCACCTGTCTTGTCTTTTTTAGATAGTATATAATGCATTGCCTACAACAGCGAGTAACAACTTTGCTTTCTCTGCTGAGCATGTTTAACTGGGGTTGGATGGCACAAGGTGAATGTCGGCTGGTGAATGTTGGCATTGCTCGATGCGCCTTAGCAAAGGGAGGCCAACGTAGCCCCGGTGCCAGGGCGGTGCGTTTATTACCCTGAGCCCTAACAGTGTCATGGGCAAGGCAGGTTTGTCTCAGACTACTCGGACTGTCGTGGTGAGTCGGGGGTTGTACACACTACACCTCTACAGACCTCTGCAGCACGCCAGCCAGCTGTGCGCGGTGGGGAGCTGAGGTGTGTACGTGTGCCGAAAGCACTCGGCAGTCTCCGTTTTAGATTACGGGAAGTTTCGTTGTGTATTTCCCAGACATAGTTCATTTGTGAGGATCAGCTAGGCAGCTGCCTTGTAAGACCAGAGTTTCTGGGAAAACTTTCCAACGAAACACAAATTTTTGCATCGATCACAATAAAGTTTAAACTAGGTCATCACAGGGATAGAAGTATGAAGGGGCTTCTTGTCACCCAAAGCAGTCAAATATATTTGTTCAAGACAAAAAATAATCAGGAGACCCTTTTCTTGCACCTCTGATCCCTGTGAGAAGGGAGTCGGGCCGCTCCGAAGCCTGGGGTGCCAGACCTGGAGCACAGGCAGCTAAACCCTGGGGCAGGGGAGATGCGCGCAGGACCCTGGCAGGTAGGACCTGCGCGGTCCGTTGTCACTGTCACCTGGGACGGGGTGGCGAAGGTGGCCGGCACGGGCTTGTCTCTCTTTGTTCAGACCCACATCTAGTTTTTTATGCAGAAATCCAAAGCGCCTGTCTATTCGCAGACAACGTTCATGTCATTAAGGCTATGGCTTTGGCTAAAATTTCACCAAGGTGTGTAACTGCAAGTGTTTGGGTTTTTTCGGTACAACCCATTTGTCAAATTAAAACAAGTCGAAAGCCAGGATCCTTAGAAATGGTGAAATCAATGATTGGCCTATTCCCAGCGTGTGAGGAAGACAGCAATTAATCATCCTAGTATTTACATAGTATTATTCAACCAAATTAGAAGGAGAGATATCATTATTATTTATCGAATCTAGAGAAGGAAAACAGGTCTCGGAGAGGTAAAACAAGAGGTGAGCCAGCATGTGTGAGGTCAGTCTTCCAAGAATGAATATTTGGCATACGAAAGCAGACTGTTTTGGTTTGGGTTTTTTTTTTAATTTTTTTCCCCAGAGGTACTGAACATCCACAGCTTGCTTTGAAATCACTGGGAACCTGAGCATTTCTGAAAATCAGTGTAGCTGTGACCCACTTGTACTTCTAAACGGACATGTAACTTCCGGTGCAGCAGTCTGAGCTAAGCAATTTGTGTACAGAGAAGTCACACCTAGCTCTTACGGAGGAGTATCAACTGGGAGCCATGACTGAAAATCCTATTTGCATCCAGTTTTATTGTAAAGCACCCAGATATCCCGGAGCAGCAGGATGAGAGCAGTAGCTTTGCTCCATTGCTCTATTTGAATCTGCCAATTGCCACTAGTTGCCTTGCTGATGTTTTTTCTGATTTTAGTGCTAGGTTTGCTCACAGCTGCAAAAAAAACCAAAAAAAAAAAGCTGTCTGTGGGGTCTGTGCAGTACAGCTTTGCTGAGGCAAAGCTTCCTATAAACCTCTGACGTGTCATTCTCATTTGGCTCATCTCTCGCTAGTGAGAAACGCGCTCCACGTTTGGGGCTGAGACTCCACACAAGTCCCAGGAGGAAGCCTACGCATTTGGATTCCAAGGGGCTGGATGAAGCAAATTACACCATTTCCCATCGCTCAAGAGCACCCAGCTGTAATCAGCAGCCCCACTGCACCTCCAACCCACTTCTAGGTGAGTCAAAATCCCAGAACACCAATTGCCCAGCGGAAGGAAGCAAGGAACTTCCTTCATACATCACCAGCTGGGACCGGGGTCTGAAACCTTTTGGGAACAGCTTCTAGATGGACATTAGCCTGGAACTGGAGTATTCCCAAAGACTTGAAGAACCCCTCTGAGCCCTCCACCAAGGTGCATTGCTGGCTACCCATCTCTACCATAAGTACTAAGCCATTAATTCCCAAGACAGTTCTCAAATGGACCAAATAACTTTTGCCAAATCTGATGTTCAGTGTTGCTTTTACTCAGAATAGGGTTAATGTAGTAGCTCCATAGCTCTGTAGCTACAGCTAGCTGCTTTTACTTTAGGATCTTATAAGAAAGGCCATTGGGTTCTGCTGATAGAGCTCCAAGACAAACAGTTAATCAGGCTCACTTCTTTGGCTGGGTAGCACATGCCTAAGATCCTTCCTTTCATTCCCCACTCCCCAGGGTAGTGGCAAAATTTTGCAGAGAAGCCTGCATGGCACAGTGTGAACTAGATCTGCCGCAGAACAGAGCTTATTAGTGCAGCTCACCCGTCTCTTCCAAATATCACAGTTGTCTTCACATTTTGAAAAGCAATTAAAATCAACAGCAAGTAACATATTACAGCTGTAGTAAACGTTTCCCTTGGCCGTAGCAAACAGCCCTGGGAACTCTAAACTGCAAACAACAGCCCCGCCTCCTGTTTGCTCCGGGGATGTGCATTTAGGTTCAACACAGCAAAAGTGATTTTCTCCCAGTTTTTTGTTTGTCCTTTGTAAACCACCTGGGGAGCCACAACCTCCAGAGTGTTGAATTTAGAAAAATTAAGTCCCCTGAGCACCCTGGGGCTTATTATTCTGGAGGTTATGAAAAGCATAAACTGGAGTAGAAACAAGTATTAATCATGGATTGCTGAGAGGCGTGCACACCCTGCATAGTAGTCATTTCTCACTGGCTACAGGTTTGTCTGGTTAATCCCACACACTGATATTCATTAGCTAAATGAATACGCTCACAGCAAGAACAGACTGAACTTGCGGGGTTGTTGGTTGGCATAACTTCAGTGACTGTTAGCAAGTCTTCATTCTTTATATAGCAGTTGTCAGTCACAGCCCTGTACGTGATTTATAGGAGAGATAAGTGCTATCATCATCTTGCAAATAAAGAGGTAGAAGCAAGAAGTGCAGGGCTCGTCTGAGGCCACTGTGGTGCCAGCAACCGAAAATTTGACAGCTCCTGGCCCGTATTTACAAATGTAAATTGTCTGATGGCGTTGGTCTTGTCTTACTGGTCACAGCTCTTGCAAGGTGCCTTAGCTCACAAACAGATCCTTTTGTTTTAAAATAACTTTTCAAGAATGATGACCTCTCACAGCCTGTGTTACGTTTAAACTGGATGTTGCCACAGAGATATGCTGTGTCTCATGTTGTATTATCCCTTTGCTCTTTGACCAATTCCTCCTTCTTGCTGAGTGTGCAGTTAAGTGTCTTGCAGGAGATTCCCAGTTTTTATTGGATTTGTTGATTACTTGCCAGGGCATTGCAGGAATTAGACTGTGAAGAACGGTGATTTGTTCGAGGAAGGCGAGCGCCACACCCGGACCTTCCCTTCCACACCTCGGAGCCATACCGGGCCTTACGGTGTGGGTACGTGCTGAATTCTCATCAGCAGCACTGCGCTCTGTGCTTGGGCTGAGTTGGGGCAGAGCTTGGATTTCAGGTTTACAGGAATCTTGAGGTGCTGTTAGGATAGCAGAAAGTCCAAACCAATGTAATTTGTACGGCCTGCGTAAACCCGTTGATCTTAGTTTAAATGTTTCTGTCAGTGTAAAGTTCTGAACAAGTTTGAACAGGTTCTGTCCTCAACACTTTTGAGTAAAATTTCATAGAGTGGTGAGGACACAAAGTACAGCTCACGAAAAGTCTCTGCCCTGTAAGATTTGCATACCTTACCCGTAAAACCAACTCCTGCTGTGGCTCTGGGCACACCCGAGCAGCAGGCAGAAAACAGCCTGCCAGCCCCAGGCTCCCCCTGCCCGCACTGTCCTGCTCGCTGGTGTCCAGTGGGATTCACACTCACATCCGAGCGTTTCCATCGCTTTTCCAGGTATGTGCTTGCTGTCGGGCTTCTCAGACTCACCTTTATCACCTCCAGCTCACACATGTCAGGCATCCCTCTGGATCACCTCCCTTTACTGTCCAGCAGCTGTCCAACTCGTGCTGTTACTGAACAGTGGATTTGTGACAGCGCTGAGGCCTGTCCGCAGCAAAGCGTCTTCTGGGACCAGAATCCAACGTTTTAAGCCTGCTAGGAAACGGCCAAGGGAATCGCGTTACTGTAAACATGTGCGTGTTCTGCAGAGGGGACGGCTGGAACAGACTTTAAAGCTCTTTCAGGCTTATGTATCAATAAATATAAACCAAGTGAGAGGATCAAGGCAAAAACTGCTCTGAAGGTGGGAGCCGGTTTGATATGTTGGGATGGGCTCCCTTGGCTCTCCCAAGGGCTGCATAGCCCTGCCGAGGGCTGCGAGCAGCCGTGCAGGCCCAGCTGATGGCTGGAGGGCGCTCAGGGCCCTGCGCTCAGGGCCCTGCGCTCAGGGCCCTGCTCGGGATCCCGAGGTCCTGCCCAGCTCCCTCAGGAAGCACCAGCTCGTTCCTCCACAGCCCAGAGCTCCGGCCGTGGGGTAGGAACGGCGGCGAGCGCTGCCCGTGAGGCGGTGGAGGTCGGGGCAGACCACCTGGGGAGAGCGTCCTGCTGGAGGTGAGGCTGCCCCAGTTACTCCCTGGGAGCCCGAGGTGGCCCCAGGGACGTGAGGAACTCTGGAGGACCATGTCAGCCTGTCGGTCTAAGACCTGTTAGCCTGATACTCGCCTAGCAAGTCTAAAGCTACCCGGCTTGCTGAATTTTGGGGGAAAATACCAGGACTAGCTTCTTAATGGCAAGTATATGTTTATGGCATTTATCACAGTTGTTTTCTCTCTTTATTCCTTTGAATCTCCTTGTTATTTTCTGTGCAAGTTTCACATCACTTTTCATTCGTTTCCTTTCTGAATGTGAAGAGTCCCAGTTCACTCATTCTTTGTTCGAGTGGCATTCCATCCATTTGGCTGTCCTTGTTGCCCCTCTTCCTTGTGAATAGTCACGGTCAGCCCACAGTCTACCACTTCATACGCGAAGCTGGGATTTTTTCCCCACAAGCCTCACTTGCCGTTTGTCCACAATAAACGCTAGCGCAGGCCGTGGAGCCGCAGCGGGCAGAGGAACAGGAGAGAAGCGCGCGGAGCTGCCTCGCGGGGGCAGTGTGCGCTTGTGTCACCACAGTAACCAGCGGCTCCACTTCTCCAGCGCAAACTCTGTCTCAAGAACTGCCGAGCTGCAATACCTCCCCATCGGACCTGGCCTGGTTCCTTGCACCGCCTGTACTCATTAACAGTGGGGCCACTACTTGAGGTCATTAAGTAAATGCTTTCCCCCACACACCTCCAGGTCCCCGAGTTTTGTCTCTTTTTACTTCAGATTTCTCTGGAGTCCTTTTTTCTTTTTTTCCTCAGTACATAGGCGTGTCGATTTTTCCCTTTTTACCCTCTCCGAATACAGAGCTATTTGGAGGGACCCTACGGAGACACCTTCGTGGAGGCTGGGCTCCCGGCGAAGGTTGTCTAGGCAAACTCCCAAACCCAGCGGTTAGCGGTTCTCCTGCCTGTGGGGTGACACGCGACAGAAGCGAGTGGCACCTTCAGCCTGGAAAACCTTAATTCACAGTAGACTTCTCCTGGGTGCTGAAAGATATGCTTTTGGGTCTTGGGCTTTTCCTTTGTTACAGTGTATATACAAACACAGTACCGCGTCATTATTTTCTGAAAAACACAAGAAAATAATAATTGAGATAGATTGGTTTGTTTGTTGTAGTACATCCTCACGTTTAGAAATGTTTTGCAACAGGAGCTTTCTGAGACGGACACAAAAGCAATAAGTACCTCCTAGCTAGCCCAGACTGATGTTAAACCGCAGTAGTTTTCAGGAAAAATTACTGAAGTGAATTACGCTGGGATTGTGGGGTAAGCGTCCACATTTTTCTCTTGTGTTTTTCCCCCTCCTTTTTACACGTAGTATTAAAAGACTGTTTTAAATAGATTCTTAGAAATTAAAATTGAAAATATGTACTTGGCTATCTGATATAAAACAGGAATTTTCCTCAAATATATTCATGGATATCTGTCACCTCTCCTTTAAATAGTTAAAAAATACTGATACAGATAATTCCGTAAGGGCCAAAAATCTCTTTAAACCTAATAAACTGAATCTAAATGGTGGTTTCTGATTTCTCCATTGAGGTAAATGACATAGAAAAGGAAGAGAAAAATTGCTCCTGAGTCCTTTCTCTAAATGGTTTTTTTGCCTTGATTAGGAGTTCTGCCTATGTAATGATGTCAAGGCATGACTTATTACTGCAAATCTCTTATGATCTCATTTTATTGTTGCACATCACTATGTAAATACTTGCTGGCCTGTGCGAATAAGTAGCCCATCTCCAAAGAGCTCTGTTTACCTCTAAGAAGGCACAATAGCCCTTCAGTAGAGGAAATGATTCACGATGAGAAGGCAGGGCCACCTGCTTCAAGATCCTATTGTAAGGTTAGACTTTAACAAAGGAAAACTGACAAATGAGCACAAAGAGGGTTTTAGAGGTGCAGAGGACAACAAAAGCCGGAGTTGGACTGTCAAGAGTAGGTCACGCAGCTGAAGCTGATTGAAAGGAACATAGTTCTGCAATCTGGGTAATTCATAACCCCTTAAACTGGAAGTTTTTTCTTAGCTAATTAAACCACAGGATTAAATAGCCTAAAACGATTGTTGTGGATGTGGTTTTAATCCCTGGGCAGTCTCGAGGTCTTGGCAGCTGGGGTCTTTGCAGCTGGGAGACATTTAAGCGTTCAGCTGCCTGGCCTTAGCCAGGGCTGCAGGTGAGTTACCTTTGCTGCGAGCGTTGAGCACCGCATTCACGGTCAGACCTGGCAGCAGCTCGGCAGGGCGAGGGTGGCTGCTGCCACTGGGTGCCTCTCGGAGACCCTTTCTTGAGGGCGTCTGAGCATCTCAGGTATCTGACTGCTGATCAGAACTCTCCCAGTGCAGCACGCAGCTCCGCCGAGGCTCTCCTCCTTCCTGCTAAAATGTTCTGACTGTTAAGGGAGAAATTTAAAGGCATTTGGTTTGGACCATCTTTCATGGTTTTGTGTACTGTGATCTCATGCTGATGTTCCCTTTTCTCTGCCCTCTATAGGACTTGAGATCTTGCCATACTGATGCTTGTTTTATAAATGCCAAATTGCACTGGCAATGGATTGCTATTTCTCCCACAGTGGCCTCCTTTTTCTTGAGTCAGTGGTAGCAGGGCTGTTCTTGTTGTCACTGAAACTTTTTCTCTTCCTCACCTTCCACTCAGTTGTGCCATGTCTGGTTTAACTCTATGTAGCTTGTGTACTTTTTCTTGCTGCTACAAAACATCCCGTATACACTCTGGGCCGGCCTTCATGGACTAAGTACTCAGCAGTGCTTCTCCTTCCGCTCACTTGTGCTGGGTGGACTCACATGGGGCCAGGTCCCCACAAGTACTATTCCCAAAGAGCACGTGCACTTCCAAGGCAGTGCTGAAAGCTGCAGGCGAGTCCCAAACGTCGCTTGTCCTCGGCTCCTGTTCCTAAAACAGTTCCAGAATCAACTCATGTGGACAGGTTTGCACAAAAGTCCAACGTGTGCAGGATATTGCTGACTGTTGGCCTGGGCTGGCATTTGGAGAAGTTATGCTGGAAAGTGGAATTCAGACTGTCAGTGTTGCTGGGCCTTGCATTTGTACTGGCCTAAGGCTAGAGGAACCACGTGTCGTGTTTGAGTAAGACATTATGCTGAAGTGGTGGGATGGTAGACTTCTGGCAAGGAGAAACCACTGAGAGTAAGTCTCCTTTCCACTTAATACAAGCCTTGCTATTGTACTGGCTATAAACTTCCTAACTGACAAAGTTTTAGCTGGGAGAAAGGCATTGCAAACACGAGAGGCCAGATTCTGGTCTCTGGCAATGAGATACATTTCTGCGAGGTTTGGCCTGTTAGCGGGTGGACAGAGACAAACAAGTACCTATAAATTTAATGCACAAGGTATGCATGGTGTCTGTAAGAAGGCTGCATCTCTAAATCAGCTGTGTGAGAATCACAGCTCAAAACTGTGTCCGTCACAATGTTTTACACCCAGAAAAGAACAAACATTACTCATAGTAAAGCAGGTCTGTTGTCAGTGGTATTGGACAGTCACATGTGCCCCAAAACCTGGCGCTCTAGGCAGCCACCTTTGTGATCTCAGTCTTGGTAAATATGCTTTAGAAAACGCTGAAGAAACAGTTTCAGTTACCAAGAAGTGCAGACACAAGAGAACAAGAGGATTATACCCTCTAGGCAAAAGAACAAAGATATAGATTGAAATAAATAGGCAATATTTAGGTTTAAAGGGCGTCTTAAGTTGTTGACAAAAAAATATGGGGATGATAGGAAGCTATCCTCAAAGCAACCTGTTGTAGCAAGAGAAATGGTATCATATGGGAGCTCCAAAAGTTTTGTGTGTGCCTGTAAAACTTCTGATTTTCGCTCTGTAATGGTATTTCTAGTGACATGCAATACAAATAAGTATTTAACTCCTCTGTTCCCCCCGATGAAGGGAAGTGTGAGCTAGGAATAGGATTTTCAAGTTCTCAGCTGGCATTATTCACCAAATGAATTACCCCAGCTCCTGGGCCGACACCGTCCATCCCATCCAGTGGAGTCAGGGACAGTCTGGACTGTGCTTTCACCTACCTCCATGCCTGCCTAGGAGCAGAGACGCATGCCACAGCTGAGACAGATGTTAGTTCTACAGATTTTATTGACAGCCAGCAGGTGTGATTTCCACGGGGAGCTTGCTCTTCCCTTGGGAATGACAGCCCAGTGCTAGAGCTGCGTGGGATCACAGAGTGCACATCCTCTTCCAAATGCGCTCAGAGCCAAAAGCTAAATGAAGTTTGGCCCATAATTTTAACAACAGCATTTATTTGCTTATGAAAACATAAAATGCTTTGTCACTCTTTTTCCACTAGCCTATCCTTCTTTGCTGTAGGGACCTCACTTTAAGTTAGCTGTCTCTGGACCCTTGGCCTTTACGTAGTCTACCTTATTTTTTGTCTTGGAATATATACACGTAAAAACGCCTTTCATCTATTCTTGCACAGTTCATGGTATCTCTCTGCTTTCGTTCCCATTTATGGGACTGTAGGACATACGTACACATAGGCTACGCACCATCCAGTTGCATGTACACCTCAGCATGAGTCACCTCATCCACATCGTCGTGACCAGAAGCACAGTTCTGTCTCGTGCACTCACACACACTTCCGTGACTTGCAAGTATTCAAGAAACAAACAGCCACAAGCCAGCATCTTATTCTGCTGCTGTGATGTATTTTTTACTAGTACTTTTTGAATGTAACACAAGGACATTAAACATGGAAATAATACGTTCCTCTGCAGTAGAGAAATTCCTTTAGATATTTTGAGGGCTTCTGAATGTGCAAATATTTGCGTTTCCGCACAGTCAGGTGTATCTGCCTCCTGCCCTTCAAAGGCAGGAAGTCTGTGTCACTGCAGGCTCAGAGTGGTGGATTCTTAATGGGGATCCCAACCCAAAGTGACAAATCTGGGTGTAATTTTTTAACCTGTCAAGAACCATCTTTTTTTTCTTTTGCATTTTGTTTTTATTAACAAGATACAAGGAACAAAGTACACTCAGAAGGAGGCATAGGAAGCAGTAACATCCGCAGCCTCTCCGCAGAAAAGTGTTGCAGGAGCATAACAAAGGTTTAGCGAGTTTCTAATTGTGAATGGCAGCCTGTGCTGAAGGCACAGTTTTGGGGACAAATCTGGTGACAATTCTGCACGTTGAATTCAGAGTGGCACCACTGCATTGCCCTCAACCAAAATCGGGATCGATAGGGAAGCGTCTGTATCTGTTCATGTTGGAGGAGTGACCTGAATTCTGCCTTTCCATGGCAGCTGCACTCCTGTGAGGCCGTGCGGGAGTCACTGTCCCGCGCTCTGCCTCATTTCTCTCGCTGTAAAACATAATTGACTTCACTTATTCCCACAGGTTTTGTGGCTGTCAATGGGGAGTGTAAATCACTGTTTTACTATTGCTCTGGCCGGGAAATCAGGCCCATCTTTCTCATTGCGTGTTCTCCGTTCATCACATGCAGGGAGAACTGAACCCTGGAGAAACTGGAGAGTCTGGCTACTGGGTGGAGGCTTCGCTGTGGTTCCCAAATACCCTCTTGCTGCACTTGTTGGCTCGGGCTGTGTTTGTAAACACTCACAGGCCCTCGCCTTTGGAGTGTTCTTTGGAGCCAGATTTTCTTTTGATGTTAAACAGGATGTGTGTGTTAATTAACTTATTTTACTCAGGGTAGGAAATTGCTGCCAGTGTTCTTTGAAGAGTCCTGTGAGCCATCTCTCCCTTCACATAAACATTCAGGCAATTCTGGTAAAGTGTTTATTTTTTTTAACTATGCATGAACGTTAATCTGGCTATTTTACAGAGGAGAGGTTTTACAGGCTCCTTTAAAAATGTCAAGGTCCTGTTTAAACAGTAACTGTTTAAACCGAGGAGATGAAGCACTGGACCAAGAGGATTCAGAGATGACAAAAATTAAACCCAGTATTTTCTGCTAACAGATGTTATTTGAGAGTTTAGTGCTGGTGAAAGTGATGGTGAAATAGTCTGGAGACTGACTGGTTCTGCATCTACTCCGTTGTACTTGTACCACGGACATCGTTAGTGAAAACACACCCTTCCTGCCCTGGTCCCAAGTTGAAAGGCCTTCTGGCTGGTGATGACAGGAAAGCGCCGTCTCTGTAAACGTTGACTTCCTGAGACTGCCAGGAGGGGCCAGTTCATGCCGATTATGGCAGTGACCTTTGTGAAGTGGAGGTATACTACCTCATGGTTTATAAAGGTCCAGGAGGCTGCGATGATTAAATGGTGCGTGTGAAGTCTCCCAGATTCAGAGTAATCGCTCGGGAGAAAAAGGATTGATAATGCCGGTGCTGCATGGTTCTGTCATTTTGTGTATTATAATGCTGCACTCCCACTTGGCTCAGGAGCACAGGGGGCTTCTTTTCAAAACCCGAAACTTTCAAACTGCAAGTTTGACACAAAAGCTTTACGGAATGCTGCTAGGTTATATTTCAGTTGGAAGAAAGCAAACCCCTGTATTCTTTTAATAACTTTCTCTTTTTGTGATAGCATTAAATACCGCTGGTCTTGGCTTCATGTTTGATTGGTAGGGTTATGAGCTGAGAGCTGATGCAGTTCAAACTGATCGGTCTATAACATGCCACCGGACGTGCACAGCATTCTACCAAACAAGACCAGACAGATGCCTTGTTCTGAAGAGACTGCAGTTTGAGACTGATCTTTCAAGATACTGTATGACGGCAGATTCCCCAAGGGAATGATTTGGTCTCTTTGCAATCTCAGGTGTCTGCATACACGTCAGTGTTGGTTTGGTGTCTAGCACTCTTATTCCAGGACAATAATCCACAGCCATTTAAACCAAGACCTAACTGAGAACTTAATGGAAAAAGTTTAGTATCTCCCCAAGGACTGTGCCGTAAATTCAACTGAGATGACAAGAGGAAGGAATTGTAAGGTGGATAGTGTGAGATACATGAAGTTTATCTTTAATTTGAGTTGAATTCAAACAAGAGCTACTAGTGGCCAAATGATATGATGACTTTGGTGGTGAGAGTTAAATTGGAGGTTTTCCCAGTGACCTGTGCTCCATTTTAAAAAGCAAAGAAACAAAATTTGTTGTAGATGGCACTAAATGGAAGCCTTTTTTTTAGCAGTAGCAATAGATGGCAATGACTGATCCACAGAAACCAAACTGCTCATTTCTCATTCCTTTTGGTTATGGGTGGCCCACAGCAATGAGGGAGTTGCTTGTGCATATTCTTGTCAACACTGTGAAAGACAGCATTCAACTCATGAGGACTGTCCAGCCGTCACCTTTTTTGTAGGAATAGCCTTCATCTGGACAGAAACCTTATTTAAAAAATGAGGGACACCCCACCCCAGGATGTGACATTAGTTTTCAGTATTCATTCAATAATCAGTAATGTATAATTCCGTACAATATTTTACGTCGGTGGAGATATCTGGGATATACGGAGAAATCTGTGTTCATCCTTTACGTAACAGTCATTGAGTCATGCAATCGTGTTTAAACAAACAGTGTGAATCTTAAAATAGCCCCTGGACATTCCACCGAAAATGCCATATTCAAATGAATGTTCAAGATGTTTCCCCACTGTCACCCACACAGTAACCCTTCAGTGGCACCAGAGCTGTCTAGACACAGCAGTAAGCTACACTCGGCGCTGGACACACAGATCTGTTCCCTTGCTCTGGTGAAGCAGGAAAATCTGCTTCTCTGTCGTCCACCCGCCAAGGGAGGCAACAGACATGAAACATTTTGAGGCTAAGCTCATGTGAGGGTGATTTTAACATACCAGTTATTGTTACTGGATAATTATTAGAGGAATTCATGGAACATGACCTTGTTGCCATTTAAATGGTGGCAAACCCTGCTCTCATCTGATTAACAATTGACATTGGCCAGTTTCAAGAGGATAGGAATGAAAACTTGAAATTCTTTGAACGCAATATTATTAACATTGCTGTAGATACAGAACTAAAGCAGAGCGTTCTTACTGCTCAGAATATTTGTCTGATTTCCATAACCCTCACTGGTCTCTAGAGTCCTATTGACACATTTCAAACAATAGCTTAGACATGATAAAAAGTGTATCTTGTGGAACTGATCCGTTAAGAGAGCAGCCAGTAGACACTGCAGCTCAGCATTCAGAAATTGTTTAGTGGTGTCTCTATAGCAAAGAGAGGAGGCTGGAAAGGCTACTCTTCTGGAGCTCGCTTAGTTTCTAACCTAGAGCTGAGGCTAGTATTGGATGGACTTGGATTTGTTTGAGATGAGAAACATAAAATCAAGGCTGCTGCAGCACCTTCTGTATGGGTCTGTGGGTGAAGTACTCAGCTCTTCAAGACTGTCCCTGTGTTCTCTTCCACCAGGCTTTGCCTGTGTCATGTGTCCTTGTGCAGCAATCCTGAACAGACTGTGAAATTGGTCACTGAACCTGGTATTGATCCCTCAGTAAAGGTAGGATAAGACTCCAGAGAAAAGACTGTGTGGAGTGAGCTCGTGGCAGCTAAATACGCTGAATGCTTCCCTTTCCTAGCTGGGGACCTAACCTGTGCTTCTGAAACCCAAGGTCTCAAGCACTTCAAGCTGAGAGGAAAATACCTCATGTCTAGGTGGCTTGCAAAAGTCCCAGTGAAAGGTGCGTGCCCCCCTGAGAGCTGGGGAACCAGGCAGGCCGCCAGCAGGTACCCAGGGCCTGCCCGGGGACACCCAGGCACTGAGAGCCTGCCAGAGCACAGCCACAGCCACCCCTCCTTTGTCCGAACTCCCCTGGGGGCAGCGACCCACAGCCCTGAAGAGCGGAGATGTATAGAACAGGGCTGGCCATTTGGACATGCCTACTGACCCTGTCTCATAACAGGAGAGAGCACTCAGTGACATTAAAATAGAACAAATTTGCAATGATATCAGGTTATATGTTTTATGAGCCATATAATTAACATGCGACACTCAGTGCCATGGGATATTATTGACTTAAATAGCTTAGTAAGTATCAAAAAGGATTAGGCATTGACATGAAACAGAATAGCATATGCACTGACACAAGCTAGGATCAAAATTACAAGGGCTACCAATCCTTGTGCTTCAGGGCGTATTTTGATCGTGAGCTTGGGGTCAGGAGGAAAGCCACGCTCTAATCGGGTCACGCGCAGTGTGCACGTGGGTTATAGTTATACGGATCTTTTTATTGGCCTGTTTTGATTCTTTTCCTTTCTCCTTCTCTGTCTTCCTTTCATCCCCTCCTGTTCCCCCTCCCTCACATTTATCGTCTGGCAGAGGTCACTACTGAAGACAAGACACTAAACTAGACGGATGGCTGAATAGTCCGTACTAATGGGGTAATTTGATGTTTGCTTCTCTCCAGAACTCTGATGTTTATTTCAAATATAAATCTTATATTCACTTGCTTAGAAGTTCCTCTCTTTCCAACCTTCATTCTGTGCATGCTACTTTTCATTTTTATCAGCTACACCTACAAATCCACTTAGACTCATTTGGATCGTGATTTTTCAGACGTGACAAATGAACCTTAGTGTTGAAGAAGGAAGAGAACAACCAGGCACATTAAAGGAACCTGTTTTTTCTGGTAGATGCTCAACAATTGCTCAAGACGAAAATTTTTTGAGAGATCTTGTATTGTATAGCCAACATGAATAATCATTTATGAAAATAAGGGGGCTTTTTCTGTGTACATGACAGTCTGTGGACAGTCATGATACAATGATGCTCGATTTAGGTAACTCTTTGCATTTTTCTTTGCAGAGTCTGAAGCAAAATAATTGTTAAGAATTTTAACACTTTCCTCACTTTCACCTGCCAAAAAATTCCTCATTTTCAGATGATGCAATATTTCACACAATTCTAGGGGTTTGGGTGTTTTGTTTTGTCTTTTCATTTGTTACTGTACTGAAGTAGTGCTAGGAAGCCCCACATCAGAGCAGGGCAGGTTGAATTTTATGTCCTATAAATGCCTTGTGAGTAACTCCTACCTGGAATTACTCACTCTAAAGAGCCAGACTGGACAGCAGACGCATGGAGAAGAAAAATTACTCGATTCTTTATGGGACCCCAAGTTAATGGCAGAAAAACAGAGAATGTCTATTTAAAAAATATGCCTACTCATTCCATTTGTTGCTTATTTCTTTTTTGTTTCTTGCCTTCACTCTCCCAGACTGATTTCTAACTCCACCCATTCTTAACCCTTCCCAGGTCCTTTATTTTTGCTAATGCCCTCTCCTGGTATCTGGCATTAGGCAGCGCTGCTCTGCTCGGCGCACTGATACATGCTGCCCTTTGGCTTATTCAACCTTGCTGGAAAGATGCTACCATGCAGCTTCTCCAGCATCCTTCCCATTTTCCACAAGTGGGCTGAATTCCAGTTAGCTTCTGTGAACTCATTTTGCAGTCCTTCACTCTGCTTCCCTGAAGACCAACGCTTTTGTGTTGTTGCCTTCCCACAGACATTCTTCAACATGCCAAAGCTGACCTTAGGCCCCAGGGGCAGACGGGGCCTGATCCAAAGTCCATTAACATCAGACGAAATGTCCATTTGCGCCCATGGGCTTTGCATTAAATCCTTTGTATTTCACTTACTTTCTTTAGTGCCTCTTACTCAGCTCCAGTTATTAAAATCAGATTAATCCCTGACAGATCCCTGACAGTTCAGTGTACTGTATAAGTCAACCTGTGCTACTTCAAAAGATGATAGAGACCAAAACTGCTACTCTGCTAATGTGAAATCTGCAGCTGGCTAACACTAAAAGCAAGGCATTACTTCCAGATTTCATTCCTGCATAACTGAAGTCAGAATCTCACTCACTGTTCATTAGCTGAGTCCCCCATTACTAGCACACAGGGTCTCACAAAACCAGTTCTCACTGTTCAGATATTTTTCTGGTCCCTACAACATTATCCTGCCCAGGCACTGTTCAAGATTCACCTCTGTTTGCAGTTTTACTCTCGGTTTAAGTAGACTGCTATGTCAGCCAGAACATCAATATTTCTTTCTGTTGACACAATACTCTCTTATCCATATTGCCACCCCTCCTCCTGCTTCATTTTGCCTACATTCCTTTTGAAAACTCTACTCCCATAATTTAGTCTCCCACTCAGTACTTGGTTTAATCAAGTCTGTCACTCAATTTATATCCCACTTCTCGGTTAACGCAAGTTTCTCGGTTAGCAATCTGTTTCTGTAGCACTTGCTATGCATAACACATGGCTAGCTTTTCTTTGCACACTTGCTTCTCTGTTCCCTTTCTGATTTTCAGACCTCACTTTTCCTTGTAACACTTGAAACTGAGAAACTTCCTCTTCCCTCTCCCACTTTTTATGTTTCTCGTGTATTTTGATGAGACCACAGCAATCAAGGCTTCTTAAATATCATGGGGTGCTTTGTATAGGGCACAGAACAGTCCTCGAGTCCAGTTAAAACAGTTTTCAACTGCAGAATCTCATTCAGTTTCACACATGGCTTTAGGTAAACCTCTGCTGTTGCTGTATTTCTTTGTCATGGCTCGTACCCCTTTCCATCTTCATCATCTTTTCCTTGGTTTGTAGGAACACGGGACAAACACACAAAAGCTCAGATTCTCTCCCTCTGGCTGCTCATTCAGCACAGTGTGCTAAAATCTGGTCTTAAACATCCACCCTCAGTTTTTGTGTTGAGGAACAAGGAGCAGAACAGGCTCCTGTTCCAGTTGCTCCAAGCATTTTTACATAGGGGACCATCTATCTTGACTACGTGGCCTAGTGCAACCACAGCACAAACCTAACAGCTCACCTTTCCTGCACAGAGAACACGCAGTTTCATTCTGGATGGTGGAAATGCACTGCAGGTTATGTATCAGCAACGTTGCCTGCTACGGCGTCTACAGCCCCCCACCAGCGTTTTGCGTTACCAGCCGATTCCCGCCGTAAGGACCGTGGGTTGTCAGACTGCTTTCCTCCTCATCTGCAGCTCCTCCAGCCGTTAGAGACACTGGCGGACCGCTGGATGAGGCTGTTGGAGCAGTTTTAGCTCGGCAGGAGGCACGCTCACTGATTGGCACCTGTTGGATAGATCATTTGTTTGTTCTCTGAATTATTCTGCTGGGTCAGCAGGTTTCCAGGTTTAAATGCTGGCATGGTGTAAGACGCAGAATGCTGTTGTTTCATAATCACCTTCTAAAAGTACTGCTTTGTTGTATTGCTGCTGTTAAGATTGTCCTACTTTTGCTATCTGTCTACTTTCTGCATAGGCTGGGTGAATTCTGCCCACTGTTTTACTTAGATGTAGGCTTTGCAGCACGGGGCCGGCTGCATTTAACCTGGAGACGGGGAGTCGGGGGGATATGCTGGTGGCACCGCTTTTCATGTGATTGAATTACAGGATGACTTCCTAGCCCAGTCAGAGCAGTAACGCGGGGTACCTACAGAGTACTTTTCATTTTCAGATCGGTTTAATACTGCTCCTGGCTTACGGTACGCTCACCTGTCTCTCTGTACGTTCTTAACAGTCGCACAGGAGAGGCCAGAGCAGCCCTTCCCTCTCCGGCTGGATCAGCGACTGCCCTATATAAATCTGCATATTAAGCAGATTTGACAATTGTTCAGAGAGAGACTCACTTAAGTAAGAAGTGGAAATAAACTTGCTTCTAACGGCTCTGCAGACAGCCCTCTCGGATGGTATGCTGCCGGAGACAGAACAGAGCCTGCTTTTGCTTCTTTTGCAGTTGGAGACCGACCATTTCTGTTTGCCTTCTGCCTCCGAGCCCCGAACGCCGGCTCTGGCTCTTGAGCCGCACGCGAAGGCACTTCGCGGGTGACCGCGCTNCCCCGGGGCTCCGTCCCTTCCTTCGCCCCGCGCCGGGCTGTCCCCTGCGGCACCCCGGGGCTCCGTCCCTTCCTTCGCCCCGCGCCGGGCTGTCCCCTGCGGCACCCCGGGGCTCCGTCCCTTCCTTCGCCCCGCGCCGGGCTGTCCCCTGCGGCACCCCGGGGCTCCGTCCCTTCCTTCGCCCCGCGCCGGGCTGTCCCCTGCGGCACCCCGGGGCTCCGTCCCTTCCTTCGCCCCGCGCCGGGCTGTCCCCTGCGGCACCCCGGGGCTCCGTCCCTTCCTTCGCCCCGCGCCGGGCTGTCCCCTGCGGCACCCCGGGGCTCCGTCCCTTCCTTCGCCCCGCGCCGGGCTGTCCCCTGCGGCACCCCGGGGCTCCGTCCCTTCCTTCGCCCCGCGCCGGGCTGTCCCCTGCGGCACCCCGGGGCTCCGTCCCTTCCTTCGCCCCGCGCCGGGCTGTCCCCTGCGGCACCCCGGGGCTCCGTCCCTTCCTTCGCCCCGCGCCGGGCTGTCCCCTGCGGCACCCCGGGGCTCCGTCCCTTCCTTCGCCCCGCGCCGGGCTGTCCCCTGCGGCACCCCGGGGCTCCGTCCCTTCCTTCGCCCCGCGCCGGGCTGTCCCCTGCGGCACCCCGGGGCTCCGTCCCTTCCTTCGCCCCGCGCCGGGCTGTCCCCTGCGGCACCCCGGGGCTCCGTCCCTTCCTTCGCCCCGCGCCGGGCTGTCCCCTGCGGCACCCCGGGGCTCCGTCCCTTCCTTCGCCCCGCGCCGGGCTGTCCCCTGCGGCACCCCGGGGCTCCGTCCCTTCCTTCGCCCCGCGCCGGGCTGTCCCCTGCGGCACCCCGGGGCTCCGTCCCTTCCTTCGCCCCGCGCCGGGCTGTCCCCTGCGGCACCCCGGGGCTCCGTCCCTTCCTTCGCCCCGCGCCGGGCTGTCCCCTGCGGCACCCCGGGGCTCCGTCCCTTCCTTCGCCCCGCGCCGGGCTGTCCCCTGCGGCACCCCGGGGCTCCGTCCCTTCCTTCGCCCCGCGCCGGGCTGTCCCCTGCGGCACCCCGGGGCTCCGTCCCTTCCTTCGCCCCGCGCCGGGCTGTCCCCTGCGGCACCCCGGGGCTCCGTCCCTTCCTTCGCCCCGCGCCGGGCTGTCCCCTGCGGCACCCCGGGGCTCCGTCCCTTCCTTCGCCCCGCGCCGGGCTGTCCCCTGCGGCACCCCGGGGCTCCGTCCCTTCCTTCGCCCCGCGCCGGGCTGTCCCCTGCGGCACCCCGGGGCTCCGTCCCTTCCTTCGCCCCGCGCCGGGCTGTCCCCTGCGGCACCCCGGGGCTCCGTCCCTTCCTTCGCCCCGCGCCGGGCTGTCCCCTGCGGCACCCCGGGGCTCCGTCCCTTCCTTCGCCCCGCGCCGGGCTGTCCCCTGCGGCACCCCGGGGCTCCGTCCCTTCCTTCCCCCCGCGCCGCCTCCCCGCTCGCTGCACGTTGCCGTTTCCTTCAGCTGCGTGTGCGCTGGGACACGGCGCTGCCGCTCCGCGATGCTCCGGTCCCCACTTCCTTGTGCCCGTGGAAGGACCAGGTGCCGCCGCAGCGCGTTTCGCCCGCCCGCCCCTGTCTCTGCATCGGCAGACCTGCTGCCGTGCCCCGGGACGGGGCTCTTTGCAGGGGCACCGGCTGCGACGGGGGAGCCGCGCAGCTGTACGGGGAGCGGTGCCTTCCTGGGTGCTGCTGCTCCCCCCTCCCTCCCTGCACCAACTGCCGGGCCGTGCTGCTGCATCCCTCCTCCAGCCCCGCGGCCCCGTCCCTCCCCACGCTGCTGCGGCTGTGTGTCGCCAAGCCCGGGCCCCGGTGCTGGTGCTCACCTTGCTGCTTATTGGTCTGCGTGTAGAGGTTGAGGAAGGGGAGAAGAAGGCAGGACTCTGCAGTATCGGGAGGATTCGAGCTATTTTAGGCTCTCTGTGGGGCTAAGTTGTCTTGTGGGGTCCTTGTGCGGCTTCTGTTCTCCTTCCTTATGCTTCAGATATGTGCATTTGTCCGTAGACATGGTTTCACGTTCCTGGTCTGAAGGACTTAGAATTTTCTGCCAGTTTTCTCTTATTTGTCCTTTTCCCCTTTTCAGAGCTTTCCTCTAAAGCCAGTCATTATTCTTTTCCCACCCTGTTTTGTCGGGGTTTTTTTTTGTGGTTTTTTTTTTGTTTGTTTTGTTTGTTTTTTTTTTAAAAGAAGGGACGGCTTTCAAGCACTCATCTGTGTAGTCCTCTAGATTTTGAGTCCCTGTCTTTTTGCCTTTGTCTCGCTTGTGTTATCTCTTTTTTTTTCCTCACAGAAATCCTTCTTCCCTCTCTCTCAGACCTCTTCTCCAAGTGGCTCTTTGGAATAGTTGTAATAATATCAGTAGTTCCAGCCTGAGAAAATGTTCAAAGCCTCATAGCTTCCTACTCACTTCATTAATAGGTACACGCTTATCCCCATTTTGCAGGTAGGTAGAGATGTAAGAGAACTAGGAACTTCTGCAAAGCGTTGCAGCGATTTTGTGACCGAGCTGGCACTTGAATGTGGGGCAAATGAGTCCTGGTTAGCTGATGTAACCAGGGATGCTGGGGATACTGTCCTCGGGAGATGCGCTTGCCGGCTAGTGTTCGCAGTGTCGTTCTGGGCTGCTTTTCTCCCGTTCATCAGTCCCTTCATGTCCTGTTTCTGTGCCTGTATGGCCTCTCTCCGTGCACAGTCTGCTGTTCTTACTGCGCTCTCTGCGGGGGGGCTTGAGGGGTCTTCAGGAGGCTTCAGTACCCTGTAGGCTAGGTTTTATTTGCTGATCAGACAGCATGCACTGTTCGTGTGTTGTTTCCATCCTCGGTGCATCTTCTGCCCTGTCTTTAACCTGGTCCGCTCTGGGGATAGAAGTTGCTGCTATTGTATTCTCATTTTCAGTTTCATAGCTCCTACCCTCTTTATTTTTCTTCTAGGGGAGCCTTCTCTGTGGTCCGCAGATGTGTAAAGAAAAGTTCATCACAGGAGTATGCTGCAAAAATCATCAACACCAAAAAACTGTCAGCCAGAGGTCAGTGTCTCGATCCACCCTTCTTCCTTTTATTAATAGGAAATACTTCGCTGGAGTTGAAGCTGTGATAAGTTTAAGGGATCTGAAGTTGCTTGTCTCGGTCATTATTTCAGCATTACAAAATAATCGAATTGTGTGGCAAAGAGGAGATTGAAAGGAGGTAGCGTAGGGCGATAGAAAAATTCCTGTGTCTGGAAATGCTCTGTGAAGTGATGTTGTCCTCTTTTCTTTTTGAGATCCTCCTTCTGCAAGCTGAGCTAGAGGTACGTTTATAGAAGATTTATCTGCGTGTGTGTGTACACCGATCACTCATAATAAAGAGAAGTGTTGCAGACTGATTTTGCTGAATGTCTTTTCTACCTAGGAGAATGTGTCTTACCAGAACAGATGTGACTGTTTTTTTGAAGGATAGATGCTATATGCCTTGCTCCTTTCATGCTGTAGTTAAGCGTGTTGTGTTTGGAAACTAACAAGTTTGCCTCCAAAGACAGAAGTAAGTTGGATGGAGAAATCTTGCAAATTTAACTTCTCAACAAATTAGAACAAGTATTTTTTGCTTTCGTTTTTCCTGGAGACTTCCAAAACCTGAAACCAGACTGTAGTCTTATGAAAAGAGGGAAAAAAAAAAATCTTAACTCTTCCCCCAAGCTGTTGCTCTTCCCTCGTCTAGGGACGTACACATGCACATGGGTAGCGTACCTTGTAGTATGCAGGGAATGTGTGTCTTCCAGCGTGTAGGGAATCCCTTACAGGGATCAAAGTTGCTTTGCGGGTGGGGTGGACGAGGGGAAGAATGAGAGAAACTGAACTGCAGTAAAAGATGCTGAAAGCAGAGAGTGCAACAAGTTGGCGTGTTGGAGGCGACTGTTTCTAGAAGAGTTGAACAAGACAAGATCTAAGTCCTTGGGGGCCTTTCGGATTTGACAAAATTAATGTGCTAGGCCCTTGACTGTCTTGCTAGTTGAATAGATGGCTTGGGGGGGGTGACTGAGAAGTGGAAGAAAAAGCAGGAGGAGGAGGAGGCACATGATCTTGACAAATGATTTAGGAGTGAAGAATGTTTTGCCTAATCCCTATAAAAGAGAAGGATAGAATATGTATTCTTTTTGCTGGAATACGAAATGTGATGATAAGAGCAGAAGATGGCTTGAAGAATGGTGAAAAATTTCCACTTGCTGTAGTTTGCATGGAGAAGTAGTGTCAGAAGTAGAACGTGGTGTGCTGTGAAGGTTGGGTTTTTTGTGTGTGGGGGGGTTGTTTTTGTTTGTTTTGACTTGTGGAGGTAAGCATATGTGATAATGTGCTGTTTTGGTATCCAGCCTAGAGTGAGGTCGTGTTGGGCACCGAGCAGTGGAGCCCTAGATTGTGTAGGAGGTGGCTGCAGATCTCGTGAGAACTGATGTCCCCTCCACGGGCAGCTGACAGTGCCTGGTGATGTAGGTGGGGTGTCCAATCTCTTGAGAACAAAATTAGTCCAACTTAAAATGGGAGAGGTTTGAAGGGTGGCTTTGCTTTGCTGATGGCCATTAATGCCGTGTTCACTCCGCAGAGCTCCCTGTCCATCCTGTAGCGAGGACTGAAGCTCAGGAGAGCCATCTTCTCAGATGCTAGCAGACAAGCCTACTTAGAGAAGGGAGAGGGTAGCTTGATAAACGAATCGCAAATGAGAAACGGTTTTCTTACAAAGGAGGTGGTATTGGGGTTAACTATGGAGATAAAAATGGGGGAAAACTGCAGGATGAATAGAGTTGAAACAAAGTTCAGAAACATTAGCAGAAGTCTAAAAGTAGCAGAAGAACTGATTCAGTTTTTAAGTCTTTGGGCAGCTAATGAGTTGCAGAGGGAGCAATGTATAGATGCTAATTGTTTTTCATATTAAGGTGATGACAGTTTTATGACCCAGCAAGTAGGAAAAGTAAGTATGCGTGAATACAGGCCATGTTTTGGTCTACTGCTTACTTTCTAGATTTCATACCTTCCTTTAATAAAATACATTGGGGATACTAGCCTGGTCCTCAGCTATGTAACTCGAGGCAGCTGGCAATGATTTACTTACAAAGGTTTTGGGGAGGTAGAGGGCAGGTGTGGGGAGAGCCAAGAGAGGAAGTGGGTGTTGCTGCTAGTGCAGAAGAATATCAGAAACCAGGGACTGATCAGGTTTCGTTGAAGTCTTATCTGAGGACTGCATTTACAGTGAAAAGTGGATGGTGACTTCAGCTGAATATATAGGTTCCTCAGTTATTCCAGCTGTGTTTGCTGGTAGCTCAAGTGGTTAGTACAAAAAGGGACCGAATATTTTGATAGGAACTTAGTGAATTCACATTGGAGTAGGTCTTTAAAGCACTGAAGGAAAAATGCGTGCTATTTAGACACTGCAGCTGTAAATCAGTGATTAGGGAGATTCGATTCAGCAACCTGAAAATGAAAGTCTCAGGGAAAGGCATTTTAGAAAGCCGCCTCCCACAGGAGGAGAATTACTGCGTTAATTCTGCAGTGTCCTGGCTAAACGTTGCCTGATGCCTCCTTTCCCCGAGCTGGCCCCTCTCCCTGGGGAGGCCACGTCTCTGCCAGGCAGTACACACGTGTGCGTGGGGCTGTCCTGCGCACCCAGCTGCGTGCCTCTGTCGCCCAGGTTAACCCACCCTCCGACCTGCCTCCCGCCTTGCTGGTTTTCCTTTAGGCTTGGTCGCAGCCCCTCTCCAACTTAAGCATAGCTACTTTTAACATTTTGTACCTCCTCCAGCAGAATTCGAACCTGTGGGGATACCTGATGTAGTAACTGCTGCTTCGGGAGCCAGCATTGTGCCGCTGCTGAGAAGCGTGTCTAGCCCATTGCTGCTTCACCGAAGTTTTATCTGCTGTAGTGCTTCCCTTGATTATGTCCGGGGAAATGGTAACAAAGCCTTGCTCTCCTTCTGCAGTACTTCTTGTTACCTTTATTTTTCAAGACTCTTCATGAAGAAATACTGGATAGCTGACAGGGAGGAGCTGAATAGCTTGCTGTACATAGCTGAAAAGGAGGAAGAGGAACACTTCAGGGTCAATTGTACGCGTTTAGAGGGTTCTGTATTACTTGACATGTTTATCAAACTGTTTTCTTAACGCGGTAAAGAGTTGAAGAGGCATGGTGCTGTTACAGGGCTTCTCTGGGAAAGCAAGGAGGATGAATGTGGTGCTGGTCTTTGTGAAGGGCGGTCCGAACAACTTCAGTCTAGTCAGCTTCACCCTCTGTAAAATACGAAGTCAGCTGTTGAGAGGAGAGTCTCTGATTCACCATTGTCTATGAGTTTTGGATGCCTGTTCTCTGTCTTTTTTAATAAATCATGTCAGTGAGAGCTGGTATAGATTAAAATTCATATTTCAGCTTTAATGAAATATTGGCTATTATTCATGTTGTGTTGATGCTTAAGACTGCCCAGAGAAGAGTATGCCAAGAACTTTAATGTTAAATAGGGTCCAAATGGTTGTGGAAAGGGAGGGGAAACAGGCTTCACCTTAGTCAGCATTCAGCTGACATGTAAGAGCAGTGGTTATTACACATGGGGGGAAATACAACGCTTCAGTCATCTGAAATTCCTATGGAATTGAACACATAGGCTTTTACCAGAGCTACGGGCAGAGGGAAGTAATAACTGTAATTTTTTGGAAGCTGTCTTGTGGGTGTCACCAGCATACTTTTTGAACGTGAAAATTCATAGCAAGTAGTGCTTCAGTTCCTGGGCAGCAGTGAAGTTCAAATGAAGTAGAATTGCTCGCATGATCAAAAGGATTAAGAGAGAGGCAGTAGCTTTAGTAGCAGTAGGGAAATAGCCAGGATTTGACTCTCCGGCGTATGCTTAAAGAGACAGTCCTGCACTGGAAAGAGGTAGGCAGAGCTCAATCCTGTGATAATTTTTAGGATGTTGTTTATACCAAATAGTATATAGTGATCCTACCACCATGAGTAGGATGTTTGGCCCATGTTTTTTGGGGTGGGATGGAAGTCTCTGTGCATTACATCTACTGTTAAACTTTGTTTGCTGCTGAAAATCTGTGTCTTTCAACTCTTGCAAGTGACATCTCTTGATGAAAAACAAACAAACCAAAAAAACCTGAAAAGCAGTTGTCTTGGAATTTAGACCGCTTCACTGCTTTCTCCTTACTGTGGCTTTGCTCTTGCCTGTGGAATAAAGAGGTAGATTCTCTCTGTGCTCTCCATCTTTCCAAATTTGTAAACCGGATCAAAATTTGCAGTCTACCCAGCTATTTTTGTTGTTGCTCATGTAGGAGATTATGTGGACTGTGGGAGGAGCAGGGAATTACTTCTGTGTATCAAACCCTGTCAGGAAAAAAGCTCTCTCTTGTCACTGCCGGCTCAGCTTTCTTTTCATACACCTCCCTTGTCCTGGCTTTCCGTTCTGTAGTGGTTGCTGATTTGGGCTTTACAGTATGTTTTGTTGGAGGTGTCAGTAGTAGTTTCCCTGGACAATGAAATGTTGAGCTTGAATGCTGCAGAGGAAGTTCAGCAGCACCAGTCCCGAACCTCTGTCTTGGTCTGTTCTCAGCCAGCGTTTTAGTTAGGACTCTCTTGGACTGCTCTTGTGGCTGCCAGGTTTAAAGTCCCCTGTGGGCTACAGCACGCCCGCCTGAATTAGCTGCACGCAGCGGTGGTGCACTGCAGCCTGGCAAATGGGCTCTGCGTGAAAGCGAGGAAAGCCCAGCACACCGCTCACAGATGGCTGAAGCACAAATCCAAACTAGTGTAGAAATGTCCGGCGATCGCCGTCCTCTGCTTGTGCCTGTGTTTGTTGGCTGGGGACAAATGTCCTTTCTTGCAGAGGATGGCGAATCAAACCGTGTCTGCTCAGCTGTACTTGCTGAGCAGCCAAATCAGGTCTGGTCATTTGGTGCGGGAGAGGAGCTGCCTTTCCTGCAGGATGGGTCTTAGGCTGAGCATGCAGTGCTTTGCTGCGCCCCAGCTCCTCCTCCTCCTCCTCCCCTCTGCTGCCTGCGAAGAGTCTAAGAGATGCTGTGATGAACGGTTGGACTCGATGATCTATCTTAAAGGTCTTCTCCAACCGAAGTGATTCTGTGAGTCTACAGATCAGCTGCATTGGCGGTCGGGGATTTTTTTGGAGGCCCTTGCGCACGTGGAGGGATGCAGGGAGCAGAGCAGAGCGCACCGAGCCCTCCGGAGCGCTGTGCGCGGCTGTGGGCTGCCTGGCAGGGCGACCGTAAGGCTCTGGGTGCTGCAGGAAGGGTGCTGCAGAGGAGGAAGCGGTCAGCGGGGTGGCTGCGTGGATAGCAAGTGTCTGAACTCTCCGCTTCGCGCCGCAGCACACATGCGTGCGGCGAGGGGCGGCGGGGGGGCTGCTCTGCTGATGTCAGAAACTGCAGCCCTCTACCTCTGCCAGCAGCCTGCCTCCCCCTCCTCCTCCTCCTCCCCGCCTCTGCCTGCAGCCCCGCGCAGGGGAAGAGGGGCTCAAGCAGTGTACGTCACTAGGGGAAGTTTCACTGGAAGAGGTGTTTGGAGGAGAGGAGGGCTGTGTGTAAAAGGAGAGACCCTGACCTTGGAGGAGGGGCTGGGGCTGGGGGCTTGGCGGGAGGATGCCCGGGGTCAGCCTGGCTTTCTGCCTGCCCTGCACACTGATGCCCTGGCACGCGGGGTGGCGAGCGAGCGGTGCAAGCCTTGCTTTTTGCTGCGGCTTGCTACGGCCAGAAGCCGGCTTCCTCCCACCGTGGATGTTAGCGACGGCTGGGGTTACCCCAGGTTGCCTCTCAGTTTACACTGTATATTTTATAAAGGAGCTGGAACAGAGCAGACAGGATTTCAGCTCATGTGTGTCTTCTCAGTGGTCACATTGAGTATTAAATTTCCAGCATTAACAATGAGGGGAGGACAGTGGGCACACAGATTGGGCAGGAGCTCCTACAGCCTCTGCGTGAAGTTGGAGAAAGGGGCTTGGTGAGAGAGCTGGGTTTCTTGTTTTCCCAGTATAAACTGGATTTGTGTGTGGCAGAGATGTGATTCGACTAACGCCCGTGTGTGTCCCGAAGCCCTTGGCTCTAGAGCATGTACCCTGATCAGCAAGTCACGACTGAAACATTTCCAGGTGTCCCTCCAGCAGAGTGGGATGTTGAGCACACTTCAGATATTTGGGGCAGGGAGAGCTACTTGAATTTCTTGTAAGAAGGACACCGTGCCCAAGCTGTGGGGTTTATTTGTTGGTTTTGGGGTGTTGTGCAGAAATTTCACTGCCTCCAAATTTAATCCTCTGAACAGCGCCAAAACCGTAACTGCCAGTGAGGACTCATCTGTGGATCGTAAAGAAATTTCTGAAGAGTTCTTTNCTATGACAATCTTTCTGTTCCCTTCCATGTCCCGAAAGTATTTTAGTTTTTCTGGCTCTGCAAATTGGGTGAAGACAATTTTTAAAGGTGAAGCACGCTAATATACGAATCTCTCTCCTCTGTGCCATCTACAAACACCGCCTACCTGCTTCACAACCCTGACAACCAGGGCATCACCCTCTTTTTCGTTAATTCTGGCCTGTTAGCTGTTCTGGTGTTTCAAGTGGTGTTTTTTTTCCTTCCTATGCTGTTGAAACCTGCTGGTTTTCACCAAGATAATAGACTTTACAAAAAAAACCCATAGTTAATTTGCCAGTGTTTGACTATAGAGTGAGCTATTGCTGTTGGCTTGGCTGGCGGGGAGAGGGCAATATCAGCTGGCACCAGGGTCACCAGCACAGGAAAGAAGCCTTGAACATTGTGAAAAGAAATGTGGAGTATCTTACCTTGCTGTGTGTTTGCCTGCAACAGAAGTGATGTCAGTGCTCAGAGCAGTTATCTTGGGGGAAGCAGAGGTGCATTGGTTTCTGATGGGCAAATGCATACTTAAAATTTTCAGGTGCTCACTGGATTTTTTTTTTTTTTTAATTAGTGTGTAGGGGAAATATCAATGTAACTTAAACAACTGTAGTTCCTGCTGGCCCTTACGACAACAAGCTTAGTGCTTCAAGATACGGGGTCCTGTGAGTTAGGCTGACCTCGCGTTCCTTTTCGTACCTTCTCTATTTTACTGTCTATTTAAATATCGCTGTATACTTCTGTTACGGCTCCCTAGGCATTCTGGTATTGCTGCCTACCTGATTTTTGGAGAACGGTAGCAGAATACTACTGCAGAAGTGGGTTGGCAGTATCTTAGAAACCAGCTTTTTGAACAGTGAGGGTAACCGAAGGTTAGTGGTGCATGCATTTAGCTTTCTGCAGAAACTGAGTCTATAGTTGTAAGATTTTGATTCCTCATAGGTGTTTCTACCTGTTACTTTCCAGCTCTCTTCCTTTCTGTTTTAATTTGAATTTGTTTTGAACGTTCAGTTGTCTCTTGTGGATCAGTTACTTTAACTGATAACTGTATTAATCTATAACGCTTTGATTGAAATGTCCCTTTAGTGATGATGCTTTACACTCCTCCTTTCCTCCCAGAGAATATTGCAGAATTCCTGTTGCTCCCACCTCTTAGATGAGCAGACTGGGGAAGATGGTGTTTGGTGCAAGCGGCTGATCCTGACAACACTGAGAATAATTCAGGGATGTAAGGAGAACTGGTTAATGTTGTATCTTGCCTTTTTATGACGGGGTCAGGGAAGGAGGAGATAACTGTGGCTTTACTCCTGGTGTCAGGATCCGCCCCGCGCTGCTCCTGGCAGAATCGGAAGGAGAATTCCCTGTCTTTGAGGTGTGAGTTGAGTCAGTGTGATGACCTTTCAGAGAACGCGTGTGTGCGTATAGATGTGATACTGTGCCCTCGGCACTTTGGCGTTATGTTCCTGAGAGCATGAGCTACATATTTCTCCGAAGCGGCGACCCGCTGTCCTGCTGTTTCAGCCCAAAGTTCCCACCTTGAGCTAGCTGTCCAAGCGCCCGCAGCTCTGGGCTGCCTTGTCCTTCCTGTGGCCGGAGTCTGCTTGGCAGTGACACTGGGACAGGTCCAGGTTAGCGTCCTGCTTCGGAGGAGGGTGCTAGCTAACCTCTTCCCTTCGCTAGAAGGCACAGGTGGTTTGGCTGTTAAACACAAGACCCTTTTTCTCCAGGGCAGCAAAGGTAGCGTCTCTCTTTGTAGTGCTATTGTTAGTGTGATTCGTCAGAGTCCCAAAAACTGAGCCGAGAGCTGTCTCGGAGAAAAGAGTAGGCATTGTGGGAATGAGGACGTAGTTAATTTAAAAGAAAAACAAACCCCATGCAAACACATCTCTGGGGAAGGAAGGTGCCCGTGAAGATGAGCCTGGGAGTGGGTATAGCTCTTTGTAGGCCTACTGAGCCAAACACTAAATGGCAGAGAAGGCAGGGAACGGCAGCCTGCCTGCTGTGGCAGAGCTGCTGGGTTATCTCTGGGGGCTGTTGCCATGATGACAGTGGCAAACAGGGACTGAAAAATTTACCAGACGCATGTGAGCCAAAGGATTAAACTTTCTCATAGGAGGGAAGGGAGGGGAGGAGGAGGAGGAGGAGGAGGGCGGGCGATGATGTATTAACTAAGGACAGCATCCCAGTGAGAAATACCAGGCTCGCTGTCCTGTAGCCGCTGGGATGGCAGAGGGGAATGCGGACTGGCATTCCTCCTCCAGTCTAAACGCTGGGCAGCGCTGCTCTGACAGATTCCCTCTTGGAAGAGGGGGTGAGCGCACCCTGCTTTCACTGGGTAAATTGGCAGGGTTTGCATCGCTGTGGCGAGCGAAACGTAAGGCGAGGGGAAAGGTGGTGTCTCTCTTTGGCCTTTTTTTCTATTCCTTATACCCACAAATAACTCTAACTCGCTACCCCATGCTTAGAGCTTTCCCCCATCAGAGTTGGTGCAAATAGTCACGTTTCAGTGTTGCCTGCAGGTTTCAGACTATCGAACATGAAGCTAACCAGCCTGCACTGGTGTTATTGATAACGCAAGGCTGTTGTCGTTGAAAATGCCCGATGTGAAACCACATCAGCACTATTAGGGCTAGTACAGGTCTTGACCCTGCATATTGCTTTTGTCCCTGCTGGTTCCCCTTCCCAGCGCTGGAGTGGCGTCCCTGCGTGCCAGAGCTGGCAGCACGGTGGGGAAGGCCCGGGTGGTGGGTAGGTAGTGCGTGAGAGAGGCAAGGCTTGGGCAGCTCTCCCTCCGCTGGAGTCTGAGGGAAGCCCTATTGCTACCCTGTGCTGCAGCCTCCTTTGTGGAGGCTGACCGTTGTAAGGAGAATCAGTGATTTGCAGTTGGCTGGGGAGCGAGGAGCTGCTGAGCGGGTCTCTGCACTCAGTGCCCAAACTCTCAGTGCCCCACAGCTCAGAAGGTGGTACCACTTGGTTGTTTGCAGTACTGCAAGTTATCACGGTACCTTTTTGCGGCTGTTCCAGGAAAGACTTACCTGGTCGTGCCCGGCAAACCTCTGAGCGGCAATGCACATACTAGCATTAAATGTTTGTCTGCAGACTTAGTAAGATAGAATTGTGGTAATGAAAACTAGTTTCTTTCTAGAAGGGCTTCTTCAACTTAAAAAAAATATTTATAAAATGACAGATTAATATATATGGAAATAAATGGTATAGGTCTTTCTCACTAGCCCAAATCCCCGTGGGCTTTCCCCTGTGAATACAGGCCACGAGTGAGAACAAGGATGTCAAGGCTCCAAAGCCAGTTCCTGAAAGCTTGTGGAAAGGATTCTTTCCTTTCTCTTCCCTCACTTCCACTCCTCTTCTAGGCACCTGAGTTAACTGGTGTAGGCTGCAGCTTGTCTAGTGGAGTAACACGGTATTTGGATGTGCTTTATCTGCTGCCGTTACTGTGTCATCCCCGGTAAGTCAGTCGGCGTAGACTGTGGCAAGTGATAGCTGTGAAGAGAGACATGTAATTTCTTGATGCTGAGGACAACTCTCCTTTGAGGGAGGAGGTTTTCTCAATCCCAGGGGAGCAGTGAGAAAAGGAGAGGCGGTTGGACGCAGCCTGAAGTCTGAGATGAAAAAAGAAGGGAGAAGAGGTAGAAAGTTTTAAATTTAGGTGCACTGTTTTGTTTTGTTGGTTTTTTGGTTTTTTCCTTCCTCTGAGCCCGGGTGGGACTGAGCATAAGGCAGCTCAAGAAGGTGAGTTTTACGTGACTTCTCTGTTGAAGGAGATTTATTTCCTGATCCTGTTGCTTTGTTCCAAATCTGCCATATGCTCTAGAGGGGTCTGCAGTTCGTGGTCTTGCTTCTGAGCGAGGGGTCTCCTTGTCTGTGCAGCAGAATATAGTCAGCGCGTAAAGTTCCCCGCAGCTCGGGAGATGTGCGAGATGTGGGTGTTGATCCTGCTGCTGCGCTTGCTGCTAGAGACCTGATGTCATATACCGAACTTGAAATGTGACTTCAGTGCTTTCTCTGGGACACACTTACTAGATGCACATTTCAAATAGCATGGGTGCCCTGGAAGCTTTTGCAGGGAAAACAGCTTGTTAAACCTCTTCTTGTCTTGGTCTCCTCTGCCTGCCAAATATACTTAGCATTTCTACTGTAGCGGAGCAGCTGCCATTCTGAAAATGTCCGTGTGTATCTTGGTTTTTTTCTGATTGTTTTTTTTTTGGTGATGTTCCCCCCCCACACCCTTACCCCCTTGCGTCAAAGCATATAACATTTTGTGGGTGATGAGCCAAGAAGTCACCCAGGGTGGCTGGAGGAAAAGATAGATGCAGAAGAAAGAAGTTGTCTTTAGTGCCCCCCGTAACCCACAGGGTCTTGCTGGAAGGTTGTTCTTGGAGGCTAATACAAAGTATAGCCTTGTGATGCCAAGCAGGAGTTCTTTCTGTTGTTTGCCCAAAGAATTGGTGTGCTGTTAAGCTTAATGTTGCCCGCCTCGGGGCCTCTCCATGTAAGCTCTGGGTATCAAATGTCCTCTGTTGAGATTGTGTCGGAGAGATTAGAAGAGTTTAAGTTGAGCAGCTTTATTTTATAACTGGTGCCAGTGCAGAGACAAAGCTCAATCGTGAAGGGTGTGCTTCTTCAGTGCAAGTTAAAGTAGTGATTCGTAGCTCTTGTGTTACTTTAAATATTCCGGATTTTTGGAGTGTGGGATTGAAAAGCGACTTCCAGCTCTGCCCATTTTTGTTTGTTTTGTATGTCATCTGGCCTAGAATCTGCCAGCTTGCAGATTAGGATATTGTGTTGCGTCTACAGCTTGTTATGAAGTTGCCCGGATTAGGATTTTCAGTGTTGCCTGATCAGTGCAGAGCAATCGTCCACAGCCTTCTCTGTCCGAATTGCTCTTGCGCTTAATAAGGATGATGTAGAGAAGTGTTGGCCAGTTCGTCCTTTGTGTGGAAGCACTTCTACAGCAGCAGGCTGGGAGTCGAGCTCTCATAACGTACTTGTCTTCTCCAGACCGCCAAGTTCAGCATCAGAGATGTGTAAAAGGAGGAATAAGCTAGTTTGCTTTTTTGATAACCATTATCAAATATTGCTGATGAGTCCAGGTGACGCTGGCTGCTGCTGGCAGTTTATGTTGCTGCAGAGCTGGCTACCCAGCTTTAAGGAAGCGCATCACGCCTCGGTTACTCTCTGTGGCTGTGTACACTTACTTTCTCCAGTAGTCCCAAAGATGAGCTGGAAAAGCTTTCCCACCCACCACCTCACAAATGGCCAAGAAGTTTTTTGGCCTTCCTAGGCTTTTCGGCCTGCCCATCTCCCCGATGAAGTATGAAATGTTAACTGCTGAAGTTTTTTCTTACTTGAAAAACACAGCTAAAATTCCTTCCCCATCTTGGAAACAAAACTCAGGTCTCACCGATGCAGTTAGCTTATCTGAAGGGGTGGTGGGGGCCAGCTTGGGGACGAGGAAACAAGCAGCTCGGCTGAGCCAGAGGAATTTATGTTCTTCCTTCTGCATCTCTGAGTTCCTGGATCCTGCATTGCAGTGACTTGGCACTGCCGAGACCTGCCTCCCTGCCACGCCGTTACCTTGTCTGCTAACCAGCTGTAGTCTGATATGTATTGAGCTGGTTCATCCCAACCCACTGGCACCTGATGGGGTCAGCTAAAGGGGGCAAGAAAGGAGGTCGTGTCCAGAAATGAGCTCACTTGGTGGCATTTATCTTTGCTAAGCCGTGCGCTCCGGGACCCTCTGTGCGAGGTGGGATGGAGGCAGAGGTGCTGGGGTTCTCGCGCAGGTCGCGGTCCCTGTGTGCGCGGCGGGGAGGTCGCCGGTGTGGCTGCTTTGCCTTCGGAGCAGCTCTCTGCCCGGCTGCCTCGCTTACTGCGTGTCCGCCTTAAGAGGGTTCATCTGCAATGCAGCTGTTAGTGGGGAAGCTCTGTAAGTCAAGAGGGAGCGAGCCCAAGCGAGCCCTCTGGGTCCTCCCCATAGCACAGGGAAACTTGTTCGGAAAGACTTTCTGCAGGAGGAGGAGGAGAAAGGGGTGGCAGAACAGTGCTGGTGCTAGGAGCCCCTCCTTTCCGTGCCTGTGTCCGCACCAGCTGCTCAGGAGCTGGAAGACGTGGAAAAGCACAACGGGCAGCAGCCCTGGAACTGGAAACTCCTGTCATGCTTCTCCTCGCCTCACCCCAGCCCAGAGTCTAACCAGGTGTTTGCTTAGGGCTGATCCTGCCAGGATGTCTTCATTGCACACTCCCTTCTCACACAGGATGTCCTGTCACAGTTCAGAAGCGCGCGGAGGCCTCGCGAGCGTGTTGCTGTGCCCCCCTCCGTTGCACAGGCTGTCGGAGCAGCCACGCCGGCGCGAGGGGTGATGCCGGCGCCTGTGGGGATGCTGTGACGCCGGGGAGGAAGGCCGCAGGTGGAGCCAGCCGTGGCTGCGTGGGTGTTGTGCCTGGCAGGCTGGGTCTGCTGCCGGGTGACTCGGTACCAGGAGGAGGAGGAGAGGGGCCGCGCGCTGCGGCAGCCGTGCTGCAAGCGGGGCAGATGCGCTGTCCGAGGGGGAGCCCTGCAAGGGTGGCAGCCCCTCAGGCGCGTGTCAGGGACGCTGGCCGGGGAGCGTGTGGCTGTGAGCACGTGGCCGCGGAGCGGATGGCATGCTGTTCTGCTCTCCCCCTGCCCCTCTGCTTCTCCAGTGTGCAGAAGCCCCGTAAAAGACTGCCTGGGTATCAGCCGTGCCTGGGAACGCTTGTAGGATTGCTTGCTGGTTCCCCGACTGCAAGTTTCTGAGGACATTCTGGTGAAGAAAGTCCTCTGTGGTTTCTGTGGTTAAGTAGCTGGGAAGCGTGATGCCTTCCCCCAGGGATCCGCAGGGATGCCTGAAGCTCCATGGGCCAGAGCTGGAGAGGGCTCCGTAGGAGCTTCCTTAAAGGTGATGGCAGCTGGGGAGAGTGCACACTCCTTTTCACTCTGGTGCTAAGCAGGCAAGGCTCCCTCCTTCCCTGCATTTAAAAGTATTCTGGGCAGACTTGATTCTGGGCTTCTTTATTTCCACTCGGGAAATTGATGGTCCTTGGTGATGCAGGAGAAATCGTGTATGATTCGCCACCTGCTTTTCCTCCTCTGTTTCCTCTCTGCCTCTCCTGTTTGCATGGGCATTCGTTGTCCCTCTCATAACAACTGAATTGTGCTAACCATGTATAAGCAATGCTCCCTCCCCTTTTGCTGGGGGACTGGCTGACTTGTAAGAAGTTATTTTTAGGGTTTGCTTCCTGGGATATTCTACCCGTGGCCAGTTATGGTGATGAAAATGTCACTGAGATGCAGGAAGGACTCCCAACTCATTGCTAGCGTGCCTGATCTTTCTGTTGGAAGGGTGTTTGTTCAAGGGGGACACGAGTCCCTTACCACTACATCACCTGTGATTAGGGAGACAGCCACAATGACTGTGCAGCATGACTCCCTGGGAAAAGCACACTGAGCTTCCAGGGTGATAGATCGTGTTGGAACTGAATTGGCGGGGGGGGGGATGGATGATGAAAAAGAAGAATTGAGTATTCTTTAGGGGGCAAAAAAGCCTTTCTTTGGTTGCACTGGAGTTTGTTTCTGCCCTTTTTCTTTCCTCTACAAAGGGATGTCAGTGCTACAGAGCTGTGTGTCGGTGTGCAGGGCGGTCCCTTAAAGGCAGTTTGTTCCCTGTACTGGATATATTGGGTTGCACTGGGCTGCTGCCAAATGCCTGGTCTAGACTAGAGGAGAAGGTGTATGCTTATTCTTTTTAAACACCTCACCCACCCCAGATCTGCAGCTTGCAACACCTGAAAAAGTAGATCTTTATGGCAGCTATAGCTAGCAAAGCATGAGTGTCATGCGGGCAAATCACACAGCCCGGCTGAACAAGGCCATGGGTTGACAATACACAGTCTCTGGTGGCAGCGTTGGCTTAAGTAGCACCTGCCTCTTTCTCTGGAGGTGTCTGTTCCCTTCTCTGTATCACAGCAGGTCTCTTTCCTTTTCTGTCTCATCCCTTCGATCAGAAAACCAAGCTCGGAAGAACTCTTCAGTAAGGAATTACTGAAGTGGCGGGGATGGGAAGGCATTTGGTTTCCAGACAGGTTTCTCGGCGCAGCCATGGAAGCGGTTGCTTCGGTGTAGCTCTGGGAACTCCGGCTCGGGATCTCCTGCAGTTGGGACTGAGAGAAGTGCCTGCGGAGTGGCGTGCTCGTGCACCAGAGCGCTGGTCTGGAGATCGCTCTTCGTGCCGGTGTATTGTACTCCTGGAAGAGGGCGTGGGGAGCCGAGCCCCCTGAGTGGCTTTGGATCGAGGTAGCGAGGAATATTAACTTGGTTTTCAGGCCTGATGCTGTTGGGACCGGGAGGCTGGGTGGCTGCGGTGCAGGGGTTCGGGCAGCCGTCTTGAGGGGTGGGCACGGTGCCCGTGCGATGCGGAGCCTTGCCAGCTGCCCGAAGGGGAGCCTGGTTACAGAAGGATTGGGGAACGCTCCGCCCTGACTAGATAGTGTCTGCAGAGCTGTCAGTGCTTAGAAACAGTTTTGTGATTGTTTTTAAGTAATTACGTTTAAAGTTGCTTTAGTGAGTAGTGACTTTTCCTCGTAAAATGTCTCCTCGCTGTCTCGCTTCTATACAATACCTAGAAGTACCTGAGCGCTTCGCATGCACAGGGTCAAGGTTTTGGACTCTTCAGGAGCTGGAGGCAGCCGTGCTGTCGTCCCCCCGTCGCGTTCCGAACTGCTGCGTGGCCTTTCCGACGCACGGTGCCTTTTGCCCTTCTGTACAGACGTGTTTTGGTGGCTCTGCTATACCCGGTGTGGTGCATATGTGCATTTTAAGTCTTCTCTCACTGAAATTTCTTGGTAGCCTGCTCTGTATTTACAGCTTGCTCTGCTTAATTTAATGTTATCTTAGTATCGCTAGGGGAACTTAGTCTTAAAATAGATGGTTTGGCCTTTTTTTTTTTTTTTTTAATTATTCTAATCCTCTGAGACTTGGTGTTTCTTCTTGTCAGAAGAGCGTATTTCCACAGAGGTATTATCTCTTTTGGAGAGGAGTCGTTCAGCACTTGGATGCAGAACCATTCGTCTGTGCCCTCAAGAAGATTTTCCACTTAGTTCACTCCTCTCGTTCATGTCCCTCAAATACCAAATCAAAGCAGTCCTTCCCTCTCTCAACTGGTTAGAATAGCTAAAACATAAGCGGTGAAGATAGGCTTGCTGTTGCACGGACGCAGGCCCCAAAACGTGTCTCGTGCAGTGAAGACGGGCGTTCTGAGCCCCAGCAGTAGGAGCGTGCAGAAATTCTGTGGGTTTGTTGCCCTCCCAAGCTTCCACCTTTTGGGTTCAAACATAGATTTCCTTGGTTCGTTCAAAAGAAATTCAACTGTTTGGTGACCAGTGGCTGCGTTATCATATAGCATTTTATTCAAGGGCCACGTTGTACAGGTGTGTGGTTGGAAAACTGGGGGCTGGATGCAGTAGGTCTGCTTGGACAGCCCTGACGGCTGAATTGAAGTGTGTCGGGGTTGTGTGAGAAGGAGCCTGCGTAGCCCCTCCTGCACAGGACAGCCTTTTGGCTTCTGTTCATATGTTGGTAAAGGTGGAGTCAATGCTGGAACTTCCTCTTCCAAGTAGGATTTTTCCCAAGGTTTTGTTAGGGATTTGCTCTCTTCTATGGAAAGAGATGGGTGTTTAGTCTTGTTCTCCAGGAGTCTCATTCCCCCCACCCCTTGTCCTCCCAAAATTTGTCTTGCCCTACCTGAAAGAAGGTCCTTCCACTGCACTGTGCTCCTCTGTGCCACCAGGAGAGTGTTCCTGCAGCTTTTCTTTTAGCCATGTACCCTCAGGCTTGCTTTGTTGTTTCCCCATCAACTACATAATGCATCACTAGCTTTCATTAAGCATCCTTGGTCCTTCCAGTACCACTACTGGGCAGGGAACTATTAGCCCTGGTTTACACTTGGAAGTACTGAGAGAGATGCAAATTTTAAAGTGCTTTCCAGAACACTTGGCAATAAGCCATGGTGAGTTAGGAAAAGAGTCCAAGTCATGTTCTTTGCTATAACAGTGATAAGAAGAGTGTAGGTAGAAAAAAGACTATGGGCATTTGGCAGGAAAATAACATGGGATAAAGCATGTAATATTGAAAGGAGTTGTAGTCTAGTTTGCTGGTTATAGGAATAAGATTTTGGTGTGTTCCTCGTACTACTTTTCCCTCTGATTTGCTTATTGTTTATGGAATACGGCTCTGAAATGTGTTACGTCGGGCATGCCTTTGGACTCTCTACCTTTCAGTTATTTTTCTTTGAAAACTAGAGGTAATTGCTGTTGGTACGGAAGGCTCTTATACAGATGGCAATGAACAGCACATGTTTTTTGGGGATTTTTTTGTATGTGCGTTTGTGAAGACTAATCAGAAAAAGTAACGGAGATCACTTAGATATAAAATTGTTTCCTTGGATCAGTCATAACTACAGGAACGGGGACAGTAACATCTACAGTGGGTCGCTTTCTGACGTGGGTAAAAGTAAAGTGGCGAAAATGAAAACAGATCTCTAGGATCAGCAGCTGTACCTAAGAGTGAAAATAAGAGCAATCTTATGACAGGAATTTAGGTAAATTCTAAAACTGGCTGCATTTCAGGATCTGAGTAAGTAATTGAGTCAGTTGTGAAAATTTAGGTTATGGGATGCTGTCAGGAAACCGTTCCTGCTCCCCACTCGCTGTGTCTCTGGCTAACTAATGAGCCTGTTTGTGCAAAGGTTTCCTATCTCCTGGAGAACTTGTACACATTCACGTTAATGTATGGTTAAGGCATTTGAAGTCTTTCCAAAGGAAACAGCTGTAGGTGCACAAGCTACACTGCTGCAAGCCCTCTTGATCATACGATGATGTCAAACTAATATGAAGTCTTCAAGAGTAGAACATCCTTTGCCACCCAAGGAGGAATAAAATCTTGGATGCGTTTAAAGAAGATTATTGTTAGCGTGTCAGAAGGAATAACGAGAAGTTATGGGACAGAGCTGAAGACCTGTCATTAATTGGTTCAGGGGAGGGAATAAAAAAATGGGAGGGAATGACCAGAAAGCTACGTTACACTTAATAGCGTGTATGCTGGGGATACTGCCCTCATTTCAAATAGGGTGAATAGGTTTTTAGAAGGCAGTTAGAAACCGTGCTGCGGAGGTGTTGGAAGGAGTACCCATACGAGGCGGGGAGCGGAGGGAAAAGGAAAACACTCGGGAGAGGTGGAATGTGATTAAGGTTAATTAAAGTGTACTGTGAAAACTAGTTAGATGTTCTCATGTGCCCTTTCTGTAATAAGAGACAAATGTGGTTATGCAACGAATTGAAAATTTATCTTTTCAATAATTCATTTCAAACTTGCTGCCTTGAGACAAGTATCATAGACTGGAGAAAAGGGTGAGAAACTTGTGTGTACTTAAAGTTGGCATATTTGGAAAGGAATTATTTTTTAAAAAGGGCTTACAGATTTATTTCTTCAGGTTATTTGTGTTTGGCACTGGGAGATTAATCCCTTCTCCCCTTTGTACAGGATGAGTGGGACAGTCCTGAAACACAGATCTGAGTCCTTTTTTTTTTTTTTTTTTTTTTTTTTTTTTTTTACAATTGTTTTCTCCATAACTTCAGAGAAGAATACAGGCTCCTCTTTGGAGAAACACCCTTTCCTAGCACCACAGCAGGAGAGTGGAAGATGGGGGAAGAGGTGGATGTTTGACTCCAGCATTGGGAGTGATCCATCCTATAGCTTGATTTTCAAAAACAAGCAAACAAACAAAAAAACCCAAACCAACCCAAAAATCCACCCACACAAAAAACCCCACCCCAAAACAAAGAAACCAAACCACCACCAAAGGCCATCCAGCTGCTGTCCTTTCGCAGTCTGTCTTTTCTGCCATCTGGCTGTCCCAATGTTCCAGCGTGTTGTAAGTTGAATTGTTGCTCTTCTGCCTGAATTCCTAGGTTTCAGCCACCATTGGTTATGGAATGTGAGACACAACGAATTCAGGACCTGGCTGGGATTGTGTATTAGATTTCGGAGCTGACAGTACTGCCCATCATGGCTTGACTTTCTCTGGTTTTGGAAATTGTGTTTGTCTTTGCACTGAAGCTTTCTTTTCTTAATCTTTAGCATGTTAGAATAGCTTGTAATGCTGGTGCGTGGACCTGTGCTAGCACTATTGCACGTAACTTTTTAGCCTTCAGGTTGCAAAGAATTCTTCTGTTAGTTTGTTGGGGTATTTTTTTGGTGGAGGGCAGGGGAGAACATACCAAAGGGAAAGCCTCAAGAACCAGTAATGTAGGATCCCGTGATGCTGTTTTTAGAAGTTCTGTGTGGTGCAGGGCTACATAAAAGACACTTAGGAAGCCTCCCCCCCCCGCCCGTTTTTTTACCTCCTATGAAAAGGAATGTTAATACTGTGAAGGAGGATGGGAAGCACAGTCCTCCCAGGCTCAGTTGTGTGAACTGCCTGGATGAGGCACGTGGTTGGAAATAACTTTTCACACTGGAACTATAAACATTGTTCTGCTTCTCACGGTGGAGGATACGCTGGTCACCCCCAGACAAACAGGGTGTCTGTTCATGACTAGAAATTCATGTTGATTTAAGCAATGCTTGATTCAAAAGCATGAAGACTATGATGTCAAGCCTTCTCTGCAGAAAATGATATTATAAGTTATCAGCCAATGGAATGCACAAGTCGTGGTAATACAGTTGACATCTCTAACTGAAAGACCTGGTGATTCTGCAGACTTTGTGGAGCACTGAAACACTGCGACAAATGGGGTAGGTATTTCTGTGACTCTTGAGAGTGCCTGGGCTGACTCTTCTAGCAAAAAGCATGCCAGCTTCCCCTCTGCTCAGCAGCTCTGTAGCTTCATAAAAGCAAAATTCTTGCACAGCCTTCTCTTTTAAGCTTCCAAGAGCACATATTGTTTCAGACTTTCAGCTGAAGTGAGAGTTTACTCTCCAGAGTCTGGCTGTTTGAGCAAGGGGTGAAAAATATATTTGTTCCTTTAAATTGCTTATGTGCCTGAAATTTAAGGATGTGGTCGCATATCTTTATAAATCCATGATGTGATCACTAACCCCAAAAAGCTCTGAAAGTTTTTTCTTAAGTACAAAGGAGGAGTTGGTGTTTTTTTTTGCAATTGCTGTGTTGTAAAATGAAGTGTTGTTCGCTTTTTTAAGTCATGAGGTGTCCCTTAATTGCAAACTGGAGATCTTTAAAGCCATCCTTCTCGTAACTGTCAATTCATTTGGAATAACTGTGAACCCAAATGAAGGGCAAATAGTACTTGGTTTTGAATTATCGGTGTTTATGGAAAGGCAAACTGTTTTCTTCCCTCCTGCCCTTGCCACAATAAGGGCATTGCTTTTGTGCAATGTAAACTGCATTTAGTAATGGTCTTGTGCTTAAGAGCTTCTAGTTAATGAGACCTATTAACAATAATGAAAAATGGCATCCTTAAAGTGCAGACCTAGTCAGAAAAATGATTCTCCAAGAATGACTGGATGGCTGCGTACTCTTTCTTGGCTTATTCAATTTAGGGGGTGGGGGAGGAACACAATCTTGGCTCTGAAACTAATTATTCTCCTACAAATGTGCCCATGATCTGCAGTTCCCGCTGGGGATTTGCAGGGATGGGGCTTCTAGCGCTAAAGAGCTTCCCAGACTGAGCCTAGCTGAGGCTGGCGTAGGCTTGACTTTGCTTTCCTGAGCCTCAGCGGGAGTAGCAGTAGTAAAACCCAGCTTTTTGTCTGCTGGAATGAACGTATCTGAGTCAGCAACACAGAGCAGTTGCATGGAGTAGAAAAGTGAATTGATGTTTTTACGTAATTATTCATCTGGCTATGTTTGTGTTTTAGTGTGTTGCCACCTCTGCATCATGTGCTGTTTTAGTTGGGAAGGATATGCATTGCTTTTCAATACAGGAATAATTCTGCTTAAGGAAAGGGGAGGATTGGCAATGACTATATTGGATTCGAAATACAAAAAAAAAAAAAATCCCCACATTCCTGTTCAGGAGCTGACACAAGAAGACTGCATGGATGATGTCTGTTCATATGAATAAATAGTAAGGCATTACAGGGAGAGTCTAGAGAAGTGGAAGCTCCGTTTATCTCTGCCTTAGCGTCCTTCTCCAGACTAAACAACCCCAGTTCCCTCAACCTCTCCTCATAAGACCTGCTCTCCAGACCCTTCACCAGCTTCGTTGTTGTCGTGCCACTCTGTAGGCTTGGAATAGCTTCCCCTAATATGGGACCAGCTTGTCCATCCTCACTGAAAAGGATTTCTCTGGTTGTTCCGTTGCTCCTCTGTTTGTGCTAAGTTCTCCTTAAGAATCACGACTTTCTGTGGTTATAGGTGTTCTATATATTGGGAGAACTTCCATGCTGTGGGACAAAGAGGTCAGGATTTAGGACAGGTGAGATTTACACATAAAGGAGATGTTTCTTCTCCCATTTTGGGGGCAGCATTGATTGCTGGAGACAGCAAGACTTGATTTCTTGGTTCTATACCCTGGCTGCCAACTCGAACTGATGGTACCAGACCCTTTAGGGTTTTAACTGGGCTTCATCTTCTAATAAGGCACCTTTCTATGAGCTGCCATCTGTGGCAGGATCACGTGCCTGAAGCTCAGTGGTCCTAGATGGATAGCTAGTGGCTAGCTCAGCGGCGATTCCTCTGTCTCCTCCTCTTCTGGTGCTAAGCAGAAGGGTGTCAGTGTCTGCTCTCAAAGGCGCCATTTCTGTGCTATAATGAAAGCATTTCAAACCACCTTGCCCTTGTGTCTAGCAGTTTCATCTTCCGTGGGGAGGTAGAGGGGCTTTGGGGGGCTCATGTAATTTTTCAGGAGGTCTCACGTACTCACACATCTGCCCTTTGCGGAAGAGGGGGTTGGAGTGTTTGCCACTGAGCTCTCAAACCCTACCGTAGGGGCTGTTGAGCCATCTGCGAGAGAGACTCAACTGCTTGAAAAGAAAACAGACTTCTGAAGCTGTTCTACCTATGGAAATTGGAAACTGGTGGATGCCTAGGGCGTGCAGGAGCATTGGCTAGCAGCTTCAGTTAAATGGCGCTGAGAAAGACGCTGCCTGTTGAGCTGCTGCGTCCCCAGCGGAGCCACGAGCTTGTCGAACAGGAAGGTGGCCAGTGCGTGGAGGGGGAAGTGGCTGTCAGCGCGACGGGGAGCAGACCACTGATGGGGCTGTCCAGAGCCCTCTTGTGTAGGCGGAGGAGAAATTAACTCTTGGTGCAAAATGTTTTGTGGCGTGATGGCAAAAAACGCTCAACAGTACCAGGTTTGCATGCATGCAGTTTGACCAGACCGGTTTTTTTTTCCAGATCTTGCTTTCCTGCTGTACATTGCCACAAGGCCAAGATTTGTGAGTTTGGCCCAGAATTGCAAGGATATGCCTGTGCTCTGTTTTCTTAGACTATTGCATTTGAAAAGATTGAGATTTCTTTACTGAAGAATCAAAACTGAGAAAATTCCCCTAGGCTTTAATATGTTCTAATATGGTGTTAACAAAGGGAGGGGAAAAAGCAATTGCAAAATTGAACACTGCGGTGTGAACTTGTGCTGAAACTTGGACCATATAATTGCCACTTGCTCTCCTTAGCTTGTCTGTTTTAGAGATGAAAGCACTGAGCACCCATGCCTCTGCTGGGCATAATTTATCTTGGCATACTGGTAACTTTTTGGGTATTCCTTGGAATCAGACTTCTAATCATGTATTGTATAATCACATCTATGATGTGGCGTCACAACCAGTTTGCACAGACAATAGTAATTCTGCTAAATGTTTTTCCTCTACCTCTTCATTGGCTTGGTCATCCAGTGCTGCAGCCCAGAGTCTTATTACTCATGGTACTGGGTTAACTGTTGGCTGGTAGAGAAGGAAATCTTTTACATCTATGAATCCTTCACTAAGAGATGTCTTCTGCAGTAGTTGTCACTTCACCACCTTCTCCTCTCTTCCTATGGCTTTTGAAAAGTGTACAGAAGAGCATGGGGAAGACAAGACACAGTTTGTCATAACCTACCGTCTCTTTGAAGATGTCTGGAATCTCTTTTGACTAGAGTGGGTCAGTATAAATGGCTGGGTGTCACTTAAAGATGCATTTCAACTTTGGATATGAGAGCTTAGATTGTAAGTAGCTGGTGTGAAGAGGAGGTGCCGTTTATAGGACAAAGAAGTGCCCTTTATTAGAAGTGCCTATAGCAAACGGGTATCTCTGAGGCAATATTGCCCTTTTCCTTAAAAAGAGGGTAAAAGATGGTGAGCTATCTGTTGTCTGATCTTGCCTTACTCATAGCTTGTGTGATAAGCGAGTCATTGCGTTCAGGTGTTTGTTCAGTTTTGGTATTAAATTCAGACAGAAAACCCAATACCCTCCCTTCTCTGCCTTCCCCCCACCCCCGGCCTTGACTTTCTCCATTCTTTCAGGAGTAGCTGAAGTCTAATCAAAGCAAATCCAATTGTTGGGCAGGCAGCATCTATGGAAGAGCAGAGAGTCACATTGGGCCTCAACCTTTTAAAAAATGCAGACTATTTTGAGTCTCAGATTGTGTTTCTGCAAAATGGTGTATCCTCCTTTTATTGCTGGTGCTATTAGGCTAAATTAATTGCTGTTTTAAGCACCTGAAAGTCCAGTGCTATAAGGTGTCCTAGGAAATGCTGGGTGTTCTTTTTGCAGCCAGTACAAACAATCTGGATCTCTGTTTTATTGGAAGGGCATTTCAAATTGTTCTTCTTGATGCTTAGTCACGACCTGTTTATATGTTAATGTGTATTTTCTACGTGATAAATAGGGACTTTAACAATTTATGTGCTGAGCAGAAGGATCTTTCCTATAACATACATATAAAATATTTGCTTGGGTCACTCCAGTCTCTACTGAGGTAGATGATTAGAGACGGTCTAGTGATGCCCTCAGACATTTACTAAGCAGAATCTTAGGAACCAAACCAGGACCATATATTCTATCTTTGTAATATGATTTCATACGCTGAAGGATCTCAAAGTACATCCCAAGGTGACTGCGCAGTGGGACCACTGAATTGCAGTCATGGGCTGGTGAATCACAGAACAAGGCTGTATCTCAAATTGGAGCTGAACCTGAATGATCCTGGTGAGTAACTCGGACATGATGAAGACAGTTAACACGTTGGGAATATGATGCTTCAGCGTAAAATCAGAAGAAATAATAAAGCTTTCTTTTGCGGGTGGTGGTGGTTATTGCTCTTTTAAAACTGTAAGGAACAAAGGGAAGCAGCCAGGTCTAACTTGTACTAATGAACACAGGAAGATGCAAAACATCTGTGGTGTATATACTGTATTTCTGCCCAAATATGACTCATTGTTTCTCTTGCCTGAATTATATTCCTGGGAGCATCTGATCACCACAGAGCTACAAACTGATTTTGCCCAGTGGTTAAGACTCAACAATGCATCTTGGTATCATGAAGGCAACCAGAAGTCCCGAAGGACGGCCTCTTGTCAGCATAGCTGCCTTGGACAGGGCAAAATATGTTTAAACTTGGCAGGAGGCAGAGAAGACTGGAAAAGCACCTTAGAGCTGCAGGCATCTGGTTTTCTGAGATACGCTGCCCTCTTCCTTCTCCGACTTTTGAGAACGAGCTGTCTCAGGTCCTCCTATGTGGGGAACCTGCTTGTTGGAAAAATGAAACAAACTCCTCAAAATCCCCTATTTTCCCGGTGATCTGGGTGTTTTCTGTCTCTGGACTGAGTGCTTATCTTGTCTTCCCTGTGCTGCTGATCAGAGAGGCCAAGATGGGTTTATCTTAGCCCACAGTAGTGCAGGCTGCCATCAGCATGAGGCTGGCACAGCCTCGGCTCTTGGTGTGTCACCTGGCTCTTCCTTCTGAAACTCCTTCCTCCCATACCTGCCACGGCAATTTGAGAACTCCTTTCCCCAGACCTGTGTTCACTTTCTTTGTTCCTCTGGTGCCATCTTTGTGATTTTTCTATCAGAGTGTGGAGTTATGTACAGGCTCTAGTAAATAAAAGTTTCTCCCACCAGCAATCAGTGATGTGCTTTTCTAGACATGTGGCTGAGTTATTTTCCCTTTAAAGCTTCCATTTCTTTTAGTCACTGAGTCAAGTGTCCTATCGTTATAACACTTGAATAATTCTTGATGTGTGGTCTCCATTCTGTCCTTGTAGGGCAAACTGGGAGCTTTAACAGTCTCCAATTTTAACTTCAGATCATGTAAATTCTTCAGTGCTCTGGCCTGGCGGTTTCCTGACCAGCTAGGGCTAGAGAGAGAATTGCTGTGTATGCTTATAGACCCAGGAGGAGATGCTGCTCATTGCAAGGTCTCCAGTATCTTGAATGGGTGGGAGCTACGTGTGGATTTGGGAGTCAATGCACCCTGGTTTTGACTGTCCCTGTAAAAGAGCAGTAGACAACCTGACGAGTATCAGACACTGTCTGTTGTTCTTATTGGCGAGGTCCTTGACTCTGACTGTAAGCATCCAACTACATAATTGCTTCTTGGGAAATCAGTGTGTTTCACTAGCTGCTGAACAGCCTGTCTCTAAAGCAGTGCTGTCTCAATAGCAGTGTCATATTTGCCTTGCTATAATCCAGGTCTCGTGTGATATCCTGGTATTACATGACTGGGGTTTTTCTTCTTTCTTTTAGGTGCAGGATCTAGGGCTCTGCAAGTCCTGGCTGTACTGCTGACTCCTTGTGATTTTCAAACAAACTGCTTTATTCTCACTCTACCTGTTTTAATCTGCAAAACTGGATATTTTTCTTCAATATGTGATGAGGAGCTAGTAAAGATTGATCTGCATTCTGTAATTATAAAAATGATGACCTCTTACATGAGTGCCAGGAGTTACAAAGGGAGAATATTGAGGGAGCTCTGATGAACGGTTGTGTCTCATGATGGATTGGAAATTAGGGGTAGACTAATTCAGTCGGAAGGCTAGAACGTCATACGGTCTGACATAAACCACTTACAGGCACTAATTCTTGGAGCATCATAGCAAAGGGTAGTGGAATTGTACCCCATAGCTTCATGAGCAGTCACGGCCCGTGTGAACTGTGTGCTGCTGCTTCAAGAGGCAGCCTTTCTTCTGACTGTTTGTTCCCTCCTCGCACCAGCACAAATCCTTTAGATAGTTACATGGTGAACCAGGTTAATGATGGATCAGTTCAGCGATCCAGTTCAGTGCGCTGCTGCGCAAGGGCTTGCACCAGCGTCGGACGCAAAGAGGATGCAGGGCCATTAGGAAACAGGCAAGGGAAGGATTGGGCTACAGTGACTGCCAGTGTTACAACAAAGGGACCTCCTGTACCTGCTGCTGGACAAATCTGTGCCACAGGCAGTGCCAGGAGAGCGATATCTTTCTTCCTAGAGATACTCCAAAAAATCTGACTTTATCCTACCTGTGGCCTTTTGGGGAAGAAGGTGAGGGGAATCAGTGCTATGGTGGGATGTTTAGCTCATACAGCTGTACCACTGGAATCCTCAGTTCCAGTAGCTTAGCTGAGGAATCAGAGATGCCACTGCATCTCCGCACAGCTGGATTACTAAAATACCATCTGAAGGGTGGATGGGATTTTTGGAGGGAGCAGAAGTTTCTTCACTCTAAATGGCGTCTTGCGGTGCTAGCTGGTGTGCGCTTGCCCTTGTTGTAGGAGCTCTTCTAATGTAACATGCGGGAATTGCTGTGCCTGTGAAACGTGTTTACTGGTGGACACGATCCAGACAGAAATGAAGACCAGCACTGGCTGGCATTGCCTCTAGCAGGGAATTTTTATGTTCTGAAAGCGTGGACTTGATCTTGGTGGCGTTGTTTGCTCCCTGTCGTGCAAGCCTCAGTTTCACTCTCTGAGGCACAGGTACTGAGCCCAGAATTGGGGTCTGAGACTGGTCTGATTATCTGTTAAAGCCACTGCACGACTGAAGAGAATGTCACACAGTCTTAAGATTGCTCGAACGGAGAGATCTCTGCGTTGCATCTCCCTCGTCTCTTTGGGAAGTCATTTCCTATGATTTGAGAGCTAGGCTCCAGGAGCGGGAGCGGGCTTCTCCGTGATCCCTCGCAGTGTCATTGCCCACACGGTGAGTCACTGGTAATGCCTGAGTTCTTATTTTTAGTCCTGGTGCTGCCATCGGGCTGAAACCATTGGCCGGTAAGAGACTTAAGCGAGGAGATAAACACGTTAATCTCCCTAGGCCGTCCCTCTCAGCTGCTGCCTCTGTGCCTTTGTGCATCTCAAGATGTAGCTTTTCCTGGACGATCAGGCAGAACGGGTCCCCTCCGTACCCTGGTGGGACGTCATTCAGACCTTTTCGCCGTTAAGTGCCGGAGCTGGGAGGAATGTCCTCCGTACACGTGGCTTCGCCCGTGCAGGCGAGGCAGCGTGCGTTGTCTGCGAGGAAGGCAAGCGGGGCAGGCCGCCGCTTTCCACCCGGCACCTTTGCCACCAGGGCTTTTCAGGGAACATCCTCTCTTTTCCTGGGTCCGATCACCACTCTGCCTTTCCCTCCATTCCCTCGGGAAGAGCCCTGAAACAAACCAGCAGGATTATTTTGCATAGGCTTTCTGGAGCAATTGAGAAAGTCTGTCCCCTTTGGTGAGCTGTTAAAGTATCCTGTTGAATTTGGGGAAGGTTACTGGTCTCTCTCGCTGTATTGCAGGACTGTAACGGTTTGTGCATTCGTTCTTAGGCTTCCTGTTTTATTTGCTTTGCTGACACGGCAAGGCAGTGGATGTGGGAGTACCGGTGAGTGCTTCTTTGCCCGGTAGTGGGCTGGTGGTGGTGCAGACTGATTAGGGTATTTTTTTCTGCCCGTTCCTTCTCTTGCCCTCTTTCCCAGCTACGTCTGATCCTGCAAAATGAACTTGTTTGCAGATCCTGGGGTTCCAGCTCTGTTTTCTGTGCTTTTTCCGTTAGCGTATGTGTCTCTGACTTCAGGAGTCTTTTTCACAGATTTACACTATGTGAATTTTAAGGGAAGAAAGGAGTGTGTTCAGCTGTTCTTTACTTTTGTTAACAGGGTAGATTATTTTTTAAATTACGTGTTTCGGTGGTTTTGCTTGTGGAAGAGAAATGAAGGAAAGACAATCAACTTGCTCTTCTTCCACCCGAGCCCTCGTGGACCTCGTTGTTCCAGAAGTCCCAAAACAAACATCCGAAGCTGGTAGCACTGTGTGATTATGGCTGGCCTGCTTCTCAGTCTCCTTGGCTCAGTGGCCTCAGGTAGCCAGCCGTAGCTCGTAATTTGAGTAAGGCTCGGACTCCCAAGCTCCTGGCAGGGCGCTGGTGATACAACAAGCACATGCTTAACTCGGATGGAGTTCAGTCCTGTTGATTATGGCTCAGTTAGTGTCATTCTTCTGACCTTCCTGGTCCAAAGCCTCTTTCAGTTCTGTGCCCTCATTTTTGTTCCCACACATGTGCCTTTGAGGGTGGCCCAATCTTTACTAAATTCAGAAAAAGATTTTTTGAAAACCTCTTTTTCTGGTACCTGCCATTTGGAGGGGAAAGGATGAAGTCGTGGGTGTTTGAGACCTCCTGTTTTTCTTGGCAATCTCTTCTCTGATAAAATTTGAAAGCACTTCAGACTGTCGGATCTGGGAGAGCATTAACTCAACCTAGGGATAGCATGCTCAGCTGGAGAGCTGAGGCATAAGCTGAACAAAGTAACTACCAGTATTGTCCCATCTGCTGGGTGATGTGATGTAAAAAGGCAGCTGAAGGGGATGACCATGGTTTTGAATGCGGAGGTAGCATTGCCAGCAGGCTGAGATAGGGGACCAGCCCTGTGGGAGCAGGTTGGTCCTGTGTGTGACGTAACTTATGTGGATCTTCTCCAGAGGCTCCAAAGCTTAAGCAAAGCTGGCTCCTGTTTCTCATCATCTGTAGTGCTAGTTTTGAAATGCAGAGCGAGTGTGGGAGGGCAGGGCACCTGTGGATGCCGGTAGCTTGTGCTCAGAGACCACCATAATCACAGAATGGCAGGGGTTGGAAGGGACCTCTGGAGATCACCCTGTCCAACCCCCTGCCTGAGCAGGTACACCCAGAGCAGGGGGAGCACTGTGTGCGTATTTGTAAATCTCTGCACCCGCTGAGCTGGAGATTGGTACTTGGTGCTGCTTGCTCATTGCACTGAAAATGGAATTGGCTGTAGGCAGCGGAGTTGTGAGATAGGAAGTGTAATCACTTCACTCGCATGTGCTGTGAGTTCCCAGAGCTGCTCTTCATGTGTCTCTGCCTTCTGAAATGTCTTTCTATTATTTATTATTATTACTACTGCTATTGCTACTACTACTGTAGAACTTGTCTCTGGATGTGTCCAGTGCTTGAGTGGGGAAAATGCACAGGACTGGACAAACAAAGCATAATTGGAAATATTGCACCATGTGTCAGTATTTTTTCCCCCCTCTTTCTCTCTGTTCCTTTTATCCCATTTCTCCTAGTCTAATACAAGTACTGAGTATCTGAAGCTGATGAATAGAGAGCTTGGTCTCTCTGCTGGTAGCGTAGCAAAAGGTGTGATTGCAGCACGAAGGACATACTTCACTAACTTTATTCTCAGTAGTACAGAGATAATAGCATTGAAGTCACAGTGATGCGGATTTCAGTGTGGGCTAGCAACTTAGGCACATATGTAGGTCCCCAGCAGGCCTGTACAATTTGCATTAAAGTCCATGAATCCCGCTATTATTACTCCTGCTAGTGAGTATAGTGCTAACATGGATATGTCTATTCATGCTGTGATTAAACCTTTGACTGCAGAGTAGACATCTCCATAAAGCTTTAAGGCTCTTTTGCAAGGACAGAAGGTGCCCAGCAGGAACAATATCAGAAGCTGGGTGTCTGTCTCCTGCTTGTGAGTGCCAGCTCCAGAGAAAATTGTTACGCAGTTTGCTTATCGCTTCAATTTTACTCCAGCTCTCTGCTGCCGCACTTTTAAAGTGAAGGTCTTTGGCTTCCTGGAGAACAGCTGCTTATGGTATCCCCTTGCACAGAGTCTTGTTCATTAAAGCCCAGCCTCCTGGAACTTTTCCAGCCCCTAACCCTGTGGAGGAGAAAAACCTGTGTGACCCCTTGAGTCCTTGTAGGCAGCAGCTTGTCTACGGTGTTGGATGCGTCACCATCAGATCCTAGGGAAGGGTGACTTTTGTCCCCTCTCTCAGTCGAGGTGAGGCGGCAGGTGGATGGAAGGTGCTGGTGAGAGCCACCCGTCTGTGTTCAGGGCAGAGCAGCAAAGGGAGAGCAGTGGAAAGCCAGGGGTTTGGACAGCCTACATCTGTGCTAACTGTGGTGTGTTAGGGATGCTGGTGTTTTTAATGCCCCGGAGGTCAAGAAAGTTCGTACTGTGTGCCTGGGGAATTACTGTGACTTTCATGGCTTCTGAAACGTGAAAAAGGGATCTAAAACTAGGAAAGTGACCAAAAAGCATGTGTGCTGCAGCACGCTTTGCTCTCCTCCTCCACACACCTTTCCTGCCAAAGGAATGGAAATGCAGCTGTGGCAGATGTATTCCTAACCACAGTTACACACCCTGGAAAACTCTGGGAGCTGTTCACTATGTTGGTTTGTACGTCTGAGCGGCTGAGTTGTGGTTTGTCTGGGGGATTTTGGTTTGAAGAGGCCTTGATCACCCCCCAAAAGCTCCAGAGAAAATTGTTCTTGGGAAGTTGACTCTGCCCTGACCTGTGGATGTATCAGCCTTGCACGTCCCCAGGGCAGACGCCTGGAGTGTTGCAGAAGATAGAGGATAACTGCAGGGGCAGTGGGGCTGAGCCCCAGACTGTCTCTGGTCTGATTTTGGCATCAAATCAAAAGATACCCGCTGCTTCCCAGTGTGTTTTGGGTGATAGCGGACAGGTGTTGACAGCTGCATTTTGCTGGTGCTTGGGTCTTGACACAAGGCTCGCCAACAGTGCCGGCTGCGATCATAGCAGTGATGGCCATGCAGAAGTTATCCTCTTGTCCTTGCCAGAGACCTTCCCCCAGGTTGGTCCTGTGTCTGCTATGTGCTTCCTCCAGTTTGCTGAGCAAGCTTAAGAGTCTTTCCTCCTGTTTATCGGGAACCTCCCCAGCTGTAGATCTGTCGAGCTCTTGTTCTGAATCGTACAGGTGTTTGTTCCCTCGCTCTGGACATCACCGTGGATTTATTCTAGGCTGCCCTTGGCATCTCTTCTCAGGCTCTCTGAAGCTGGGTGTTGGACAGCAAAGATAGTTTATCCTCGCTGGATGGGATGCAACTGTCCTGTGTCCATAGTGTGGTCAAGTGATGACTGAAAATCCTTGCTGACCTGTTCTGCAGGACTTGTACAGCCTATTTTTCTGGATTAGACAGAGACTTTCACCCAGGAGTAGAAAACAGCAAACTGGTGGCCCAGCCACATTCTGTGGTTCCTTTGCAGTAGCCTCAGCTCCATTGGAGCTGCTGCTTCTGGGGGACGCTGGAGTGAAATGGTGTCCCTCATGGTGCTCTGGACCTCCTCTCTAAGCATTCGGTTTTCCAGTGTTCCTGCTGCCCCCCAGTCGGATACAACTCTGGGTGTGCTGCCTGTGTTGTCCTTCTGCTTTTCAGTGTGGTTTACAACTCGAGCGTTGTGCTCTGGACCTTGCTTCCCACTCGTGCAGGGAGGGTGGTGGTTCCTGTCTCTGTTCCTGTGAAGCAGAGCAGCAGGAGATGAGAATTACCACCCAGCTTCTGAATGAGGCTGCAGCCAGGAGGGAGTTAGCTCTGACGTAGGGGTGATGGGACGGTGAACGCACACATCACTGATGGCATGTGGGCACGGGTTAAGAAGGTCAGGATAGCAAAGCAACATCTGCGTAATCTCTTTGCTATTTTGTGTGGAGATGAATGAGTGGCTGGGCGGGGGGGAGGAGGCAGCAAAATCACTGTTAGCAGGGCAGACATGAGTGCGGTTACAGGTTTGATTTTGTTCTATTTTCTTTAACAGGAATGAGTAGATTTGTAGGACTACAGAAGTAAAGCATGCACTAAGCTGGCAGCTGTCTTCTCAGGGGTTCGAGAACTTCCCAGAATCTCTCAGGTGAACTGGAGGCAGATTCCCCGCAGTTCAGAAGCTCTTGAGGAGCTGATACCAGCTCAGCATTAGAAGGGACAGCACACTTGTTCTGTGACAGGACTTGCACGCCCCAGCCTGCCTGACCCTCCAGCTCCTTAGCTCTCCGCAGGTGTCGGCAGAAGCACAGCCACTGCATTTCCTCGGTGCTCCCTCCGTACCGAGGGGCAGGTCCTGCCTGATGGCCGCAGCGAGCGCACGGGGAGGAGGTCTGCGGGAAGAGACGGCGCCTGCTGACTGCTGGGGCACGCACAGAACCTGTGCAGAAGTACACTGTCGTCCAGACACTCCAAACTGTCCTGGCTAGGGTAGAGTCTCTGTGTATTTTAGGCTCTCGGCAGCACGCTGCGACTTTAGGGAGGGAAAGAGGAGCGGCTGTCTTTGCAATACCGCTGAATTGCTTGCCTTGCACTCTTATCTTCCTTTGTGGATGAGCTTTCATGTGAGCAGTGACAGCTACTAGAGAAGCTGCAGCCTCAGTATTTTCCTGCGTCTTCCTCCTACCAGAGCCGGCAGTGCTGTTTTGATGTGTGTTTAATAGACCGAGCCCTGAGAGGCAGTGCAGGCCAATACTAATCGGAAGGATCTGTTTTCCACCTGCCTCTTCCTAGCTGGTGTCTGTCGGAGAGCAGAAGGCAGCCTGGGTGGAGGGATGCGGGGCTCTCGCACCGTCGTGAGCACTTTCAGGGATGAAGTGTGCAGCGGCTGCGCTTTTGGGCACGGAAGCCTTGTCTCCCGTGGAAGCCGGGAAGACGGAGCCCTCCTTTGCTCCCTCTGGAACAAAACCAGTGGATGACTAATGCACTCTCTGTAAATACAACTTACCCTATCAGTGACTAATGAAGGCAGGTTTTGTTAGTTGTTCCCCCCCTCTGCTCCGCTGAAATAAAAGCAGTTGCTCAGAGCGAGGCTGCTGGTGGGATCTCTTTCCTCTTGTTTCATTTCACTCTTATCAGTGGTGTAGCAGGGGATGCAGGGCTTTTACAGAAGGCAGCTTATTGCCCCTTTTCCTTATGTGAAGCTTAATTCCAGATGGTAATTTGTGTATTCATTTTTGTTAGGGTCACAGCGTGCTCCTAAAGTGATCTTGTGTTCCATATGCTCATCTTTGCTTCTCTTACTGGAACCTGCGTCGTGTCCAAGGTGCAGGAGAATCAAACCTTGCTTTAACTTTTTTGATAAAACCTTTGATAGCTTGCCGTTAGTCCTCTGCGTTTGGACCGTGCTCAGATGCTTGCTCCTGGCAGTGTGTTTGGCCCTTGCGAAGGGGCATCCCGTGTTCGTCTTGGCATTCTACCAACAGACAGCTTCCAGCCTGCAGGTTAGGAAGGTTGTGGGCTTGCTTAAAGCTCCTGAAGAAAGCTTATTATTCTAGTGCTGTGCTCTCTGGCCCTCGCAGATACACGCAGTATGCTAAAAAGCTACCCAAAAGAATGAGAAACAATATTCACCAAGATGCGTATGGAGATACTAGTAATATGTTTGGTAAGTGCGTTATTAAAACGTAGGACTTGTAATTAAATTGAAAGCTTAGTTTTAGATTGAAATTTTATAACAAATAGAAAAATTGTAACACAGAAGTCCTCTGAACCCTGCTCTGTGAATTGCTTCCATGGTCCCAAAGGTTATTCATCATTGGAGGCAGATCCGTAAGGGACTTGAACAAGAATGCTCTTGAGTGCTGTCTTGGATTTGGCGATCAGATTCTGTAAGAGCCTGTCTGAGCTTGTCACATTGACCTTTTCTGAAAAGAAATCTAGAAAATTGCTTGTAAGTTTGTTCAGTTTGTTTTGCACCTCAAATACTTTGCTTTTTTCAAGGCAGCAAGGACAGGAAAGGGTGTCTTGCTGCCATCAAATACTGTCGTTCCAGCTCTGCCTTGTGAACCTCCTGGAGAGGTTCATGTGAGACCATGTGTCCTCTTTGGACAATGCCATCAAGTGTATCTTCCTCCTTCCCTCTCTGCAAACCAGCCTCTGTCGCGTCCGTCTGGCATTTCTGTGGCTACTAGAGGAGTAGTTTATATGTCTCTGCAATGTTACAAAAGAGAATTTTCAAGAAATTGTCTTTTTTAGTTAGATTTTTTTTCAGTAGTCCCTTGTCTGGCAGGAGGGTGCCGCATTTTCTCCCTTTTGCTCTGCGGCTCCCATCCTGCTCTTCCCCCCAGCCAGACCATGACCTGTTCTCTTCGGTCGTTCTCCCTGCCCGTCCTGGTGTGACACCGGGTCTTCTCTGCAGCCTTTCCCCACCCCTTCTTTATATCCAGCTTATAGCTGGCCTTAGTTGCTGCTCCTGTGGCAGGGTGGCTGCTTGCTTTTGCCTACACTTGCACTTGCAGGTCTCCTGGGTGCTTGCAGAAGTGGAGACAGCCAAGTGCCGTGTGTCTGCCCGACTTCCGCAGGTCACCAGCCATGACCCTCAGCTGTCTTCTGGGCACCTTCTGAATTAAGATTTAGATGAAGTTACTTGCTGACTTTACTATAAAGAGCCAAACTAGGCATTTTCTTCTGTAGGCCCTTTCAGTTCGTTGTTTATGTTTCAAAATTAAAAAAAAAAAATGTTTTATTTAAAAGCACGAATCCATTAGTTAAAATGTGAAGTAAGGAAGAAGTTCACAAGTATGGTGAGATGGGAGGAGTATAAGAGGGAAACTTGGAATTCAACAGCAAGAGATCTGGGGTAGAATCAGACATTAAATCAGACTCTGGTCACTGAAAGGAAACATTGGCTGTTTAAAACCTAGCATAATTGCTGGTAGCAGAACAGCATCAAGCTGTTCCTCCTAAAAATGTTTCTTTCTCTGAAGAACATAGACCCCTGCTTTGTTGCCACACAGGCTCAACAATTCTAGTGACTTCCTCCTCCCAGAGACCTTTTATCTCCAAGTTCTTGGGCTCCCTGACAACTCGGTGAGGAATCTCTTGCCCCAGGTGCCAGAATTTGGCTAAAGAAATGCCACTTTCAAATATGACAAAGGGTGATCGATTGCACAAGCAGGACCTGAGCCAGTTGACATAAATCTGCCTCTAGCACAGATGTATAAACACTGGGGCACGTGACGTATGTTCTGTGCTCAGGAGCCAGATGCTCAGGGAAGTTAAGCAGAGATTACACTGGAGTGGCATTGGATGGACCAAGTCGACCGATAGAAGGAAATAAAGAAGTCTTCCCAGGTCCTTGTCGTGGTTTAACCCCAGGCAGCAACCAAGCCCCACGCAGCCGCTTGCTCACTCGCCCCGGTGGGATGGGGGTGAGAATCAGGAGAGTAAAAGTGAGGCAACTCCTGGTTTGAGATAAAGACGGTTTAATAGGGAAAGCAAAGGCCGTGCACACAAGCAAAGCAAACCAAGGGATCCATTCACCCCTTCCCGTGGGCAGGCGGGTGCTCAGCCATCCCCAGGACAGCAGGGCTCCATCACGCGTAACGGTGACTTGGGAAGACAAGCGCCATCGCTCCCAACGTCCCCCCCTTCCTCCTTCCTCCCCCAGCTCTATGTGCTGAGCGTGAGCCATGTGGTGTGGGACGTCCCTGGGGGCAGCGGGGGTCCCTGTCCCGGCCGTGTCCCCTCCCAGCCCCTTGTGCACCCGGCAGAGCACGGGGAGCTGAAAATGTCCTTGCCTAGTGTAAGCCCTGCTCAGCAACAACTAAAATGTCTCCGCATTATCAACACTGTTTTCAGCATAAATCCTGACTGTAGCCCCATGCCAGCTACTATGAAAAAAAATAACTCTATCCCAGCTGAAACCAGGACAGTCTCCAAGTCCGCTGGTTGATTTGTCCATTGCTGTGTTTCTAGGTGATATTTTGGAGTGCAGTAGAATGGGAAGCTGCTTTCCCCTGGCCCTCCATAGTTTGTTTCGTCTCTGGACCACTTTATTTTACAGCAGGCATTTGCTGTGTTTTAGGATACCTTTGCCAGAGCTGGGTGGGACACAGGCCTTTTTAAGGTAGGACGACTTTGCATTTTCAGGATACTTTAGAGGCCTCATGAATACATCGTGTCTTGGGCTGGCCTGGTTTTTGGCACGTGGGCATGGCTGGCCAGATGGTTGCTTGGAAGGGGTAGCAGCGTCGGGTGCTTCAGGAGAATCAGTGGACTGGAGTACCCAGCTGGAGACTGAACAGAGTACTCTTGTGACTAGCGTAGTCAATTTGCTTTGCATGTCTTAGCGTAGGGTAGGCAGCATTTCAGGTCTCGACTGTCACGTTTCATTCATTCTCCTGTTCCTCAGTGTGAGCTGTGTTGGTCTGAAGGCTGCAGAAATGATCGTCTCTTTGCTCTTCACTTGTTCATATTGCGGTAAATGAGTTCAGATATGCTTGTTTTGGCTGCTGTTTCCTTAGGGAAACCCGCCATCAAAGCATTCAAGCAATCCTGCCTGTCCAGGGGGCTGTAGAAAGACTGCACAAGTAGTTTAATCTGTTGACCTTTCCTCGATGTTTAGTTGTATCAGTGATGTTTTATGAAGCTATTGCATGTATGTATATTTGGTAGGATTTACTATCACCGTACTCTTGGTTGAGACAGGTGCCCTATGCAGCATCTTATTTTCTGCCTTGTGCTGCTCCCTCTTCTGTCCATATTCCCTTCTTTTAACTACATGTGACAACATTGTAATCCTTTCATCTCATGTCTTAAAATTTATAGATGAGGAAGCTTTGCTGCAGGTTTTTTGTGGTAGGGAGTGGGAAAACCACAGTAAGATACGTCTTCAGGCCAGAGGAACAGACGGATTAGGCAAAGGAGAAGCTGTTCTTTTATTTCTTTGCATTCCCTGAATTACTTATGATAACGGTTTGGAGGAGAAGCCAGTGCTATCCCAGGCCAGGCAGTTACAACTGTGAGAATAAGCACATTTTACCCAGAGTTCTGGGTGTTTTGTTGTTTCACAACCAAGTCACGGGGGAAGTTTTCAGAGCTGCGTGATGTCGAAGATGGAATTTACAAATTGCAAAATTTAACATCATTAGCCTGAAACTTAGAGTTTGCGGCCTGACCCTTTCTTCTTGGTGTGAATATCAGCTAGCCAGCTTCTGTTGCTGAAACCCTCGGCATCCAGCGTGTATGCCAGCGTTTGCAGGTGCAGAAAACGGAGACGCTCTCTGTTCCTTCAAGGTTCAAGGTGTTTGTATACTTATGAAACCGGGGGAAAGAAATCTGTTACATACTCAATGGGTGAGGATAGCTCTCCCATAGGGATTGCATTAGGCACTACAGGACTTACTTAAAACCCTCCATTCTTAAAACACTGAATGACTTTACTGCAGGATTTGCAGCTGTGGTGCCTCAGTGTTACGGCACTTGAGGCTTTCTTTTGTGTTGTAGACACCTAACTAGCTGTAGTGTCTGTTTTAAACCAGTTCCCTGTCCTTGGTGCATCTACAGGGGAGACGTTGCACGCATGATTTAGACTTGGTATGATTTGCTCTTAATTCCGATGCATTTTGTGCTTTGGGTAGCCAGCAGGCTTACTGCTGTCGTCTTCCTGAACTTCAGCACTGAGGTAAGGCAGTCCTGAAGTGATCCATCACGACTTGTTGCTCAGGTGGTACAAGTGAGCAGCCAGCACTGTAAACGAAGTCATGCCAATACAGGGACGAGGAGCAACGTCAGTGTCTTCATCGCTATTTTGATTTTAGTACCTATTTGTTTTCACTTTTTTTTTTTAAATCTTTTCCTCATCTAAAAGGGGGAGCTTTATATTGCATCCTTACCTGCCTGAGATCCAGCCCTTGAGGGGGGACTTCTGAAGACAGGAGCAAGGACAAGAAGAGATACAAAAGTCTATTGGAGCCGTACAGGAACCTCGGAGACCTAATGGCCATTGTGACTACCTCTCCTGCTTGCGCGCTTGCACAGAGAATGCGTTGTTTAGTGCGGGCTCTGTGCCCGCCAGGAGATGAGCAGCAGGGATGCTGTGGGCTTAAGGGTTGGTTTGCGGCACCCATCATCGACTGGCAGCAGCATTTATCTAGGCCAGCAGGGATGCAGGGAGCGAGTGACTCACTCAAGGATTCATGCACGCTCTCCCCCTCTCCTCCCCCCCGTCGCAGCTGTGGCTTGGTCATCAGCCATTTGGGAACTTGCAGCTTTATTTGGTTGCTGTTCGCAGTGGGCAGTTTCTGTTAAGGTTGTTAATTTTATCAACTGCCTTGGAAGCTCAACCGACTTCAGAGAACACTTAAAATTGCCTTTTCTGCCTCTCTTCTCCTTCCCTGCTCATAGGGCTGCCACCCAAACAGCTAATCTGGCACTGAGCTCGGCTGAGGAGGTAAGAACAAGCAGATGGGCCGGAGGCAGAAACTTCCTAAGCTGATCAGCCAACAGCATGGTTGCTGTTTTGGATGGTGGCTGATGTTGTTAGGCTGAACGCCCCCTCTACATGCCACCTCGGCTGTGGTGACTGGAGGGTCTGGTGGCTTTGCTCCAGCTGAAAAAAAGAAACACGTTTCATGGTGTGGTGGAAGGAGGAGTGTGGGGATGGTGAAGTACAGAAAATTCTTTAAATAATCATAAAATGGAAAACTGATGGCTGTATGATCACAAGAGTTGGTAAGCTCGTCAGGGGTTACCAGGCTTACTCTGTTGAACTGTGGGGGACATGGTCAGTAATGCTCCAGGCTGCTGCGGAGGGTTGTGGCCCATGAAGGAGAACCGCCTGCCCTGGGCAGCCACCGTGCTGTCCTTTGCTCCCGTTCACCAAGGCCAACAAGTCTCATCTCTGAGCTGGGCTTTCTCTTTTCATGAGATCCCATTTTCCTTGTGCTGCTCTTCTTGGTGGGTGCTCTGTCCTTCCCATGCTCCATACTTTTGCTTGTGGCTTTGGCTTCCCTTTGGACACTTCTTTAGTCATCTTTGTCTCCTGTCTGTGTTCCTGGCTACAAGCGCTGTTAATGTTTTTTCTTTTAGAAGCACATTTTATGCTTGCACTTACTAGGGCCTGGAGGACGTGCTTTCTAGGCCTTCCTGCCCGCTGGCTGCTGTCACTTCAGATCCTGGCTGTGTTGGATATAAGCAGCTTGGGAGACTGGCTGTCCCTAAGCCCTGAACAGTGCCGCCTGCCCTGCCGTGGCCCCCCTCCCCTGTGAACCTCTCTTTGCCGCAGAGGCCGGTCCTACAGCATAGGTTGTTTTCGGTTTGGTTTGGTTCGGTGAAGGGCTGTACTTCTGTCCTCCCATGTCCCTCAGCTCCCTGGTGAGCTGTGTGAGCGAGGTACTTCAGTGCTGGGGCTGCAGCACTGTCTTTGCAATATACCGTATTCAGATGTCTGTGGTTGTCCTCTGCCTGCTGTGCTGAAGGACTGCAGTATTTGGATGCGCTGCTTGACAGAAGAACTGAAGAAGAGGAGAGGGGCTGAGGAAGGGGCAGGGATCGCCCTTGCTAGCACTCACCTTGAAATGGAGATAGCAGTTCTGGTGATAGGATGAGCAGGGTCCTAAGTCTCATCTGGCTGGACCAGCTGTCCAGGTAGAGATGGCAAAAAGGGAAGCATAAGGAGACTTTGGTGGGTTTTTTACCATGCTGTCTGCTGAGAATGGTGGCTGTTGGGGAGCCTCTTTTAACGGGGGATGCTGCAATCTGGGTCCCACCTTTGTGCTCCACGGAGCTCGTATGGGACTGTGGAGGCTTCTCAGGCGCTGGCCACAGGACACCATGCTTCGCTGCTTTTTTTTGTTTGGTTTTTGGTTTTGTTTGAAATTCAGCTCGTGTGGGTCAAAGAGACGTTTGTAGGGTGGAAGTGCTCCTTCTAGGTCAGAGCTGTCTGGTGGGTAGCGTGGCAGAAGCTTTCTCTGCCACTGTTCCTCATTTGTGTGTTCTGTAGAAAAAGGAGGGTTTAGTCTTAAGACATGTTGGCTCGACTTCTTAACTGCTACCCGATTAAATCCCAATCTCAACAGAGAAAGTTGCTTTGTAGATAACAGTGTTAGTGCTTTAATAACTGTTTCACTGCATTTTCTTTCTCCTTCGGACACACCTCCCTTTCCCCTCTCATTTTTTGCTTGGGATAGGCAGCAATTTACAGATCTGCATGCTCTGAGATAACCTGAGAGCTACAGTTTCTACCCCTTGTCCCCAGTCTTTCTTTGTCAGTCAGTGTATGGGGTGGACTTAATCACTGAGGATTGCTGTTCTGGGTAGGTCGTCTGTTAATCAGTGAATCTGGCCATCTCTTGAGAATCAGTAACTGCCATCTTGATGTGGTGCTGTGGAATTCCAAAATGCACCACATAATTTAGATGGAAACAATAGTAANAAAATTACTATTACAGTAATGTAGTAGCATTAAATGCCCCCAGGCAAACAAGATCTAAACTGATCTAGCCAGGAGCATTAAACATTCATCAAAACAAGAAATAAACTTAGCCAGAGAATAAATCAAAACTGTAGCATAACAGCTGCTTTTTTGGAGAAGATGCAAGTCAAGTGCCTCTTTCCCTGGAAATCTGAAAGCAGGCAGGGTGATGGGGCAGGGTGACTACCTTCAAGCTGCTCTGTTCACCAGACGGGCCAGATCTGGAGCTTCCACATGAAAGAAGCTGTTTTCAGGCTATGCTCTTGTCGAGTGCAATGCAGGCTTTGTCAGGTGGCAGTTCCACCCAAACAGGCTAAATGTGGGGTTTTTTTAATTTTTTAATTTTTTTTTTCACTTACGAGCACTGGACCTTATAATAAAAATCCATTAGGTCCTAGTATGGCATTGAGGTAGGATTTCATGCTTCCCAGAGTAGAGAGATATGATGAGGTATCGCAGCAATGCTAATGCTGCCCCTATCAGTTTTTGCTTTGAGAGACTCAAAAACCATTAGATTCGAACTGCATTGTTTCTATCTTCATTTATCTTTCTGCAGAAGGATGAAAAACGTGCTAGTGAGAGACTTAAATTACAGAGAACTGAGTTTCTTCACAGATTTGTCACCGACATGGTCTCTGGTTTCAGTCCCTCTGCTTTTTTCCTCCATCTTTTTAAAGATAGGGAAAAAAATCCTCGTGCTTCAGGGGTTTTCAGGCTGCATAGTAAATGTTTGTTGCCACATAGAGATTCTCTGACAAAAGCTGCTATGGAAGTAGTTGTTCTTATATGGGGATCTTTTGTTTGTTTTCTAACATAATTTTTCTTTTCCCCATTTCAGTGTCTGTTTCCTAGAAATTTGCCAGAATTCCTATCGTCCCAGAATCTCTGCTTGTGGTCTGTAGGTCTGGGACCATTAAAGAGAGCTCTGCAAAGGGCACCTAAGAAATACATTATTGCACAGCTCTGTGTGAGCTAAGAGACACTGCTGTGCATATTGTCGTGCCCACCTCGTTGCAGACGGTGTGTGGAAGCCTGCTAGAATTTATACAGTATGTTTATTTCACAAAAATCACTTGTTCCTTCTTAATCTCTGTGAAAGCATGTTGGGATGCTCTTTATGTAAACTCACCTTCTCTAGCCAGCCCTTTAGACGTGAAGCACCCCCCCCCCCAGCCTTCTAACCAAAAAAATGAAGTTACGAGTGAGTGGAAGTTAGTCCTGTAGCTGCAGCCTCCTGCCTCTTAATCCCCTAAGCCCCAGCTTCTGCCTCTGTGCACGGGAGAGCACAGCGTGCGCTCTGTAATGCTGCCCCAGACCTCGTACTCGGGGATGCAGGTGGACTCTCGAGTTGCCATGTCAGGACACCAGGCTCGTTTGCACCGCACCATCTCTTGGGGCTCTCATGCTTCCAGTGGGGTTGGAGGAACCACCCCAGCACCTGTGGAGCAGCAGAGCATGCTCCTCCCCTCCGTCCTACCTTTAATGCTGTATTTTTTAATTTTTCCTGCCACCAGTTTTCCACAACCCACCGCTGTTTGTAGGACAGATCAGCTCCTTGCACGTCAGCCTTCAGACGATCAGCTGGGGTGCGAGGCTGGGGTCTCGCCTCTTCCCCGACTTCAAGGTTGGCTGCAGTCAGACGAGATGCCGGGCTCTCCTGTTGCACACTGGCTCCCACATCTCTGCTGTGAGAGCATCGAGGGGAAGGGCTTGGTGGTGAAGGAGGGGTGTGCGGGGAGATTCTGGTCACATGAAACACAAAATACATCGGCTCCCCTCCCCCAAGCACCGGAGCGTTCCTTGGCTCTGCACCCAAACGAGCAGCTGAGCACGTGATTTACTTGTAAAATGCAGATTAAAAAAAAAATGGTGCCATTGCAGATGGGAAACCAGAGATGGGAGGGCTGGCTGGGGCTGCCCTGCGTGCTGCCGGGGAAGGGGAGGGGTATGTCTCCCTGCTGAGCTGCAGGAAGCGGGGGGACGTGGTGCTGCGGAACATGGGCTGGGGGGAACAGGAGCTGCAGGATGTGGGGCTGCAGAGGAAAGCGTGAGCTGCAGGAGGCAAAATGGAGGGGAACGCGCTGAACCGCGGCCCCAGCGGGGAAGGAGGTGGGGGTGCTGCGTGTGGGGCAGCGGGAAGGAAGGGGAGGGTCTGGTGCGGGGGGTGTGGGGGCTGTGTTCTGAGAGTTAGGCCAGACAACGCTCTGAACCGAAGGTCGTCTGACAGGATACAAGGTCTGAAGTGACCACATCAGAGGGTTGTACTAATTTTTGCTCTGTTTTGGTGCAAGAAAGGAGGTGTAGTTTGACCACTCAAAGCTGCGGAGCTCAGCATCTTCTGGCTCGAAAACCTCATTCCTTTTGCTAGTTGTGTTTGTATCCCACAGTTCTTCCTTCCTCTGGGATGTAGGCTCTCTTAAGCTTTGAAGTTACACTAACCCAACGTGCCCAAGGAGAGCTAAAACACGCCATTACACTCATCACAAACCTGGTGGGGGCCTTCAAGCAAATGCCCCGCCGGGCTGGACGGCACGGCGGTTGCACCGTTCTTAGGGGGAGCACAATTGCACCACTCTTCTTCCTGCGTCAGGACTGTGGCGGGTGCAGTCAACGCCTCCTGGCCACAGCAGATAAAACGAGATGAACGAATTCCCGCCCTTTGCTGTGCTTATATCCGCCTGTCAGTGTTTGTGGTTGGTGATCTCCATTGCTTCACGTCAGGAGGACGGTGGCTGCGTTTCGTTGTTGTCAGCGGGGGGATGTATCGTTTCAGTGCGCTGCTGCAGGAATGGTTCTCATACCTCCACCGCAGCACCGGCTTTCCTTCTGTTTCATCCCGTCCTGAGCAAGGAAGAAGTCCCGCAGAAGCAAGAAGTGGCACTCTTTGCAGTGGCCAATGGAGCAGGTGGAGTTGGTGAATCGGTGGGTAGTTTTGATGGTCACTTGGTAGAATTTTTATTGCAGCAGACTGTAGGTATCGACTTCTGTGGCTATAGGTGTTAACCCAGCACACAGTTTGGAAGGTAACCTCAGTGGTGAAACGTTTCCTTCCCACCTGTTCACCACCAAACCTGGAAGGGATGTTCCCTCTGACTTGCCTCCATCGTTGTGGCATGAAATAAGCTGGTGGCTAGCAGGAAAAAAGAGGGGAACGAAATTCAGATCAGAGGCTCTTGGAAATTCTTCATTGGTTTTTAGTAACTAAAGTAACTAGTGGATGGGAAAAGCAAACACAGAATAAAAGCAGAGTTGGCACAGGCCTTGTGTATCCCACTGGCAACATGGGAATGATGCCCAGAGAGATGAGGAGACATTTATCTTGCCAGCAAGAGGAACTGGTATGCCTTGAGAGGAAATGTGGACCAGAAGCAGGGCTTGTACTTGAGGGTTGGCATGTGTGTCGTGTCAGAGCTTACCAAAGACTCTGACTGGGGCCTGAATGGTACTTAGGCCTGCGTTAGTTGTTCTGTAGGCAGGTACCCTCCACCTGCACCCCCGTAACGCAGTCATGGTGCTGGCTCATTTTTTCAGTAGCTGCACTGACACCGAGGCTTCAGGCTGAATCCGCTGGGGTCTGCTTGGCCCATTGCTTTTGGCTGAATAAGACTGGAACAGCTTTCGAAACAGCCTGAAGAGCAGGGGCTTGTGGGGAAGGATGGGTCAGGTGGGGACGCGGCAGCGGATGCCGTGGAGGGATTTACGAAATCCTGCTCTGAATGCTGTAGCAAACTCAGAAGGCGGTCCCTTGCCCAGAGTCTGAGTTGATCTCAAATGTGAAGCCAAGGACTATGCCTACAGTGGATGCCTGGGGTGCTTGCTCCTTCCCTTTCTATACACCGGTGCATGCACATGCATTCCGATTTTGTGTTCCTTTGCAGTGCTGGCTTCGGTCAAACCTTGGGATCTGCTGTAGGCAAGAACCTAAGCTGAATTGTGGGACTTCTCTCTGAGAGACAGAAAACACCCAATTTGGCTTTATTTGTGCCTTTGTAGGCCAGGAATGGCATGTCAGGCTTGAGCACACTTAACCCCCGAGTGTCCACGTTGTTAATTTTGACCGAGATGAGTCTCGCCTATAGCTGTGTGCCTGTGCTGATTGAGTAGTTTGACCCCCTTTGACTCTTGAAGTTCCTGGGAAGTTGCTGGTGTCTGTGAGAGCCCGAGCTCCCCTCTTCCTCTTAATGTGCACATCAGGTTGCTTTTCTTGAGCTCTGTAAAGCATACGATAGGTAATACTCAGGGTACGCATTCCTGCTGAAAGCAAGAGGACGGGAATTCTCCTTACCTTTCCAGGCCCGCCTGCTGGATAACCAAAAGAAAAGTATTGGACAAGTTGTTTGCTGGTAAACTGAAAAATGTGCATGTGGAAAAAAAAGGCAGCTTTGAACGACACAGAGCGTAGAAACTGCAATGGCAAAGGTGCACACTGTGATGACTCTTCTTACAAGATCCACCTCTTCTGGGTATTTTTAGTACCTTCTTTCCATTTGCCACCGTTGTATACGTGTTCATATCTGCCCCCAGTTAGATTATCTTTGCAAAGTAAGTACAAGGTAATGAAATACTGGAAAAGAGAATTGCCCACTCTTCAGGGTGCTTGTCGGAGGTACAAATGTAATTACTTAAACCATCTTGACTTCTGCTCGGTGTGTTGATAGTCTAATTTCGGTAGTACTTGAACAAAAAAGTGGAAAACCTGTTCGAAGTTTGTATAGTTCATTCCTTTTATTTTGTTTGTTTTGTTTTTCCAGTACAGTAATACCAAGGGGTTCATGGATACAAGTGTGTGGAAACACAGCTTGTTACCAACTGCGTGAGCTTTCTGGCTGTCTTTAAGGTCCGTGTATGTATATACTTTTAGGGGTATTATTACACGTTTACACGTGGAGTTGTTTGTTTCTGGGAGGTTAGGAGAGCGTGGGAAAAGGCTGTTACAAGGTAATAATATTAGTGGTTTTGCTGGAGGAAAGGCTTTGTCAGAAAGTACGTCTGCCAGCATTTCTTGAAAGAAGTCTTGTATTTGCTTATTGTGTCCTATTGGCACTTGAACCTCCTCCTTTGTCAGTAGCTGAAGGCAAGCGATGAGGATTTCACCACCGCCTTGTTTCTCCAGCTTTCACTGGGTGAAAAAAGTGAGGCTTTTGCTGTTTCGTCTTCACTTGCTCACTCCAGCCATGTCTTCCCCTTGGCAGCTTTGACGCTCGCGTAGTTGCTGCAGCAGAGATGCTGGTGGTGTTGGTAGGGGATGGATGGGTGCCTCTCTGCCCTCACGCGTAGGGTGAGGTGCCACTGGGGTTGTTCTGCACTGGGAGGCTGGAAAACAGACTTTGCCTTTCAGAAACGTCGCCTGCAGTGGAGGTAGTATGCTGTTAGGATTTATTAATTTGGCTGGTCTTCGAAATGGCAACGTAGAAACACTGAAATGGAAACGTCAAAGTCCTGAGCTGCAAATAGCTGTAGGGAGGGAGAGCGTTTGGGAAGTGTCGTTATAGGCTTTATTTTCTTTACATTTTTCTTAAGGCGTCTGCTGTTAGCTCTTGTCAGAAAGGATGTACTGAATGTACGGGGGCCCCTGGTCGTTCTGAAGGCCTAGGATGATTTTTTGTTTGTTTCTGCTAACTTCTGCAGAAGGTGAAACGGCGGTGGTCTGAGACTTGCTGGTACTCATGATTAGGGTGGTGGTGCGGCATGGCATACTGTCCTGTGCCACCCTACTGAAAATGCTGAGAGATCTCAGCTGTCCTGTAGCACAGTCTTGGTGGAAAAATAAGAGAATGTGGGGGGAAGGCTGTGGCTTGAAATGTGGTATGAGGGAGCTAGCTCTCTTTCGCTGGGAATGTCTCGGAGAGGAAGTTTAAATTTAAACAAGCAAAGAAAAGCACGAAGGAACCTGAAGGCTCAGACTGGTCTCATGCTACAAAATGTATTTGATGCAAATTCGATTTCTGTCTTGAAGGAACTCAGATGATATCTTAGCAGCTGGCACCAATTGACTGTCTCCCGGAATTGGCATGATGACAGCAATCAAACTGAATTTATTGCTTTGGGTTTGATTCCTCTTCCGGACTCTTCCCATTCTCAGAAATGTAATCTAGAGTGTGTTCCCACAGGAATGATAGCTTCAAGCCTCCTTTAACAGCAACGATAGAGCATGGTCTTAGTGCAGGATGAAGACAGGTGGACTGTAGTACTGAGCAGCAGGATTGTATATTCCAGCTGAGAGCAGGAAGATTGTGTATCGGTAAAGGGAGGAGCAAGGATTTATTTTCTTCGTGACACAGTTTCTCATCAAACAGAGATGATTCACAACTAAGCGTTAGTCTTGTTGCTGCTTCTTTTTACTGCATTTAGGAAAGAATCTGCCTTCCCATTGGGGCCGCTAAACTTTCAGGCTGCTAAAAGTTGCCGCCGTCAGCCCCCCCCCNTAAATAAAGAGCGAGCTTTAGCCACGGGACCTTGGTATAGCTGCAGTTCAGTAAATGCTGCAGCAGTGTACTGCTTTGCATGTGGGACTGTTTCGAAATGGTGCTGTGTTTCTGATGCTTGTTGAAGAAAGTATGGTAGAATTAACTTTTTCCACCTTGTTTTCTGGTAGGTGTGAAATGAATCACTTTTGCTGATAAATCTTGGTTTGATTTATTTTAATAACTGTTTTGTCCACTTTTTCAATTAGTTTTTAATGCTGTCTTCTACTTCTGCTTGCCAGGAGAAGGAACTACCTGAAATAGGTGTGGTTTTGCTGACGTTGGTTCCTAGCGCAGTAAATGTCAGTGTTCCTTGGGCAGGCGAGGGGGACAGGAGCGAAGGGCACATCTCTTTCAACCTCCCTGGACACTGGTCGTTTGAGGAGCTTGTGGCAAGACTGGCTGGAAAGTGTTGGCGCGGCAGCTGCCTGCAGCTGAAACAAAACCCCCCTCCGCATCTCTTGGGAGCGGGAGTCAGGCAGGGCATCGTAGGTCCGAAGCCGGGAGGGTTTCGTGCTGTGCTGCTGTGCAGGGTCGCGGTGTCGGCACCTGACACCTCACCGTCTTCTCTTGCTTCCCGGCTCAAGTTCAGCCCTCACCCCGCTTGCTGGGACTGATCTCCTTTTCGGGTTTGTTGCAGGTGTCCTTCTGCAGACTCTGCCCCTCGCAGCGGTGCCTCGGCTCCACGCAGACGGGTCTCCCTGTGCTCCTCTGGCAGCCCCTTCTCAGCACAGCTTCCTAACAGACTGATTAGGCACAGCGACCTTTTTCTTCGCCTTTCTTTGTTGTTGTTATGTAAATGTTCTCACCTGACAGACTACTGGGATTTGTAGATGTCCTGTGCCCTGTCTGTGTGTCTGAAAACGTTCTCCTCCAGGCCTTGGGTATCCTTGGAGGAGAAACTCCTGTTGAGGAAAAACCTCCTGCAAAGCAGTCCACTTTTCTGCCCTAGCCACTACCTGCGTGGAAGCGATTGCCTGGAGAAGAACGGAGCCTAGAAGTTGGGTCTTACGTTATTCATGCATCTCTGCCACCGCATCTTTGGGTAACAGGCTGACGTGGCCAGACAGTGAAAGGATTTTCTTACAAAAGAGTAAGAAATGTGCGTCAGTATAAAATCAGTCATATTGCCCACCCTGCTGGAGATTGGCCGGTTTCCGTGAAGTAAAGCTGTCTGCATTTTGGTTTCTATCTCTGTTGGGTGCACCTTTCTCTTACATCACATTATCCTGTTTATCTGCTGAAGTTTGATGCATTTAGGACATAGAGGCCAAACTGTCGTGGTTTTGTTCTGCTGTCTTCTGTACTCGGGCAGGGTTGGTTTTGTTTTGACCTGCTCAGTTAGAGATTCTTACAGCTGTGACGCTATTAATTGTGCACGGCCGCTTCTGTCCATCCATTGTGCACGAGCAGTCCCGTCCCAGTGAATGGACAGCATGTTTGCAGGAAATGAAGCAGTTTCATTTTTGCAGTCCTTAACTCTCAAATGATGCGAACACAATCGTTCTTGTTTTCTATTAGGTAAATCCCTAGACAAATCAAAACCCAACCCAAAGAAATCCCAGTTCTCTGAACAGGCTGTTTCTTATCAGGTGTATTCTGAAGAAACACAGTATTAACGTTACTAGAATGCCACTTAGCGCAGCGTTTCCAGAGCAATAATGTTAATGGGTTAAATGTAGTCTCACATGCTGAACCGTAGATGCAGAAATCATATCGTGTAAAGGACTAATAAAGAGACATTGATAGTCATACCTTGGTTTGTGTCTCAAAACCGAGAAAGTTTTCTCCTGCTGTTTTTAAACACCGTCTCCTTAAGCATTTATGTCTTAAATTTTGCTGCGAAAGAGCCATGTAGGCTGCACTTTTGTGTCTGTGTGGATACTCATTGCTTCAGACTGTAGATAGGAGAATCGTCCAAATAGCTAGATCCTCTTTTTTTGGCTGGAAAACAGTAAATGAATATTAGATGAGTGTTTGTAATATCCTGTACTTAAGTTTTAAGCATCAGCTATTGTTCAGGGCTAGACAGCACTGTAATGTAGCAGGAAAAGAGCTTAATGAAATCCAATATTTGGAAGCAGGAGGTAGATGAATTCAGACTTGGAACAGCAGTGCTAAATTTTAACAGGAAGGATAACTAACGTTTAGAGTAACTTCTGTGGGTGTATGGCTGAATTTATCACTTGAACTCTTGAATGTGAACCCTTATGTTTTCTAAAGGATATGCTGTGTTTTGGGCAAGTTATGGAAGTTGCTGGTTGAACTTCATAGTTTGTGAAAGGTGGGAAATAGGCCTAATGTCCCAGGCCTGGGATCCTGCAAGGTAGGTCAGATGTGTCGCTGTGTTTCTATCAGCTATGAGGTGTACTTCCTCTTGCATTAAGAATAAACACCTTCACTCCGCAAATGGTTTGCAGAAATAAGTTTGATCTTTTGGGCAGAGGGAGGAGAAATTATTTGCTCTGCAAGCTCTTGGTAAGGCAGGGATCTGAACCCACGTCATCTTTTCATCGTTATTCTAATACAGTTAAGAATACTTTGCATTTTCAAGGTTCTCTGGGACCCCATGTAAGAGACGTGTTGAAGCCCAGCCTTTGACTGCTTTCCTGGGCTCGCAGGATTTTGGTTTTCCTGTCTCCTGCAGGGAATCACCATTGTTAGACCAGGGAAAGGTAGGAAAATTGCAGCTCCATGTTTAGATGTTATGCATTTAGGCACTGGGTTGCTCCCCACAAGTATCGCATCGACTCTGCCGCTGATGGCTGGAACGAGAGTCAAGTGCCTACGCTGTGCCAGAGGCCACCGGGTGATGAAGAAGGATTTAAAAAGGGACTGTCTTACGGGGTGGGGGGATTCTTTTCAAGTCACAGGTTGGGCTGTGCCCTGGTGCCGCCTGCAATGGAACGGGTGATCCTGCGGGAGCGGGATCCGTGATCCTCCAGGACCCGCGGCAGGAAACCCTCCCAGCCTGACCTTTCGCTGCTCTCAGTTGTGGCGGCTGGCTGGTGCTCCCGGGGCTGGAGCGTGCTTTCTCTCTGCGAGTTGTGCTTGAGTTTGCCTGTTTTGTTGCCTTGGAGACAGAAGAGTGTGGTATGCTTCCCCCTGACCAGAAATAGTTTCCTGTACCTTGTGACCGGAGCGCTGCACTCCGCTGGTGCCTGGCCAGGCTGCGCGGTGCTGGAGGGACGGGGTGTGGGGTGATGACCTCTCGTCACAAGCTCTGGTGTGCCGCTGCCCAGGATCACTAGCTGCCCTGCCCGCTCCCCTCCCTCTGCACGACGGTGTAGGATTTCAGGGGAGCAATTGCTCTTGATTTACATCTCCCATGGCATTTTGATGGTTATGTCATTTTGTTTGAGCCTTGCTCCTATCAGCTGTCTGTCCTGGCTGTCAGGACTCGGTGGCCGAGTAGCACGTGGTGAGCTCTTACCTCTTCTTCCCCCTTTGCTCAGCTGTTTTTGCTGTCTGCTTCCCCGTGTCCTTGTACTTGGGAACAGACACTCAGCAAGTATAACTGCGCACGAGGGCAACGTGATCCGGGTGGATGAAGGATCCCCTTCTGTAGGAGTTCCAAGTAGAGCTGGGAGGATAAGTGGGGAATTTGCAAGACCCAGGCGTGCGAGTGGGCTGTGGATAGTTTATCGTACCCTGTTGTCCTGCTGTGAGAATCTGGCCCGAGCGCAGAGTATGCAGCACAGCCTGTTACCTTGCAACTGTGTTTTGCAAAACTTCATTTGTGAGAGATGCTGCCAAGCGGAGAGCCAAGGCGCCCCTGCCTCTCCCCAGCAATGCAGGTGAGAAAGTGCTTGCACTGCACCAAGGCCTCGAGAGCGTGGAAGCTCTCCAGGCTTTCTTGCTGCTTGCTACTTTATTGGAGAGTGGTTCTGGCATAGAACTGTAAAATATATGCAACAACAACAATAATTTCCAGGATTGAGAAGGAAGGAGAGATGAAAGGAGTAATTTACCTTCCCACATCCCTGAACAGTAGCAGATGAGGGTGTAAGCACATCCCAGCCCTATAAAATATTAAGTGGGACATTTTCTACGGTTCAGCAGTGGGAAAGAAGACAGAAATCCTGCAGTGCCCTGAGCTGCTATTCCCAGCCTGGGAGAGAAAAGTGTTCTGAGCTGAGATCTGGCTCAGTCTCTGTCTTCTGCTCATGGAGCAGAGAACAGTTGCCCAAAGCCTTCCTTTGCAAAGGGAAGACCATGCAGAGACCGTGGAGCTGCACAGACTCTTCTCGGGCAGTGTGGCTTTGTTGAAGTGGGTCTCTGGTGGGTTTCCTATAAATCGGAGGGTGCTGCATTCCTACCAGTGATCTGCTGAGTAGCCCAACTAGCCAAGGGTCCTGCTTATTCCTGTGGAGAAGACTTGTGTGTCACAGGGGATGCGGAGAAGGTGTGTTTTCAAGCCTGCATGCTGAAGATCTGGTACGGAAGAAACGTTAAGAGCTGGCAGGGACTGCTGCTTCCCCTTGCTATGTTCTGTTGATGGCTGGACTGGGGAGGAAGGGCAGTCCTTGCTTCTCGCCTCTTTCTAGGCATCTGCATCCCCAAAAGTCCAGAGCTGAGCAGCTGCCAGGGCTGCCTAAAAGATATGCCTCCCTCAGGTTCTTTCAGTGAGCCTGTGCTTGTCCAGTACGAGCATTTCACTTGAGAGGATGGAGGCTTTATAGTGAAAGTTCAGGGCTCAATCACTGCTGTAGTGAAACATCTCCTGTCTGAGCCTCAGTGGCTGAAAGGCCCCCTGCTTCTTGGCTGAGATGGGCAGAGTTGCTCTAGCTCCCTCTCCTTTCCTTGCACTCACGCATGTTACATTCCTAGGGAGGAGAAACCATTTTTTACTCTCCTTGATATTTTATTCTTTAATCCAGATGACAGTTGTGCTCAAACTGATGTTGCCTTTGGGCTGAAATACTTAGAATTTGGGCAGAACTTCTCGCCTGGAGATCTCAAAGTGCTTGATCAGCATTTCACCAGCGAGTCCATCCGTGGGTACTGAAGTGTGGTCACCTTTACAGTTCACTGGAGCTGGCAGAGTTCCCTACTTCATGTGATGGCTGTGCTCTAGCAGGAGCTCTGTATTTCTCCCTCCAACTCTGCCCTTCTTCCCCAGTGTTTCTCTAGAGTGGGAGCAGGTCCTTTTCCCATTTTGTGTGGGCTATTTCTTCAGAGACTTTTCCTCCTCCTCTCCAGCCTTGGAGAAGGGGGTAAGTCTTGGAAGGGATGTCACTGGAAGTGGCTTTGCATATCTGTGAGGCTGACAGAAGGGCGGTGTCTGACTCGGCTGCTACTCCCTTTGAATCCAAGGAGGGAATATCAGTTTAGTTCTAGCTCTGTAGCGGGAGCGGAGGTCCTTGGCTGCACGGTCCTCGCCTGAAACGGCTGGGAGGCAGTCGTGTTGCAGCAGTTCCCAGCCCCCTGGATGTCTGCTGGGTCACTGTGTTCTTTTATCCATTGAATATGAACAAGAGCTGAGTTCAGAGTTGTGGTGCTTAACGCCTTGTTTCTTATTCTTTCAGATCACCAGAAACTGGAACGTGAAGCTCGAATCTGCCGACTTCTAAAGCATCCAAATATTGGTAAACCTCCTTGGGCTCAGAGGGGTGGGGGTGGGAGAGGAGTAATGTGTCTCGTCTAGTGTGCTGTAAGAGAGCAGATGTACTCTGAATGTTCACAACAACTCGTCAGACTTGCCTGTTGAAATGGCCTTCGTTTCTCTCTTTGACAAATGCTGCTATGACCCTGTCCCATTCCTTAGCATCCTGGCCCAGATGTTCACTGCAGTGTGCCGTGTTCCCGTACGCTCACCCGTGCACAGCTGTCCCTGCTCCTTGGGTGGTGCATGGCTCTTGTCTGCTCATCTGACATTCTGCAATGGAAGTGAGCTGCTTGTGGTTGTTTTCCCCACACGTCTTCTGTTTCCTCTTCTTGGCACTTTTTGACGTATCCATTTAAACGCTGTATTCGGTGACATGCCCAAAGTTAAAGGAGAGTGGGCTAGTATGTCAGCTATTCTTATTACAGTGGCTACTCACTCTAAAAACAGGAGACCAAAACCATTATTGCCCATTTTGGCAGTGGTCAAAAAAAAAAAAAAAAAAAAAAAAAAAAGAGTAATGGAGTAAAGAGAATAGTCTTGTCTAGAAATACAAGAAGAGGCAAAATAAGGCACAATTTCAAACAAAAACTACATTAATTACTGAACTGTAGAGAGACGGCATGGATCTTTATCTACTTCCAAAGCACTGTGGAATTTTGTCCTAAGTTTTCTTTTAGAGAAATTTCACGTTGCTGGAAGTTGCTATGAGCAAAAAATTTGGACCATTAATAATCCCCTTTTTAGAATCTTTAAATAAATAAAGCCCCTGGGATCCTAGCTAAGGTCTAATTCGGGTTAATTTATTTAAGAAAACATTAAGAAATACCGAACTGCCACCTTCAACCAAACCACTGCTAAATATCCCTGTCTGGGAAACCTGTGATGTATTACATTATCTTTCTTTTGCATAACCCTATCTGTCAGTGCAGATAATGTTTTAAGGGCATCTGTCTGGTCTCCTGACTTTCAGCTTCGTAATCATTTGCTCCTGTCCTCTGAAGACCTGGGAGGGGAAAGGTGCCTTACAGCACACCCTGTGGAATAGCTTCTGTAGCCTGTTCCAAATGTGATGTAGAAGCAGTTTCCACAAGCTCGGGACCTCACAAAATGCAAAGCGCCTTAGTAGCAGCTTTTCAGCAGAAAGGGCTTTGTTGCATCTGAGTGTAGCTGTGGAGATGTGCCATGAGGAGGGGTGCAGTGACCACCTCCTACAGTAATTTGCACTGATGAATATATTGGCTGGTAAACTTATTGATTGGCAATATTCAGACTGACTAAAACTCATATCAGCTGGTTATTGAGCTTCATTTGCCCCATAAGATCTATTGCACTTAGTTTAGTAGGTGATGTAACTTTTTATTTTGGCCTTCACTTTCATCATCTCTCCTTTTTTATCATTTCTTATATCTTTCCTTGCCAGGCCTCTCACATAGTAAATCTTATACAGAGGAGGAAAACCACTTTTATAAGTAAACCACACCAAAACCAGAAACATATCGCATTCCTAGTTCAATTCTACAGCTTGTTCCTCATCTGTAATGAATGGCAATGCTGGTCTCCTGTTGTATTGTGGTTTAGAAAAGACAGTTTCGGGGAATGTCAGTGGTTTTTGCATTTTCTACAGAGCATTTCTTGTCTTCCTAGGAAGAACGGTTTTTCTTTTAAGGTAAAGAGACTAGTCATTCTAAACTCAAGGGGTGGTCAGAAATAGCAATAAAGGAATTAAGTTTTATGCCTGCAACACAGAATCAAAGCGTGTGGAATAAGACCCCGGGAAGTTATATGGTCCATTCAGCAGTCCTGTTAAAACCTTTTATACCTGGCTGGTTCCAGGCACGTTTTTTCTTAAAAATCTTTAATGTTTCCACAGCCCCTAGTGGCAATCATTCAAATGTTTGATTTTTCTGTCAGTTAGACATTAGAAAAAACATACTTGGCTGCTATCTTAGCTTGTTGTTTCTAGTTCTGTCCGGAGTGTGTGTGGAAAGTAGTTTTTCTTTCTTGTAACAATCTTTCACATATTTGAAGACTGTTATCATGTCTCTTTTTAGTCTTCTTTTTCTTCAGACTAAACAAACCCAGTTCTTTCAGTCTTTTCTCATATGTCGTGTTTTCTAGACCTCTGGTCTTTCCCCCACCCCCACCCCTTTTCTTTCCCTGGACTCTCTCCAGTTGCTTCATATCTTTCTAGAAATGTGATGCCCAAAACTGGACATAAGATTCTAACTAAGGCCATGTCAGTGCTGACTAGGGGGGAAGAATTGCTTCACCTGTCCTACCGAAGATACTCTTGTTTTGTACATCAACCTGTTAAACCTGCCATTTAACTATATTGCTGATGCACGTTTGTTTTCTGATCGTTACTGCTCCAGACTACTTTCTGCAGAACCTCTGGCACGCAAATAAGTTTTCCATCTTGTATAGACGAGGATTCGTATCAAAGCGTACGTTACGTTTGTCTGTATTAAAACAAATAGGAAGAAATCCGCTTTGTGGGGTCCCCCCCCCAATTTGTCAAGACCATTTTGATTTATCTTCTGATAGCGTAATAGGGTTCAGCTCCCCCGTAGTAACGCGACCTTTAACAACAATGCCATATGTTGCATCATGTGGATAACCAATAACACTGTTGAATACTGTTGGACCCTGGACAAACTCTCTTGAAGATATCACTTGATACATCGTTGGTTTGACAGTGATCAACTCTGAGTATGTTTTTCAGTGAGTTGTATACACCATTGCAAGCTAGTCCCGAATACACGTTTTTTCTAAGTTGCTTATGGAAATAGCACGTAAGATGCTGTCAGAAGCCTTGTTGAAGTCCAGATGCTGCATGCGTTGCTGCTTCCATATTCCTTGGACTTGTTACGTTGTCATAGAAGGGAAACGTGTCGCTCTGACATAGCGATAGGTTTTTTTTCCTTGAAATGTGTATTAGCAGTTAGTTATCACCTAGTTACTGCCATTCTGTGTGGTAAATTCTGCTGGATGAATACTTGGTATGCTGCCTCAGTGTGAGCTATGCTAGTAGCACTGCACCAATCCTGAAGAACTCTGCAGATTTTGCACTTGCTTTAATTTCCCCATTAAGTCTTGTTGTTACTGTTTTTGTTGCAAACTGCCCTGCAGCATGTCCTGCTCTTCTACAGTGACCTGAGCCTCTGGGGAGCCCGGGGCGGAGGATTCAAAGTCAGGACTCTCCGAGCTGGGCTGTTTTTCTCTCCTGCCTGTGCACAGGATATAAAGCAAACCTACTGTTGAATTTGTGGTTCTTATCCATTTGCTGCAAGACAGTTGATTCTGCTATGGAGATTCTGGACTGCAGCAGGCTGACCGTAGCACTGCTACCCCAATAACTACCGGTTACTCTGGGTACAAAACAATGGTGATATTTCCATTTGCTGTTGCTCTTTGTGAAATGACCACTTTCTGAGTTATCCTAACGTGCTTTCATCAAACCCTAATTATAGGCTATTGCTCTGTAACTGGGTGTTTTGCTTGTCTTTAAATGCACATTATGGCCAAGGTAATCACAGTGGAGTAGTCCTTCTAAGAGCTTAGTGTTGCAGTAAGGTTTTTTTTGTCTGGACAGAAGAAAGTTGACTTGAGGCAGTTTTCTGATTTCCAATTCATGGTAGGTACCAGTTCTCATTGCGAACCATCCATCTGCATGTGCCATTATAGCTGGTCACCTCAGACTTTACGTCAGCAGAGGAAGGACTCTTTCCCAAACTTTCAACTTGGTTTTTTTTTTTTTTCTTCCCTCCTGACAACTTTCTAGAGTATTTTGCATTCTGGTCCACAGGAACCATTTGCCAGCCATGCTCACCAAATACAGCAGAATTGGACGGAGGTCGATCAGTGATCTGTTCAGGATTTTTAAAAGTGGAAAAGATGCACCCATTATGAGGATATGGGAGCGTTAAAGGGAGGCAGAAGGCAACGTCATTATAACCCCACTGTCTGTAAGCAGATAAAATGCCTGTGGAAGTTGGCAAGAGTCACGGAATTCCACTTCTTGAACAACTTAGTGTTCCAGTGATTCACTTACCTGCAAATCTTGTGGGCATTTGACATGGGTGTATTTGGGAACGCGTAGAAGTGAATGATAAGCCTCCCTTCTCCCTTGGTCCCTGCTTTGCAGGAAAGAAGCAGGTTTCTCTAAGCCCTGACCTTTCATTTGCAGATGCTTTCCTGCCACTGAAGCTTGTGCAATGGCTAAGATAAAATAGACTTCACCGTTGCCTTCTCTTTGTTGTAGAGCTAAACTTACAATGTGTTGAATATCGACTCTTGCTTACTGGAACAGCTCTTTTGGTCTTATGCTTAGTTGTAAACTTAATTTCAGTCAGTGATTTTTAAGTCCTGTAATTAATTCACTACACAGGGATTCTCTTGTGGGAGAATTCAGTTTTTTCCTGTGCTTCCTGCTACCCATCAAATACTAGAGCAGTGACAGAGTTGGGAACCCCAGTATCTTCCTGCAGGCTTGTTCAGTGCAGGTGTGAAGTTCAGCACAGTGCTGAACATGACCTTTCCTGTCCGAGGACTCCCAAAGCAATGATGCTGCAAAATTTGATAAAAACCCTCATTCACAGTTTTGAAAACTCTTCTCTGGCATTCCTGTGTCCTCCAAGAGTAGGGCTGTGGCTTGTTCAGTGCGGTGAAGTCTGCTCTGTGCAATGGATTTTGCCCACCGTGGTCTTAGGTGTTGCCCTTCTCCTTCTAAATTTTCTTTGTTATGCCAGTCTAAATGTGTGCCTCCTCTTTGGATCTGTCACCAGATGATCTGTGCTCTTTCTTAGATATTTTTAACCCAGCTGTAAAAAAAGTAGTTCTTTAATATCTTTTGTTCATAGTTCAAACTGAGCACTTCTGGTCAGCCTTTGCTGGGAAGAACTGCATGCACTTAGGTCAGGAATAATAAAAATACGTATTTTAAGAGAGGCTGGTAGTAGCCCAAGAGCCAGAGCCAAATTGTGTTTCTGATTTCTGCCTTCATATCCTTTGCTGAATTGCTTCAGAGTTAATTTATTTGAGGGAATTTATAGCAGTAGTGAAATGCTGTCCTCAGCATCTATCAGAATTACTGCTTTTTCAGGTTTTTCCTACTTCTGACTTTTTCTCCAAAATATACTTGCACTTAAATTCCTTTTATTTTAAGTTCTATCTGTTGGCTTCTCTCAGCATAAACCACAATTTTGGACATGTCCTTATTTAAAATGGAGAGAAAATGGTATAGAAATCTCCTGTGAATTAGAAGAATCTATTTCGACCCAGTTCAGTTTTATTTCCTTTGACAAGTGGTCTGTCCTCCTACTACCTCTGTCTCGTGGGAGTCATTTTGTTGGATGTGTATAAAAAAAGGTCTCCAGTTTGCCCTTAAATGATGGTTACGATCAAAGTGCAAATTGTTGCAAGGACCGAGAAGGATGCCGTGCTTCTGTGTGCAGCCCAGCTGGAGAACCCCGCAATGCTTATAACTAACCTGGGTGGGAAATGGGGTGCATTGCTCATGTCTCCAGACCTAATACTGGATTTGTTGATTTAGTGGTATCAGCCACAGCTTAAGGGTCACTCATCCTCATTTTGAGATACTCCTCTTGATAAGCAGGCTCTCACTTTTCCCCCCCTGCTGCCACCTGGAATGTTTTCCTATCACCTTTTCCTTAACAAGAGATTTGAATTGCTTCCTTAGCAAGCAAGAAAAAGCTGTAGGCTGTGTTTTGCTGTAAACAGCAGATTTCCTTGTTTTCATTTGGCTGCAGACATCCAGGCTGCCTTTGCAATTGGGACAGAAAGGATGTTATGTGCAAAGAATAGTTAAAATGCTGGGGATTCTCCAGTGGTTTGGCCACGCTTCCTGTCCTGTGGAAGCTCTGTGACTTCCAAGTGGGACGCTCCCGCGCCTGACCCGCTGTTTAAAGCTGCTGCCGTGCTTTTTCTATTGCAGGCGGACTGCTCCTTTTCTCGGGTGAAACTGGTGCAGAGAGGGCATGGTGTGGGGATGGGGGGAGAAGAGACCTTGTAGCAAGAGTGATGCTTTACAGCTTTCTCAGTTACTGAGCAGCTTGTCCTTGGAAGTGTCATGGGGCTGTCTGAGAGGGACAGCAGGTTGCTGTGCTTCCTAAGAGGTCAGACAGTGATGTTCTTGGCCTTATGCCTTTAACCTGCTCTCCTCTTTCTCCCCCACCCCACCGAAAACAGCCCAACACCTAACCACCAAACACTCAAAAAAAAAAAAAAAGCCCCAAACAGAATGTCAATGAGTGCAATCCTGATGGAAAGTCTGAGCCTTTGAGCTGCAAGTTAGCATTTATTAGGTCCAGTCCCGGCGCTGTTAGGGATTTAGGTGAGTGCCCATGCATGTCTGGCTGAGAGGAGGCTCCCTAAAACCCCAGGCAGCCCGGCTTTTATTTCTCATTCTGATTCTCCCAGTTACTTCATTCACTAACTATTGTTTATTTATCTCTTCTTGTTTTCTTCTTTTTCTGCCTCCTCTTCCTATAGCTTTTCCTGTAGTTTTAAGAAAAATGTTTCTCTGTAATCCCACATACTTTGGGAATGGAGTAACAATTGCATTTTCTTCCTTGCCAGGGGATATGTTTATTCTGTAGGTCTTTGTGGTCTGTACTAGATAGGTATTCAGATTCCATTTTTCATCTATTTAGCTGCAAGATTTATCTGTATGCAAGAAATCCCCTTAAAAAAACCCAACAAACAGCCAATAGTGGGAAGATGGCCAGACTCAGTGCACTCAGGCTCAAAGGTACTGTGCAAAAGTTAGAGGAGGAGGATTCCCCTACTCCTTCCCCCACCACACACTTAGAATGGCATTGAGGGAATGGAAGGAGCATCCTTTGGGGTTCCCCCTGCCTGAGCACTGAACAGAACGGAGGGACAGCTGCGCTCTGGTGAAATCGTGCAGGCGACGTCCTGCCTTTTGAACAGAGCTTGCCTCTGTGGCAGGGTTTCATGACTGTCCTGGGCAATGCGAGGAAGGAGTTGTGAAAATCAGGTTAATACAGCAAGGTTTGGGGGTCAGGCGGAACACCTGCCCGCGTAGGCAGGAGCGCTGCTTTGCAGCTCCAAAGGCTGATCCGTCCCTGATAGCAGAAATGTGTGTAGCAAAGTTGCAGAGCCTGTATGAGAGACCTTAAAATTTGTCATGGCCTCAATTTTATTAGTTCTAATGAAGTGGGTGTTCTCTGTGTGTTTTCTTTGAGATACCAACAAAGTTGGCTTGTTATTATTTTGGAGGTTTTTAGAAAAAGCTCTTGTATAATACTGGTGGTTATCAAACATACTTTGCTTATCTGGTAAGTGGATAATCAGAAATTATTAATAACAATTCTGGATGGTCGTGACTGCACTGTTACCAGGACATGTTCGGGCTAATGCACTCTTTTGGCTCGTGTAAGGTTTAAGTAGGGCATACTAAATGTTACGTGTCGTGCAGAACTTCAGCTTTTCAATACAGATGTTGCAAAATCAAAGGAAAAATAACAGTTGGCACTGAAATGTTTTTTAAAAAATATTTTGTGTTTTCTTTTTTTTTTTTGCTTTTGCTTTTTACCTCTGCAGAAGGACCAGTTTCTTAACAGGAAAGATACTGTTCTCCCTACAACTTCTTTCTAGGCTGTGAAGTTCTGTGCATAAGGGAATTTCCCCTGACTTGACACCATGTATGGCAGAAAGGGCACTGCTTTGACCTCATTTCTTAGGGCAAGAGTGTTAAAAAGGTTACAGTGAGAACAATGGTGGTGGTGGGGAACCCCCACCTCTGTGTGCACGTGTCCCTTCTCATACTCCCTTAGGACTGTTCCTTGTCTGTCTTTGCAGAGCCTCCAGCAGCTTGGTTCTGCCTGAACCGGAGCAGTGTTAACAAGCCCTTCTTCTCTTCCATTTTCCAAAGCTTTAAAACTGCAATTGGGATGAAATGCTGTGGGCTTGGGGAGTTTACAGCACGCTAGTATATATCCAGCGTACTGTAACCAGTGTCAACTATGTCAGATTTGGAGGGAGGAGGAGGGAAAGAGTCCGTGTCCCTAAGGGGCTGGTTAACAGCAGCATACTGTGTCCTGTTAGCTAACTGTCCTGCTGCTGTTAGTTACTGCTCTAGCAAAGCTGGTCATTAGCTGCTGGAACAGATGATTTCTAGAGGATTATTTGCATTACACAATTTAATGCTTTTTAATAGCAAATTTTTAATTAAAAGGAGAGTCCTTTTGGAAGCAGCCTGAGCAGCTGCAGCTGAATTCTATGTGTTTAATGTAATTAGAGAAACAGCTGGGGTGGGAGCTGAGCACCCAGCTCACAGGCAGTCACAGGTTGGTGGTGGCTCCTCGCGGGACGGGCATCCCGAGTGATGAGAACCGCGTGGGAAGTGGCCTGGCACATGGCCAGGCTCGGAGGTGGCGGGACAATTCCCGTCTTGGCTGCCCAGGCTGGTGAGCAGCTGGGGAAGTGGAGAGTGGGTGGTAGCCATCTGCGTCAGTTCACTTGTCACTTGTGCTGCCACAGACGATAGTGCTCAGTTTGCAGTCTGTCGGGCCGTGTGTATTTGTATCTATAGTTTCAGCATCTCCCAGCACGTTGGAGAATATCTTTGGAAGAGGGCATCAGGCAGGTTTTAGCCTCCAGTTTTATTCTGCTTCTGGCGTGCACTGTCTCTTGGAATACGCCCCTTGTGGTATCTCTTACCCCCTCCCTTTCTCCATGATACAGGCAAATGTCTGATGTCTGGTTGGAAACTGCTGAGAAGTGAAGCTGCGGCTGTTTCTAATGAGTGGCTGACCTCTAAATGGCGTTGTTCAGTCCAGAAGATCCCAGAGCACTTTTGAGTTTGCGCTGCTAAGGCTGTGTGAAAGAGTTAGTGCTTTGCAATTACCACGACCCAGGAGACAATCAGAAATCTCTGTTGCCTTGTATTGGCTCTGCTGCAGGTACTGCAACACAGGCGACTTAATTTGAGAGCCACAAATATTATATAACCGCAGCAGGCGATGTGCGTTGGTGCAGAGGTAGCTGGCTAATAGCGTCCTTTATGCTTCCGTAATATCCAAATGCTTTATGCTTAGGAACACCGGTGAACCTAGACTTAGCAGACAAGATTACCCTACTCTGTAGCTTGAACACTGTTCCTAAGGACAGGCAAAGACCTTTGGTAGGTAGGAGCAAATATATTTCAGCCCATGTTACCTTTTCCTAAGCAGAGATGAGTAATTGCAAAGTGAACGCACTGGGAATTGTCCTGTTAAATTCTTCTGCTTGTCTGCTTGCCTTCTGCTGTGACTTCAGTAACTACTTTGCTTGCAGAGATTTACTTGCAGCAGGCTGCCAGAAACGGCCCTGTGTTACGAGAGCCTGCCTGCCCCAGCTGTGGGCTGAGCCCCGGACAGCCCTGCTCCACTGCTCGCTGTGGATGTAGGATACGCGGGAATGTATCTGGGTCTTACGTGGCAGGCATAAATGTTCCTGGCCTGTTGCTTGACATGCGAGTGAAAAGATAATATTCAGCACACTGGGCAGAGTGAAGGGAAGATGTGGGTCAAATCTAGGCTACGCATAATCTGTGTTTGTGACCCCAATATCAATTGGCCTTTTACAAGTGACCCTTTAAAAATGAGATGCCTGTTGCTTTTCAGTGTCTTTTTATGTTCCCGTAGTTCAGGTGGACTTTTATAAAAACTGAAAGCTCCTTTCCGATTTCTTCATGATTCACTTCAACTTTTGCATTCATGGAGTCTTGCTTTGCGTGACTCAGCAGCAATTGGCATTGGTTGTTAGGCTGGTGCAGTTTGTTACGAGGGAGATTTTCCCCTTACGCTCAGTTGCTTTGTATCACACTCAGGCATCAGAAAGCTGCGGCTGGCTGTACAGCGTCACTTTATTCAGGCAGGGAATGCAAACCACATGGCATGACTGTTACTGCATTGCTGTTTCTCACCAACAGGCTAAATTTTCTGTAGTTAGTATACTAGCTTATTAATATTATTTCTTTCTAAAATAAAAACTGCACGTGCATGAGGATTTTGAAACTCTTTGAAGTATTGGCTTGAAGTTTTGTTCTTGAGGCGAGATTTCCAGCGAGACTCGGAAGACAGCAGGCAGAGAAAAGTAATAGTCGCAGCAGATGTTCTTAGAAAGTGCTTGAGCTCCTGGTACCCAGCTGCTGTTGGGTTCAGTAACCGCAGCACGTCCCCTCGAGCCACTCATTGTGGTATCAGGCTCTTTGCAAATGCTCTGGATTGCATTAGGGCCTCGGACCTGACACCCCCCCCCCCCCCCCCCNCGTAACTTGCATCAGGCAGTGTTGAAGATCTGAGTCTTCGGGGAAGGGGAATGGTTTGGTCTCACTGTTTTTCTGTGGTTAGTTATTTTTCCAAAAGGCCGGCTTTGTGGGAGATGCTTCCTGTACAGGTAAGACCGGTTTACGTAGGATGAGGCTGCAGAGGAGACCGAGGGAAGAAAAGGATGCTTAAACCAGTTAGCTAAGTTGTGCCTTGTGTGTAGTGATGCGTCACAGCTCTTTAACTCTGCAGAGTTACAGGTGCGCCTTTAAAATTGGAGGGACGGTTTTATGCAGCGGTCACTCATTACCCTCGGTGGAGTGCCGCTACAGTACCAGATTCAGGATTGTATATGAAGAAAGTTAGGCTGCTTTTGTGTCCTGCTGAAAACATTGTTTCATCAAGATGCTGTACTGAAACCACTGCTTCTTTCTCCCAGACCCTATGTGCTTCTTGGAGATATCATCCAAGCGGTGATGCACACTTTCTGCTGACCAACTACCTGGCATTGTTGCAGAAGCTGTTTCTGTAGCAGTCTGTGACTGATTCTGCTCCTTTGGATAGCATTCGTTCTGGCATTGCTTACTAGTGCTGTGGCTTTTTTATTTATTATTTCTGAAGTTATCTGTAAGACTTCACAGGCTTACAGAACTGGATGTGCTTGTGAACTCCACGAGCCCTCTGTTCTTTGTGTGGATGGGACTTCGTTCTGTGCTCTGACTAAAACCTTGGTTAAAGTCTTTCGCCATATCCTGTAACTGATTTAGTGCCTCGTCGTCTCACTTGCTTCTGTTTTCTTTCTTACTCGCCCCTCCTTGTCTGTTCTTGCTAACCGTTGTAGTAAGTGCTCTTTCATCCATCAGAGACCTTTGACATGGGAACAGTCATCAGTTGACCCTGGCTGTGCGTGGTGTTGGCAGGGACCGATTTCCTAGAACTGTAAGAATCCCTGTGTTAAGAGTGTTTGGTTAAGAAGGAAATACGGTTTGAATTGCTGCTTCTGGGCAACAGAATCAGTTAATAGACATAATCTACCTCATCTTCTGGTGAACAGAGTGAGATCAGGTTCCTTGGCAAGTACTGGACTCTTGTAGTTTGGCTGTCCTTTGGAAGACCCTGTGTTGCTGTTGTGCAGCTTCCCTGCTGCTGCGACTTGAAGACTCTTCTTGTGATGAGCAACTGCTGCACTAGACACAGACGTCACTGCTCCCCTGATGAGAACAGGGGAAAAAAAGAAAAGGGTTCTGTAAAATGTTGGAAGAAAAGGTTAACTGGATGAATGCTTTTATTTTCAATTCTCCATTTTTCTTATCATGGATAGTCAGTTTTGGGGAATCCTTTACTCTCCAGCATCTACATATGATTATATTTTTCACGCTCTCATGTCAACAGGTATGAACAGCCTACGTGGGCTCTGCTCCACTGCTTGGTTGAAGCTAAACTTGTGGTAGTAATGGAGATGTTAGATGTCAGGACCAGCAGCCTGTTGAACAAATGGGATCTGCTTTTCATGGGAAAATGTCTCAACCAGAGGACAGCCCAATACTCGGGTTCCTGCTACCCACTCCTGGAACTGGCTATTCGGGACCCTGTGTCCTGCCGTCAGGTGGAGGGCACTCTCATAGGACATCTGTAAAGCAGAGAGGGCTCTATGCTGTCTGGAAGGTGGAGGTATCAGGTGGTATCTGATGTTTTTGTATCTTTATGATGAATGTTAACACAATGTGGATCGTATTTATGAAAGTGTAGAGGAGGGCGAGAAACTTTTTAAACGCTTTTATCCTTGACGTGAGCTAAAGGTGGTGGAGTTACCTCTGAATATATGCCATTTCGTGGGCTGGCTGAATGGTTTTGGAAAGGGCAGATCGTGTTTTTAAGCTGACAGTCCCTGGTAGTTAGCGCTGCAATAGAAATCAGAGCATTTTAACTTGTGTGTCAGCAGAAGTGAACGACGGCATCAGGGCTGCCACTGCAGTATCCTTGCTGGTCGGGAAGGCTCTTGTGGCTCTGCAGGAGGGTAGGTAAGCAAAACATCAGGTTGAAAGGGCGCTGAGTGCTCTTGCTGTTCTGCTACTAGGTATTGCTTTTGTTTCTTCCCATCAGCATTGGTTTGAAGTAGGTGTGGGCTGGAATTGAAAGTCACGAGAGTTTTGATATGTCCAGACTTTTCTTAATTCTTTTTGACTCCTGTCATTGCTGGCCCCCTCCACGCTTTAAGCCTAATGTTTTGAGCTGTTGCTAAATATTCCTTTTCAGGGTGGTGGGACCCACTGTCATCTTTGCTGCAGCTTGTCTGGGATTTGCTGTTCTACCATTACTCCCTGAGCTTTGTTACCTCAGCAGATTAAGTCCTGGGCAGGTTTTGTTCCAGCATCGCTCTGGACCATCACAAGGAAGCAGCTCCCTTGTTAAGTTAATGATCTGCATCCTGCCTCCAAGGCCTTCTTTTGCTGTGCAGCCCTAGGGTGATGTACAGCATCGGTATTTACGAACTGTCTCTGTCCTCCTGTCATGGTTCCTCACCTAAGGATGCAAATAGTGTTTTACTGTCCTTGAAGGCTCTTTCTGCTGCCTCTGCCAGTCTCTGCCAGCTGAATTGCTACTTCCTTCCCTTTTCATAATGTATCTGACAAAACTGTTTTCCTCAGGACAAAGAAATAGCACCAATCAGCTCATTTATGTTTTAGTTTCTGATGTAGTTTGCTGCCCCCATCTTTGTGTCAAAGTTTATCGTTCACTACTTCTCACTTCTACCTGCAGCTGTGTTTGCTGTTCCCCTTCCAGAGGCACCGCTCTCGGCCTGCCGGTGGCTGTGCTCCTCCTCTGGCAGGATTTCATTCGTGCTGCTCTCCTCTCTGCTTGGGGCTTCTTGCAGCACTTCGATGACCGTTCAGGTGTCAGAGGAAGGAGAATGCTTTTTTGAGCACACCAAGCATCACCAGACACGACCATATTAGCACATTCAGCTTTCCTTGAAGTTTCTCCATCTGCTCCCTCTTCATATGGTCCCTTCACAGACTTGCGCCCGCGTCCTGGGCCTCAGCTCTTGTTCATGCGCCTGTCCCCTGCATTCACCTCACATGGTCTGGTGCAGTGGAGTGAAAACTGCCTTGCGCTGGGAACCCGAGTGTATGTTTAAGCCAATTCCCGGCTTGTTTCCGGTCTTGAATGGAAATCTTTTCTCCTAGGAAATGCCCTTCTTCTTGCTTGCATTTTTGTAATGCCGCCTCTGCGGGTTTCTGCCAAGTGCTCAGGAGGCAAGTTGTCTTGTAAACACTTAAGTTGTATTGCGCTGAAGTTATTACAAAGCCAACTAAAACTGCTTGCTCGGGAGAAATTTTTTTTTTGCAGCAAATGATGTGAGGAACGTAGTTCTTGAAGGTGATGTGTCTCTGTTTTCGTGCTGTAGGAACAGCATGTTGTGCCTGAAACACCCGCTGTACTGGTACTCTAACTCTGCTTGCTTTTTTGCAGCGTTATGCCGTGTTAAGGCCTCCTCCCAAACCCCTGCGGTTAGATGCAGTAGAAATGCGAAGGAAAGGAGATTGGTCAAGGGACCAGCCCAGAGAGCTTGTAAATAAAGGGAGGAAAAATACAGGAAAGTACAGGCAGAAAGAATATGGAAAGGATGAAATCCTTTTAGGAAAGGTACTGGCAGTGGTCTCTGCACATCTGTGCTACTCTCAAGTTTGAGTTTGTGTGGTTATGCGCATGTGGAAGGGTGCCTTAGCAAAGGAGAGTTGCAAGGAGGATTAGAGGAAAGCATTGAGAACATTTGCAAAAGCTGTTCCATATGAGGCAGGAGCACGTGCCAAGTGCTAGTTTGAAACATTCCCAAGACAGCGATGGTAGCTGATGTCATGCGCCAATAAGAGGTGCAAACTGACCTCTTGATACTGGCAGGGAGAAAATCATGATGTCGGGAAAAGTCAAGACAAGTCACCTGTACTTTATGTGGAAGAGAATGGAAGACAGGGAAGGGAGGCAAAGGTACCGTTAAAGTGACAGAGCAGGATAACGAGCTGCTTTTCTTGCAGGGATGAGAACGGTAACGTTACTCTGGTCAATACTCGATTGCAAGGCGTTGCAGTGACCGAGACCCAGTCTAGTCTCAGCTAGTTGCTTTAGTTGGGTGAGTCAATAGGGAAGGACTGTAGACGGTCATGTGAAGAAGACAACTCATCCTAGTCAGGGTGTGAAGGTTTTGGAATTGAGTCAGATAGGATTGCTAGCTTGTGACTCTGATTGGCAGGGAAAATTGTGAAGTTTTCTGGCAGGGGAGAAAAGCAAGAAGGAGGGAGTAGGTAGCAATATGAACTTTAGGGCTTAGTTTCTCCTCTTGGGTTAGAATTAGTGCCTAGGAATCCAAGAAACATCAAGGAAACAGATTTTGATTCAGACAGGAGGAAATGGCACTGTGCTGGCTGCATCGATACAGTAGTTATTGCCCACGAGCAACATGGGGAAAGGAGGACAGAGCCCCAGAGACTCCAGAATACTGGGGACAGTGGCCCAACATGGGGGCAGCCCCAGTCCTGCAGGTTAAAGGGGACAAGGAAAGGCAAAAGATGACAGTAAATTCAGGCAATAGGAGCAGAACTAGGGGAAGGCAGCAGAAATAGGAGAAGAACCAGGAAGGAAGCTGAAGGAGGATGAAATTTTGAGAAGGGGAATGTGATCAGATATGTCAGTGGTAACAAACGTCAGGAAGAATGAGACAAGAAACTGGCTCTGAATTTTTGGATAGGGATTTGGGGTGTAAGTCAGAATGAAGTGAGGAAAAGGAAGTAAAGGGAGGGAACTTCAAGCAGCTTTACGGATGAAAGGTAGAAGGGAGATCAATGGCACTGACGTGCAGGTGGGGTTGGAAGTAAATTTTTGGGTTGGGGGCTTGTTTGGAGAGTCTGAAAAAGATTTGTTTTGGGAAATGAGTGGGGAGAGATGGCAAAATGTGAGCACGGAGGAAAGAGTAGGCAGATGTGAAAGGCGGGTACTGAAGCGTTAGAGGAGAAGAACGAACAGGAGGTCAAAGATACTTAGAGTTTGTTTTGGTGCTGGGGAGCGGTGGGTGTATGTGAAGGACACCCATCTGTTCCTTTGAGATAACAGAAGGAAATAGGTCACCAAGTGAGCACACAAAGCGACAGGCATGGGGAATTCATAGACTGATTGGGTTGAGGGAGAACTTGGCTGTGTGCATGCGTTTGATTTGTGAAGTGCCGTATTTGCTACATGCTCTGTAAATCTCCATTTCTTGATTATGTTTTTGCAGTGCGGCTCCATGACAGTATTTCAGAAGAAGGTTTCCATTACCTCGTCTTTGATCTGTAAGTGTCTTTCTTTGGCTTTGATGCTTCACCAGTGATACAGGCACGTGGATGGTTGACTAAGAGTGGAATAAAAAGCACCTGCATGAATAGAATTCTCCCTTTCTCTTCTGAGACCTGTAGATACCTCTGGCCTATTTGACAAAAGCCCATTGACTGTTAGGGGATGGACCAGGAAGGCTCCTGGCAGCAGGTGTAAGTGTGGGATGGCAAAGGACGGCTATCCTGTACAGGGAGGCTGTTTGACTTTTGTCTCTGAGGCAGCCTGGAGGGCATCAGAGGAGGGACGTTCTGCCCGTGCTTAGCATCCGCTGAGCTCTGCAGAGCGGCATGGGCAGTTCATGCCCGGTGTGTCAAGTGTCCCGTACACTGCTGGTGAAATGGCAGTCCAAGGCGTCAGTCCCATGGATGTACCGGTGCTGGTGCCATGGTTGTAGAGCTTTGCCCTGGCTCCCCCGTGCTGCAGGTCCCCACGCAGGCTGCGGGAAAGGGCCCAGATGGACGGCCCTTTGCAGCCTTGAGCTGGATGTGCACGGACTGCGTAACCTCCCTTGTTCTTCTGCACTCCAGGGTTACTGGTGGGGAGCTCTTTGAGGATATTGTTGCCAGAGAATATTACAGTGAAGCAGATGCCAGGTAAGACTGTTTCCAGACCCTTCTGTGCATGTGCCACCGGTGTTGGCAAGTGGAATGAGTTTCCCGACTGCTGCTCCATGCACGGCTTTGTCCTGACACTCTTGCTCCCTGTCTGGAAAAAACAATTCCTCTTTCTGCTATTAGCATAAACTATTGTCACCGGTCAGCCTGACTCACCACAGCTCTAGGCCTTGCCACTTGCAGATGCTGCTGTCTTTGCCGCTTGCAGACACTGTGCTCTTTGCTGGAAGACCCGTTGCTGGCGGCTTCGTCTGCCTGACCTTTCTGGTGGGTGGTGACAGGGTGTCCTTAGTGAGCAAACGTAGGGGAGGGCTGTCCTGTGGCTGTGGGAGCACTGCCTGCTTGGCCTCTGCCTTCTCCTAGAAGGGGATCCAGTGATGTGGCACTGCTGCTGGGCAGACCCGTTCAGCTTGCCTGTGTCTAGGTGGTGGTACAGGGCAGGGCGGAGGGTGGGCTTTGAAGGCCATGTTTCTGTGGAAGCCCTCTCTGACTGTGAGCTGGTTGGCACAGTGAGAAGAGGCACAATATGTGAGAACAACCTTTATATTTTAATACTAAAAAGGCCTAGAGTTATGCCTTTCTTTTTGCGAGTGTCCCCTCTCTCCCATGCGTGAGTTTGCTGAAATGGCCTGTGCTTGTCCCTTTGTGGTTTGTGCAGTGTGGGTGTTCTGTGCAGTAGCTGAGGGTGTTCTCTGACCCATCCATTTGCTGGACACGCAGCATTCGGAATCAAAGCTGGGATTAAGCAGCTCCTGCTCTGCTTTAGCAGGGCCTGGGAGCGGCCCTACGGTGACATTTCAGCCCTGCTTATTCTGCACCCATGTTCTTACGCCTTATCCCGACCCTTGCTGGAGCAGGAATCAGGGGAGCCGTGAGAGGAGAGGGGTAAGAGGGGAGGAGCGGGCGCTGCTGCAGGGTGAGCTTGGTAGGCAGTACTGTGAGGAAGATCGTAGTGAGTGCTAGGAGGGGAAAAGTGTGGCTGGTGTGTTAGTGTAGGTGCTGTTGTGTGACCTGTGGGTGCTCATTTGCTTTCCCTGTGGTACGCTTACAGCCTCTGACTTCTGGGCATTGCACGAGGCTTTCAAATGAGGCGCTGCACCGCCTGCTCCGCCGTGAGCCATCTGCTGATGGGGAAGGCTGGTGGGCTCATCCTCTCTGATGGAGCTCCTGGCAGAGAGGTCTGAGCGCCCTGTAGATGTTTTCAGTGGGGAGTACAGATGTTGTAGGCACGGCATCCGTTCTGCCTTGAAGTTGGGAAGTTTTGACGTTACCATCCTTCCCCCTGTCCCTCTTGCCAGTGCGCGTTCCCTGAAATGGTCAAGAGCTGGCAGTGACTGACACTGCTCGGGAAAATTATGGCAGGGTTAGGGGAAAAGGAGAACCGTCTGTTGCCCTGTGAGCCTTCCTCAGGGTGCTCAGCCCCCTGACTGTCAGCCAGCCAGGTCTCAGAGTGCCCACGAGATGACAGAGCGAAACTCCTCCCTTTCTCTCCCCATGCCGAGCTGAATTCCAGAGCAGGCTGGGAGAGCGAGGAAGCGAGGTCTGTGCCAATCCGCCGCGCTTGGCTCGCCTGGGACACCTCACACTTTTGCCATTTTTGGCCAGAAAATCTCTCTCGCTCAGACTCAGCTCTGTTCTAATTATACATTTTTGTTTTGGGAGCGGGGAGATATTCATGGACTCCGACCCTGAGGATTGTACTGCCAGCTCCGGAGGGGTGGGGGTAACAAATACACAGTGCTTCACCTCCTTTCCTCTTCCTCCCCTCACCCCCTTCCCATCTTTTCCAGTAGCCAATTTCCCTTCCCTCAGATATGTCACTCATCTCAAATTCATTCCCCTGAGCTTTATAGAATTCAGTGAGGGGACTGTCTGATCCTGCAGTGAAGACCCAGACCCATCTGGGTTGCCCACATCTGGGTGCTTACTGCCCAGCTACAGTTGTCAAAATCCCTACTCTGTGCCGCACTCTCCCCTGGGAGCTGAGTAACTACTGAACAGGAGAGATGTTTTCAACCAGAAATCTCACCCACGGGTGTGTTGCGCTGTCCTTATGCAACAGGTGTAAATAAATCTTGCTTTTGCCCCTGCGGTTACAGCAGTGAGAGTGTCAGAGACGGTCTTCTGTGAGCTGGGGGAGTGCAGCACACTGCACTCAACAGGGATGAGTCTGCTTTTCAGATCACTAACCCCTTAAGTGGGATCTGTACTTAAAAGGCACCCAGCAAGCGGGTGTGTGCGCACGTTGTGTATGGAAAGTGCTTGAGATGCTGCTCGGAAAGCTTTGCAAACTGGCAAGCACCCAGGAGTTGTCATCCTGAGTTTGCCAGGGGAGGCTGCTGCTCTCTAAAAGTTTATGCTTTGCTCAGGACTAGCCCAGCTGAATGTTTCCCGGAGTGATTGGGTCTTGCTTGCCCGGTCTCCGCTGCTGTTTGCAGATGCGCAGATGCCTCGGTTCTCCTGTGTAGGGTGGGCACTGTTGACTGAAGGAACGAGTGAGATGCTTAGTGTGATGGGGAGGAAAGGAGGGAGGTGACGGGAGGTAGGAGAGAGGCTTTGTGGTCCTCCTGCAGATAGGATGTTTAACATCCTGCTGCTGAGGGGGCTGGGGGTGTCCAGCCGTGACGGTACTGAGCTGCAGCATCCAGTGGGCATGATGAAGGGACTCAGCCTGGGGTCTTGAACTGTCCCTGGTACAAATATAAAAGTTAGGGAAATAGTTCTGGGGTGGGATGAGATACCAAGTCTATGTGTGTATGTGCATAACTCTGTGTGTCTCTTCCTTTACCTTGCAGCCACTGTATTCATCAGATACTGGAGAGTGTGAATCACATTCACCAGCATGATATCGTGCACAGGGACTTGAAGGTAATATTTCCTCCATGCCACAGAGGCTGAGGAGAGCAGCCAGGGGATCACTGGAAGAGGCAAGACAGGAATACTGTGTTGCCAGCTGGCAGGGTTTTTTTCGCTTGAGCTGGGCTCAGGGGTTCCTGAAGCACAGATTTGCTCCTTCAGAGTTTTCTAAAGGGTGTGCTGAACTCCTGAGGAAGTTTTCAGTCTTCATGAACCTTGCCAGCTCTCAGCCTCTCTGAGGCAGCTCCAGGATGGAGTAGTTGTGAACTGCAGCAGCCTTTCAGAGAAACTTGGGTAGGATTCATTATAATGAAGGACACTTTCTAGTCTGCCATTGAAGAGACCTCTAGAGACCTGGGGCAATCTCTGTTCAGTCTGCCAGGATGAGTTTGTCTGCACAGAGCATGTATATTTTTATTCTGCACCGTTGCCAAACACATGCCATTGGGCTAGGGCAGAGATGCACAACAAGAATTTTTCGTGTCATTTCTTTTCTCATCAGTAGAAGCGCTTTTAATCTAAAACCAAAACTGCTGGCCAGTTAAACACTGGGTGAACCAACCATTTGCCACATTATAACACATTTATAGACGCAGAGCCCCCGCAGTGTAGTTACTTAAACTCCCTTCCCACGCAGTGCCAGCTGTACTGGGAGCTGGGCGGGCTCCAGAACGAAGAGGTTCGTGCGGGAAGGCCTGCCTGCCCTGCAGCCCTCTCCGGCTGAAGTGGGAATGGCGATAGCCACCAGTGGTCCGGTTAAATTAATGCAGGATGACACCTGCTACTAGTGTTGGCTTTGGTTTGTTATACAATGCATAAGGGGAAAAGTATAAAAAAATGTTTTGCAGAGAGCAAGGTAAAAGCCTGTTGCAAGCTCAGTGCTAGTGTTCCCCGGTGTTTTGATCTAGTGGACAGCTGTTAACCCTTAGTGTTTCTGGCAAACTCCTATGCAACACTTCTGGTGTTCTGGTTCAGAGCACTGTGAAAAGATGCAAGTGATTTACTGCAGAATGACTGCTCTGGATTAGAGCTGACACCTGCTCTTGAGAAAGCAGCCTCTAAGAGGCACTGCTGCCCAAAATTAGGGCCTCTGTGAGTATCAGTAGTGTTTTCCAGTACAGGATGGTTTAAGCTTTCCTTCGCATCCTGTGTTCAGAGGCAATCTGTTTTGCTTCCCAAGGTTTGTTTGTGTGAAAGTTGTGAACTTGTTTAGAGTTCTAGGCAGCTGCTAGACGCTACCCACTGTAGTTAATGTGTTTCTTCTGTTGCTTGCTCTGATTCACTGAAACTATCCAGGCCTGCGGAGTAGCCATTCCTTTTAGCAATAAAAGATCCTGTGTTCTTTATTTAATATTTAGCTCCTTGCCAAAAGCTTGGCCATCAGAATCAGTGTGTAATAACTGTGGAGCTTGCTTCAAGTGAAGTTTTGTCTTTTGCACCTCTCTCTCATAAGCCTGTCTTTTGGCTGACATGCTCTTAAAGAACTTCAAATGCTGAGCTGCCCATAGGGACCGTAAGAAATTAAGGAATGCATTCACATCCTTACCAAAAAGTATGTGAAACCTGAGACAGCCCATATGTTGGCAAACATGCACATGGATAAGCACCATTAGCCTTAAGGTGTTTGTAGCTGTATTTTAGAAGCAAATAGTGCTTCGCTAGCGCAAGCCTGGCCTAAATTTCACTGTTTCTTAGTCAAGCAAAGCCCGGGTGTGATAGGAAGTTGGGAGGGATTTTCAGAAGACTTCATTGGTTTTCTGCTTTAGGCACTAGTTTACACTGGTGAATTTTCATTGGTGTAGCTTGATTTAAAAAATCTTTTCCACTTCCCATATAGTGAAAAGCCAGTGGCATTCAAATGTATTGAGACCCAGTTCCCCTTCCTTCCCTGCTGCTTATGGCTGGGACTGTGATGGGCAAGGCTGTTCTCCCTTTGTTCAAAGCAGAAGCAAGGCACGTGCCCAGTACTTCAAGGCAGGTGAATGAGCAAGGCATCTTGTTCCTGTCCGGCAGAACAGGGATGGAGGGTTGCTGTGGGATGAAACTGGTGAGCAGGCTGCAAAAAAGATCTTCATCACATTTGTGAAACTGAGACGAGCTCCCTTTTCTGGATTTCCAGGCTTCCATCTTGCTCGGTTCAAAACTCAAGTTGATACGAATTGCGTAAATGATCAGAAGGGTGTAAGATGAGAAATCACGCTTGTCCTGCCTATGATTTGGGTTTCCTGCGGAGCTGTGATAGCCACCACCTGAAAGCTTTGGGGTTTCAAAGGGTCCCGTGTAACTAGCTGCTCTGGTGCTTCAGAGGAAGCTGCTGACACTCGGTACAATTTTTGGAGTTGTGTTAAGCCTTCTGCTCAAGTCCTCTGCTGGAACACAACAGAATTATGGTTACAGCGAGATTCACGTGAGGCGGAAAAGTGAGGGGCAAAAGTCTGTCTCCCTTTCCTGGCACATGGGGGAAGTGACATGGCTGCTTGTCATGTAGGTGACAGCAGCAGTAGCAAGACAGCATATTTTATGCTGCTGTAAATATGTAGTGTGAAAAAACAGCTTACAAGGCCACTCACTGCTGTGCTGCTTATGCCGATTTGAGGCTGAGGCTTTTTCTGTAAGGGGTGAAAGCTGCAGCCTATCCAGATGATGCTTTCCCACGTTACAGCGGTGTGTTTGGCAGCCCTTAGTAGCCCCGTATTTACTTTGCAGTGCCTTGGGGACTGTGTAATGTTCATGGGGAGAAACATCACTGCAGACTAAATCTATTGCATCTTCCCCCCCCTTCTCTCCCCTCCCCAGTTACTCTCTGCAAGGATGACAGAAGCGAATTTTGGGCTCTGTGCTGCAGGAACTGTACTGCCAGTGCCCTCTGGTGTCAGCGTGTAACGTATGGGCTGGGCTGGGAGAGGCTCTGGCTCCCACACAGGATCTGTGTTAGACTTGGGCATTTTCTGCCGCTCTAGGTCAAGGCCATTTGTTGCTGTTGCTCTACCTTCACCTGAACAGCTTTGGTACATGCCTGCTAAATTCAGTCAGCAGGTTCAATTTAATAACGTGAATACTGAGGTAGGAGGCTTTAACAAGGATGTCAGTCTTTCATTCTTACCCCCTTTTTTCTTTCTTCTCCCCAGCCTGAGAATTTACTACTGGCAAGTAAATGTAAGGGTGCTGCTGTCAAACTGGCTGACTTCGGACTGGCTATAGAAGTCCAGGGAGAGCAGCAGGCCTGGTTTGGTAAGAGCGTTTGAGCTTTCCCACTTTTGCTCCCCCCTTTCCTGGTGACTGGTTGAGTTGCACCCTTCCCGAGTACTTTCTCTTAGCTCTTCCAACATGCTTGTGTGTATTTGGCATTGCTGCTTCCTTTCCAAGCATCTCAGCCTCTGGGTCCTTGGGCACGAGCCTAGGTGCAATAGAGGAAAGAGTATGATAAATAAAGACAGAAAAAATGGCTATATATTTCTCTGTTTTTTCTTCTCAGTTTGCAGTAGACGCTAGTGTCAGAGATGAATGCAGCTGCTAAGTTTAGACCCTGATCTGAACTTTCCTACTGCTCGGGAGTGTAGACATCTGGAATTTTGTTTGGTCATTTTACAGAAATGCATTTGACCTGGCCTTCCTCGGGCACATTTGGATCTGGCTGTATCTTTGTTTAGCTAAAACGTGATTAGAAATGAGACCTTCTCAGGCTAAACGTCAGCTCTGAGACTCTGCAGCGCTGTGGATATTCTGGAGAGGTGGCTGCTTCTCCTGGTCTGCCCACACCATTTGGCAATTGGATGGGTCCCATCTACATCTTGTGTTTTCAAACTCCAAGCCATTCTATGTAACAGTGATATAAGGCCTGGCATATGACTTTGCGCCCAGCTGGTTGACATGGTCCCTCTTTCTTTTCTGTTTTTCCTGCAATACATAGACGCTTGATCCTGTCTGATTTTCTTCTTTTTTTTATTTTTTTTTCTCCTCTTTTTCTGTTGGTTTACCAAAAGGTAGCTCTAGTACAGATCCACAGGGAAATGGGTTTTGGAATTTGTTGGTTACCACTAGTGGATTTTGTGATATAGCAAGATCTCTTCTGCTTGGGCACTGTAAGTACTTCATGTCATCCATTTCCTGGCAGGGTTTGCTGGCACTCCAGGCTACCTCTCCCCTGAAGTCTTAAGGAAAGATCCTTATGGAAAACCAGTGGATATATGGGCATGTGGTAAGATTCTGTCAAAACACTTTACACTTGAACGACACCTTTTCATGTAGAAGAGCAATTCCTTATAACTTATTGCTGGGAGGGTACGTAGTGCTCTTTCTTATTGGGTGGAGAGATGAAGGCACACTTGAGGATGAGCACCTTGTGTAGATGGAGTTAATACCGGAGCCTGAACTCATTTGATTCTGGCTCCTAATCCTTTCCTCAGGCCATCTATCAGATGTTTGAGACTCAAGAGACAGGACTTGTCTATGCTTTGCAGAATCTGTTGTTTAGATAACTGTAATGTCATGCAATTTCCTATTATACTAACTATGTAGAAGATGAAATACTGAAGAGACCTGATTTTTTTATAAGGAAAAAAAAATGAAGTGTAAATGTATCTGGGACCAATAAGTTTAAAGATATGTGATATCAGTGTTGCCTGACATGGACTAAATGGTTCTCTGCAGGCCAGGAGTGTTAGCTTTGTCAGTGGCATTTTTGTCCCAAGCCCATGCACAGTAAGCATCTAAAAACCTAGTCCTTCCTAAAGAGTCCCTTGCTGCCCAGCAACCCGAGGGGATGTGGCTTCATTTTATTCTGAGAGCAGCTGGGAGTTGTGGCTCACCAGCCATGATAGCCAGAGGAGGGTAGAAGCATATCACGCACCTTGTTCTAGCTCCTGGCAGCTGGCATTAAGAGCTGAACATGAAGTGCCAGGCTGAGGTTCAGCAGAGGAGAGGTGTTTGTACTGTCTTTTTCTACCTCGGAAGGCTAAATGTGATGGCAAATGAAGATACAGAGCAATCATTGCCTTGGGGACTGTCAGGAGGGAAGGAAGAGGGGCTGAAGGAATAATTGGCGTATTAGCCTAACCATAGTGTATCTGTGTCTCTCCCTCCCAGGAGTGATTCTGTACATATTACTAGTGGGGTACCCTCCCTTTTGGGATGAAGATCAGCACAAACTCTATCAGCAGATCAAAGCCGGAGCCTATGACGTAAGGGCACTTTCTTGCTGAGTACCTGCATGGGTGTAGAAGCCATCCAAAACATGGCACTATCTTACCTGGTGTCCAGCAGCAGGCCCCAAGCTACTGTGCAAAGCGATGTTTGGCATGTTCTTGCACCTCGTTGTCTTCACTGCCTGGGATACAGTCCTGTTTGGGGCTACTGAAAGGATATGTGGAAAGCATCACAGTGGGCACCAAGACCTTGCTGGTCGTTAGGGAAATGCAGAGCTGGAAATGCAGAGGGTGGGAAGTGGTGTCTGCTGGTGTGTTTACCACAAGGTGCTGCAGACGTAGCCGATGCTAACTCTTCCAGGCAACGAGAGGGAAGGTAGAATGAAGGAGCCTGTCTTTATCAAGGCCTAATTAAAGGTACGGGGGACTATTCTGTAGAATAATAGCTTAAATTATGGCCTCTGGTCTCCTCAGTGCCATAGTGGAATTTCTTCCAGCTGTGGAAAGCGTGGAGCCCGGTGTGAAGACCGAATGGCAGGGGCCTTTGGAGGGGTGGCTTTGTGGTGGGGATCAGTGTGGTGGGTTGGAGGCTCTGGTAAAAAGCCAAGCACTTCATGGAATAGTTCTCAGAGTATGGCAAAACTGAGGTGTAAAAAGGTGTCTGAAGGAGAGTAATAGCAAGGGGGTTAGTACTGCGGGGCAAAGGTGGTGTAAAATGTGGTTTGGGTACCACAGCATTAATGTTTGACATAAATTCTTCCACGTAAGGAGAGGCTTGGGAGGGAAGACGGAACTCCTGGAAATCCCAGCTCAAAGCCTGTGGGCATGAATGTCAAGAGGATGTCGAGGAGTTAATTTTGTGGGCTGTCTTGTGGTTTGTATTTAAAAAAAAAAAAAAAAAAGCAAGGGTTCTGCTGGACCCCAGTTACCTCCCAGCTTCTGTGCCTGACACAGTGAGAGTGGCTGTGCTGGTGAGAACAAAGGTCTGCCGAACCCCATGTCCTGGCTCGGTGGCTTCCTGAGTGAAAGGAAGGTGATGTCTTTGTACTTGATAGCCTTAAATGGACTGTGTTCTACTCTTGCCTTCCTGCCCCTCTTATTTCTGTGTTGCTTGTTCTTATCTGAAGTGGTTTTGCACTAATTATATCGACGGGTATTTTCAAAGCACTTCAGGGGTTAAATGTCTAACTCCTTGTGGAAGTCAGGAGTGAAGTGCCTGATGCCTCCTATCCACCTGCTGGTTTTCAGTTCTTATCTATAGTGAAGAAGTTTTAGTAGGTTCCTCCCCTGTTTTGCCTGGGAGAAAACAGCTCAAGTTTAACTGGCGTACCCGCCCCTGGTGTCCTTACCCCAGCACCAAGTATGCACTGGACTGATCTGTTGTTATCTCTCAAGGAAGTGGCAACCCTGAGCCGGACTTTGTGCTGTTAGGTAGGGGGTTTGCAAGGCGTCACCATGAATGCTTCAGAGTCCGGGTGTGGGGAAAGTGTCCTGGCTGAAAGCTCAGTATCAGTTTTTGAGTAGTCTCTTGCAGCGCTTGCAGAACAAACGGTGTAGTGCCTTGCTGATGCCTGAGAATGCAGAAATAAGAGTATATGCAAATCAAATATGGTGGGTGTATTCTTATGTCCCAACTGAGCAAAGCACAAAATGCAGGAGAAAAGAGATGGGATAAACTTCTTCTAAATGTTGTAGTACTGTAAGGAAGTGTTCTCAGGGTAGATCAATTTTCTCCCCACTTAAAGACGGGACTTTTATCCCACCAGCACATTTATGTTTGTGTTCTCAAGTTCACCTGTATTTTGTACAACAGATCCATAGGAGGGAGATGCGCTGCATTTAATCTCAGCATGCTGTTGTCTATACCTCATGCAAGCATCTGGAGGATGGCATAGATACCTCATCTTTGTCATTACTGGAATTACAGGAGAGAGCAGTTACCCTTCGTGGATGATCAGCAGCTGCAATATTTGAGATTCTTTTCTTTGTTTTCATGCTTCTGTATTCCCATCCACCATTACATCTCTCTTGCTCCCCAAGTAATGATTTCTGGTGCGGTAGACGCTTGCTAACAATTTGCTGGTGGGTTGCTGCACCTAAGTGACTGGTATTGTTCCAGGATATTGTGCTTTATGGTGGGGAAAGTATACCTGATGGGATGGTCTCTGTTAGCGGTTTTCGCTGTCACGAGGTTTTACTGTAGTTAAGTGTTTGTGATTTTGCATATGCTGATACAGCTTTTTAACATGCTGGAGAAAGAGCAAGGTGGGGTAAAAAAAGACAGTGCTTATGTTTGTCATGTCAGAACTCAGTTAAAAAGACTACTTTTTTGACTGAGTGTGGAAGAAATTCAAAGGTCTGAGTGGTTCCTAAAAGGCTTTTAAACGGTTGATCTTCCTGCCTGTGTCTGGTGAATGGTACCATTCATTTGCTGGATTCTGAACGATTTTCATTCAGCGTGGATTTTCACAAAAATTGATGTTTTTTGCAAATATGTTAGCCCTGGTATCAAAAGGGCAAAAGCTGGAATTCGGCCGTGTAGGAGGGAGAATCTCTTCTGCTGCTAGAAGATACTTTCAGTTCTTCATCTGTTCCTTCTTCCTCTTTCAGTTCCCATCACCTGAGTGGGACACTGTGACTCCTGAAGCAAAGAATTTGATCAACCAGATGCTGACGATAAACCCAGCAAAGCGCATCACAGCTGACCAGGCTCTCAAACATCCATGGGTCTGTGTAAGTGTTTTCCTCTGTTACGGATTGATTTGTGGTTTACCCTGAACTGACATGTCAAGAAGACAGCTGCAGCGAAGCCCAGAATATTTTAAATATTTCAAAATGTGATTTTTTTGGAGGCTGACCTTCAACAAGCCAACTTTGTCATGCTGTGGTGCTTTTATTGCCGCTGTAGGGAAAAAAAAAATCCCTTATTCTTGTAGAAGTTTTGTGAATGTCCATAGTTTCTCGTTTTCCCCACATCTCCTCTTGCAATCCATAACATCCTAAAATGTCAGAAGGAGACATCTGACAAAATATTTTAGGATTATTTTGTTCTTTATCTTTACTTCAGTTTATTGCATTGCATCTTTGCAATGTGGGAGTATTTCTGCTCTGCTGCAGCTTAACTGGCTGTAAACCAGAAATCAGCGAAAAATCTTTTGCTGTTCTGTCCGTGTAATTTCTGCCTTGCCAGACCCCACACAGATTTTTCATCTTTTGCAAAATTGGCAAGGAAATCCCAGAATGCAGCTGGGAGTGGGTGTGGGGGAGGGCAGCAGTGGTGCACTTTTATCTCTGCAGGACGAAATACTTCCACCTAAGTCTAACCAGATGCTCGTGTAATACCGTAGCCTACTTCTGCTTTCTAGCATGTGTCTAGTGTGTTCCTTCACTCATTTTTTTTTTTTTTTCTTCAGAAACTGTGGTGGTTTTTTCCTTCTGCCACAAAACAACAAATTAGCAATTTCAACTTAATTGTGTGAACATCTGCGTGAACAGGAGTGTAGTGTCTGCTATAAAGTGATGCAGGTTCCTTGGAAGTCAGAACTTCACACTAGCCGAGACTTTGCATCTCTGGTTTTTTTCTCCTTGAAGGCTTGTAATCAGTAGCAGTTTCAGTATATTTAACTTTTGTCCCAGTGCCCACAACCAAAGCGGTACGTGTCACGATAGCGCACGTCCTGTGGCAGCACAGTATAGAACGGTTCAAGACTGGCTTTCCTGCTCTGAGTTATGGGGACTTCTATTTCACTTCGTAGCCGTTTCAGCCTCTCCCCCAAACTGCCTCCTGTTGAGTCTGTTGTTTCCATTTGCTCTGCAGTCTCTGTGGGTGCAGCGTACATTTTCTTTCCTGAGGTGTGTTGTTCCTCTGGTGGTGGGAAGTCTTAACAGTTTGTCTGAGACCCTGAGTTTCTTAGCATCACTGGACTTCTGAAGTACCCGTCCTGACTCTTTTAAGCCCACGTTGAGCAACTGGACGTCACTGTCACTCCTAAGGAGGCTGAATGAACAGTGCCCATCGTGGTTTTTGCCACATTCTCCCTCCACACTGCTGTGTGTACTGCAGCAGGTGACCTGCTTTGCTGACAGGACCAAAGCAGAGATGTCCCATGAAACTAGCTGAATGTGAACATGGTTTATAGCTCTTTCGGGTATTGCAGAATTTTTTCCAAGCAGGAGAAAGGTAGCGGAGGGTTTGTACACACTGATCTGCCAAGTTAGTCATTCATCCACTATCCCTGCAAAGGAAATTCAGGCCTGCGGCTCTGTGCAAGAGCAACAGCTGCTTTGGCATTAGGCTCTGGTTTCCTCATGTGCTCTCAATGACTGGCCACGCTTCTGGGAAGTTCTCTTTTTGCAGCTGATGGGATCCCAGTCTCCTGTGGGTGTCAGGTGCGCATCACTGGCTAGAGGTTACGCGCAGGTTTTTTGCATTGGTACAATAGAGCTATATGGCCTTTCCTCTTACGCACTGAAAAATCTATTTCTGCAAAACTGATGCAAAGATGCCAAGGCATCTGCTACTCAAGTCCTTACATTCAGGGAGTTGCCACATCTGGGAAGGCTACCGCTCACTAATATTCACTTACTGCTTAGAATTTTCCCTTAGAGCTGTAACTGATGCAACCCAGATCTTCTTTGTACTGCCTCTAACTCAGTCCCCCATGGGTATGCTTGTTCATTTGACTTTGTCTCTACTGTTTGGATTCATTTGTGTGCCTGAGAGACAGGGGGCATTGATTCTCACCCGTACTTCCGCCTCAGAATGTATTGGGTACAGTCCTCTAATAGCCAACCTTGACGTAACGTGTCTTCCTGTAGAGGGAGGTCCTTAAGTTATGCACCAGTTGCAGTGTTTTGCAGCCATGCGGTGGTGAGAGGCTTGGCAACATCAGCTTGCATGTCATGGTTGTGTGCAAGTGGAGAGAACGCCCCTGGCTGATTTGGTTAGGGTGTGTTCTTGATCTTTGTTCTTGATCCTGTTTTTCAGCAACGATCCACTGTCGCTTCGATGATGCACAGGCAGGAGACCGTGGAATGCTTGAGGAAGTTCAATGCTAGAAGGAAGCTAAAGGTAAGTGTATGTTGGTTTGCCTTAAGTTTGTTTTCAGTCCTCTGAATTTGAGGTTTAATGCCTTCCTAGCAACAATATTTTTTTTATGATTAGCCCACTAATGGTAGTGAAGCACCTTATGCGGTCCTCCCGTACAGGGTGCTAAGGAAGTACCGAGTACTGAGGAGCTGGGTAGTTTCTTTCTCCAAAGCTGTAACTTTGCAATGCCTTTTCTGCTACATAATCACCCCTTCCACTTTCTGCAAGAGAGTTGAAATAGAGCAACTAGTTCTTGAATTCTGGGGCTTTTAGTTCTGATCACTCTCTGCCTCCCAGTAATGGTGTATCAGTTGCCTGTAGCTGGGGCAGAGCCTCTGGCCTGCGCATGGAGCAGTGATTTGCTCTTTCAAAGTTAGGGAGCACCTATGTGTCTAAACGTAACGCTTAGTGCCGTTGAGATTTCCTAGCCTATCCTGCCTGGCCTCTGGCTGCTGCTTTAGAAAGGCAGGGCTCCGAGCAGTTCCGTGTCAGGTCCAACAGCCGCATGTGGGAATCCTGGATGCGCTGGGACTTCCAGGGTAGCGCTGGGATACCTCTGCTTTGGCACCTGACGAACTGTGTTCGACATGGGTCAGCCCAGCCCCTTCCTGAAGTGCGTGACACTGTTTATTATCCCCGCTTTCTCTTCCCCGCAGGGTGCAATCCTCACGACGATGCTTGTGTCTCGGAATTTTTCAGGTAGGTTCTCACTGTTCCCATCCCTTCCTTGGATTTGTTTTGTGTGAGTGAGTCAAGGGATTTTTTAACCATTTTGGGGTTGAGTAGGAGGGACGGAAAACATGCTCACAATTCATCATGGTGTAATGGTGGTCACTTTGCCTTGGCTGATGACCAGTGTGAAATAGAAGTGATTTGTTTGGCGAGGAGCACGTGGCGCTGTAGTCTGGTACAAACCAGAAATAAAGTCAGCTGCCACACTCTTCTCATGTTATTTTGTAATCAGATTATTTTGGGGAAATTCTAGCTGGCATTTGTTAGTTTTCCCATCTGAAACCAGGAGTCAAGAACTCTTTATTAGGTAGCAGTGATTCCTTTAGACCTGAGGCAGGGACACGGAGCAAGTAATAGTATTGGTGAGAACAGGGACAGGAGCTATTTGGGTACGGTATTACTTTGACTCATCAAAAATGGGTCTGAAGCATATAGCTATTAGAGTTTTCCTTCCTGGAGTCTCAGAAGTGGTTTTCATCCTTTTAAGCTTAATAACTGGTGGTCTGGCTCCCACCCAACTGCATTACGTAGTGCACTTACTGAAAATGCAAATCTCAACATGCAAATCAGTGCTTTTTGGAAGATGATTGTCTTGGCTCAGCACATCTAGGTGATGCAGTCTTATCTGTGTTCATTTCCATTTGGGTGGAAAACCTCTGTTTGCAAGTGCTTTTGGTTTATGGGATTGCTTGCTTTCTTTGCCCTCTGCTGGTTTTTTTCTCTTTAAAAAGGGCAATCATTGAATGCATGAGTCAGATTTTTATTGCACCTGACTACAGTTACTTTCAAGTGAAAATCTGCTGTATGGATTACAAGTGATGATGAATGAAATGGAAGTGTATTAATTTCATCTGGCCATTTACTGACGGTGGATAGCAATACTTGTATTCTGGGTGATGTTACAATAAACTTTTAATCAGAATGAAAACCTCTATGAAATGATCATCCCAGCATTCCAAGCGCTCATTCATGCATACATTCGTTTGTGAAATCAAGGCAGCATTTTTAACCTCCTGTATGGTGATATTAACAAAAAAAAAAAATTAAAAAAAATTAAAGGATGTGAAATCAAGCTACAATTAAGGGGCAACCCTCAGCAACTTCAGAATGTTTGGGGTTTTTTTTTTTCTTGGCTCTTGCTTTCAGGTGAACCTGTGCCAATACGTCAGGACTACGTGTGGCTACAGCAATTTCTCTTTACTGCACTCCTGATAGTTTGGTTTTAAAGGGACAAAACAATTTTCTCTGTTCCCCTGTCCCAGGATGGTGCTACTACAGGACTTAAAAATTATACATTGTTTTCTGAGAATGATTCTGAAATAACTGTTTGAGGAGCTGTGGTACAATGACGGGGCTTCCGCAGGACTTAATGTTTTCTTGGGCTTTCTGCTGGTGTGAATGGTTTTTCATCTCTTCACACGGCTAGTTTTTATTTCACCTAATTGATGATTCTGAAATAGTCAGGGGTTTTATATTTTTTTAAACAGCAGTTTTAGATTCATTTTTAGTCTGCAAATGTTGTCACTTCTAATGAAGCTGCAGAAGTGCTTGGGTAAGAAAATCTCCTGTGGCCCAGATTTTGAGTACATGAAACGCCTGAGAGAAGGGTTCTCCTTAATGGTGTGTGACCTATACATCCACTTATTCCCTGAGCTAGGATCGAGCAGGAAAAGGCTTGCTCTGCTCATTCTCCTGTGTCTCAAGGGCTGAAGCTGCTGGATCCGCTTCAGTTAACAGCTAAAGAAAAGGAAATCCTCGGTGGCCCGTAGTGAGTGCAGGGTTCTCAGAGTCTGAGTTGTGCTTTGAATATAAGCTGTGATCCCAGGTAATGAGATGCTCTGAGAAACTGTCCAGAAAGAAATGTTGTGAATTTAGATCCACAGCTTTTATAGCCTCTGCGGATAATAGCTATTCCTAATATTTTGATGTGTTTTGAAAGTGGGGAGATCAGCTAGTCTTGTTTTCTTTGCAGGAGTGGATGTAATATGAGCGTGACTTTTTTAATGATTATTATTTTTTAATTTACTTAGGTTTTTTAATTGCTGCAGTTGAAATACATAAATCTGCTGGAATTGAAGAATAAGTGCATGCTAACTGAAAGTAAAAAGTTAGAAAGTCTGTGATTGCACTTTGGGTAGAGCTCAGACTTTTCCTATCGTGACAGGTCATTTAGCTGCACTTGCAAAGTTCTGAAATAGTACTTGTTTCTTTCCCTAAAGACCTTACGGGCTTTTTGTTTTCTCTCATTGGGTGACACTGTTTTGTGGGCCTCTAAAAGCCCCATTCCCAGCAGATGGAACTAGATTTATGAAGAGAGAAGCTTCTTCCTGTCTGGGGATGAGATCTTCTAAAAGCTTCTTCACAGATGTTTTGAACCAAGAGGAAAACGAAGGCTCATGTGACCCTGGTATCAATTAATTAGGTGCAATAGTACTATCCGCAGGAAATACGAGACTTCTTTAATGCTGCTGTTATTACCATCTCCTCTGTCATGCATTTTGTAATGTGGAGTTCCTCCTTGTGACAGTCTGGTTTTTAGCTTGTGACAAATTGTATGCTTAAAGAGTCTGTAGCAGTACTCTTTCTCTTTTTTTTTCCCCATCAAAAAATCTTACTTTTTACAAAGAAAAAAAAAGTTTCTGTTCTTTTGCGAGTGATCTGTTGTTTGCGAGGTGCCTCTTGCCCCAGGTCAGTTCCTAAAGAGAAAGGAATGTGTTCTGGCTCCTTTCCCCAGTTATGGTATATTCAACAATTTAATATTGGCTGTTTGTGGTGGTTCTTAAAAGATTGTATCTCGGGTCAGCTGTAGGCTGTCTGGTAAAAGCAGATGCAGTTGCGCTCCTTCCAGTGTAAGTCAGGAAATTGAGACCTGGTTGAAATACGGGCTTTGCAGCTTCTGTCCGCGCTCTGGTAGGTATTCACTCAGTTGTGAGAGAGAACATTGCAATCTCGGCTTCGCTGTGGGATCTTCAGAGTCGCGCCAGGGTATACGCAGGATGATTTGGGTGCTGGCTTGCGGCTTGTGATGTTCAGATGATCCAAGCAAACGCTGATCTGATCTACATTCATTTACAGTATACGGAAGTACAGTCAGGTAAATCAATTGAGTAGATCATACGCAAGAAACTCCTAAATTTGCCTTCTGAGAAGTAAATGTAAATTTATTACTAGGAGGCAGTTGGCAAGGTTTTCAGAGGTTCCCGATAGCTGCAGTATTTAAGGGTGCCTGGGCTCATTTATGTAGATAAAACTCTGTAAGTAAGCCTGCTATAAACTGAGTGAAAGGATGGACAAAATTGGCTTTCATCTTAGAAACAGCCGTCTTCACAAAGTGCTGAGAAGTGTCTTTTCTCCTTAAGTTAATTTTTAGGCAAGACTTACATGTGGACTACATGAAATTCTTAGCACTGTTTTCCTAACTGGATTGCAGCTCTTAATTTGGGGAGGAGTTGTTCAACAAGCTTTCAGTCTATGCAGGTCACTTCTCTCAAGTGGTCCAACGCAAATCCTGTGCGCTACCCTGTGTTCAAAATAGATCCTAAAGCAGACATTGCAGGTAATTAAGCCTTATGTCTGAAACCTCTGTCTTTAACTGACGCTGAGCTTTTTTCTTGGGAATTGTCACTGCTTGTTCAAGTCAGTTTTGTGAGGAGCTATTATGGCAGCTTGTGACAATAGCTGGAATTCATTACACGTCTCTACAGATCCTTATTAACCCTCTGATGTGCAGTTTGGGGTTTGCCTAGATAGGTGAGGTTAAGAGAGGCTGGAGACAGATCCAGGGAGCAGAGTGCTTTCTAACCAAGTACAGAAGGGCTGAATACGCCTGTGCATGTTTGGTGTAACCTGCAGAGAGGCTTTGCTGAGCTGACTAAAGAGCAAGAGCGAAATAACACAAATACTGAAGCGTTATACCTGCCTTCCAGAAGCGCTTGTGAAACTGAATCTTTGCTATTTTGTGCGTGTGTACACATATATATATGTATAGGCACTCAGATTGGAATTTGGGTTCTATAATGACAGAAAGTAAAATTAAAATTGTGTGAGTATATTTGAAGTTTCTGCTGTGTTGTGTGAGTTATGTAGATATCCATTCAGAACCAGACATTTGTATCACCTGACTCGTGGACGTTAACCTCCTGGTGTGAATTCAAAGGACGACAATATGGAGGGAAAAACTTATCGAGATGTTTCCAAAGAGCTTCGAATAACTGAGTGTGAGATCGCTGGGAACCACATTTCCCAAGCAGAAGATGAATGAAAAATGTAATGAAACATTAAATATAACATGAAACATAACATTTAATGAAAAATTATGTTGTTTTTAAGTGATTTCTCTGCACCTACTAAGTTGCCTAAGAAACAGTCAGGGGTTTCGGAGAACAGTGCTCCACTACGAAGTGTGGATCTGCTTTACTTCAGCCAGTAAATTTCCATTTTGCAGCTTCCCAGAATCACACGGACTTCATTGCTGCGTTTAAATGTTTATCACTATGGCCTGAGAGTCTAATTTATCATCAGAAGTGTGTATCAATTATTATGATAATTCCCTCTACTTTTATCTTCCTCTCCCTGAAGTTCAGGGGAGCTCTGTGAATGCCTTTGCTTGGTGTTGCCTTTCCCTCCTTCATTTCTTGGTTTGTTAGGAAATCGAGGTTTTGTAATACTGCAGGAGAGGTGGTCTCATATTTTCATCAACTCTTGAATTTGGGACAGACTGGGGGCCATTCAGGCTTGAGGGGCTAGGATGAGTGTTCGGACTCTTTTGACCCTTTAAGGTTCTGCTCCTGTTCGTGCGTGCCTGTATGCACACCTGCACAGAGACCGTCTCTCAGGATGTGAAGTTTCTTCACTGGCAGGAAGGTGTTTGAAAACGTTAACTGAAATGTCACAGACTGTCAGGCTGGCTCCTGATTTTTGGCTTTTGTACATAGTCTTGCTGGAGAACGTTTTGGTTTTCGGGGGCTGGCAGAAGGCAATCACCTGGCTCCCACACAATTTCTCCATTTTTCACTAGTGGGAGAACTGGGAGCTCGGCGGCTCACGCCAGGACGACTCCGCTGGGTTGTGTATTTCAGGCTTTGGTCTTAATGAATGCTCCCTCTTTTTATCCTTCTCTGAAATCCGTCGGGGCGTGTCTGGGAGATGGGTGTGCATCTTCAAACACTACCTACCCTGGAGATCTTCCCGTAGCATTGGAGGCATGTGCACAGTGTTCGGCATTGGCTGTGCCTGACGAGAGGGGTTGGATAGGAAGGAGGGTGTCTGCTATGACTGGAGATCCCATGGGCCCAGATCACATAAAGGCTTGCATTGCCTCGTGATCTGGGGTTTCTACCTGCCTTTCCACCTGGTTCTACCCTTCTCTCTCTGCTTGTTTTAAAAAGAGTGTTTTGAAGTGTCTGACTGCTTTTCATGACCCTTTGTTTATCCCGTACCAGTTCTTTGAACGGAATCACTCTAGTCTTGTTGAAAAATAGAAGCCCTCATGGAAGGCTTTTTATTAGAGGGGGGAACTGTTAAATGTTGCTGCTTGTCTATTGCTCAGGTCCATTTTTGGAACAGTGGCGTCGTTCAGAGGGCAGAGGGAGTTAACAGCAAAGCAGGATTACAAAGAAAAGAAAATCAACTTTTCAGCAAGAGGAAGAGTCATATTCAAATTCTGTGGGGCATTTATTTATTCCATGCAAGTAGGTTGTCTTTGTATTGGTCTCAGTGCATAGCGTTCCTGTGCAACTGCTACTGCAACAAGTTCCCATAGCAAGTCACTGGAGAACCTAAGAGAAAGGGAACTGCTGAGACAGAAACCAAAGCGAGGGCAGAGAACACAAGACAATTCCCCTCTCTTCTGTGAAATCACTCTGCTGCGCTTAAATGGCTGCTGCCAGGGTCACTTGTGCCTAAATAGCCATCATGGCACAGAGTTCAGCATCAGTCTTTGCTCTGTCTTGTCCTTAATAAATAGATATTCTTGAAGTTACACTGCATTTGTGGGCATTGTTTGTAATGGTAGCGAGAGGTGCCTCTTCATGGCTATATACTGACCGTCGGTCGGTCTGTGGTGAGCCCCCGAAGTGACATCATGTTGAGATTTAGTTAATCTGACTTTCTTTGAATTACGAATGTGAGAATGACAAGCTGCAACTCTGTCATTAGGAATTTTGTGTTGGTATGATAAGATATTTATTTTAATAATCAAGTCTCAGCAAAGTCCAAAATTCTTCGTGGTGTAAGTGCTTGTATTTAGAATCTGGGTTGTCTGTTAGACTAGCATCATGAGTTAGTCAGGCTTAACAAAAGCAACCTCAGTGTTATCTCTGCATGCTAAACAATACGCTCTGGAAGCTTAACCGAGATGAGAGATGTAACTGAGATTTGGCAGCTGGGGACAGGGCAAACCCAGGGCAGGCTGGGCGAAGGGCTGCTTTCTCTGGAAGAGGAGGAGTGGGGCTGGCAGGGGGGAAGGCACTATCCATGGCTGTGTTTGGAGTGGGTATTTCAGTCCCTAGTCCCTCTTGGAAGCTCCCTCCTCCACTGCCCTCCTTGGCTGTGGTACATCCAGAGCATCTAAGTGTTTATTGCCGATGAGTTCGGCATTAGGGATTTGTGTTTCTGCCAGGAGTGTGGTCCAGAGTCCAGGCTGTTTCCTATGGAGGCCAAAACTGAGAAACGTGGGAAGAGGGATGGGTATACGGATGGGGTGTATGCAGGGAAGGCCTTTTGTGTTTCTCTTCAGAGATTAACTGGAGGGTGTCCTGTTGAACCAGAAACAGAACTGTGGAACTGTGCTTTTAAGCTACTGGGTTAGCAATGTGTACTTTTGCATTGCTTCACTATAGAGGAACGGTTAACTCCACTGAGAAGAGGCAATTTAATCCCTTTAACGTTTAGGGGAGGTAGGAAGGATGGTGAAAATAAATATTAGTATCTCATGCCCGGAAAACTGCAGAGCATGGGTACAAGACCATTTCCTGCACAGTAGAGAATCCACCTTCATGTGTCCTTGGATTTTCCCTCTCCTGTTGTGTCTTTGCTAAGCTGCATGTTGGGTGGTGCTGCCTGTCTTCTAAAATGATTCTTGTTACAGGAAGTCTTGTCTGTCGCTTGCTACAGAAATTCCACTTGCATCCCCTTTAATCTCTGTCTCATAACGCGTACAGGTTGACCCGAGGGTAAATCTGCATGCCTCCCTTTTGTTTGAGGTATCTGCAGTCATCTTTGCATGCGGATGCGTTTCACGGGCTCTCCAGTTGTCCGTACCAAGCACAGCGTGACGCACGAACTGAGCCCAGCACAGACCGCGTTTCCGTCTGCCGAGCTGGGGTGCGGAGCGGGCTGTGGGAGAAGGGTGTGCGCCGGGCAGAGGTGCGAGCAGGCAGGGGGCTGGAGCGGCCGGCTGTGCCGGGGAGCGCTGCAGCAGCGTCACACGGCACTGGGCCGCACGCAAGGGCTCTCCGCTGAATTTGCTTTAACGCCGCAGAACGTGATGTTTTCAGCTGTCTCTTGTCCACAGAGACAATTGTGAGCTGCTGGGAAAACTGCAGAAAGTGTGAAAAACGTTGCTTCCCAGTTTGTGTCTGGGTCATCCCCAGGACATATGGTGGTGGTCTTTCCTTTCCCTGATGGTTTTTTTTCACTTCAGGAATGTCCCAGTTTTGGTATTTGTTAAGTTGCAGAATCCTTTGCTCCTTCTGAAGCGCTGCAAGGCCGTAACAGCTTCTTGTTTTCAACAGCCGTTGTGAGATGCCTTGATGTACGCGTGGTATAAACGCTGGACCCCTTTTGTCCCCATGGTCACCTTTGTTCTCCTTCTCACTTGCATGTGGAATCAAGCTGGTCTCCTTTATCATGCCCTGAAGGTGGCAAGAACTTATCTGTTAGGTCCAGTCTTGCGATGCTTTAGCATTTATACGCTCAGCAAAGAAACCTTGAGGGGCAGACGAGTTGCTTGGGACAGTTTGTCTGCCCACCTTTACATGTGCACATTGGAGCATTCTGTTTTGACACATCACATTCAGAAAACCTCTGCACGAGGTTCTTACAGTGTTCTTGGATGGTTTCAGAGAGCAGGAATGCAGACAAATTCTTGATCTAGCTTCATATTTGCGTTAGGGCGTAGAATTAGGAAGGCCGATTCAGAACCTGTAATAAACGTACACAGGTGTTATTGTGAGGGGACACTGTAGTCACTCGCACCAGCTCAGCTGATACGGCCTGGTTAATCCATACCTGTAGGGTCACGAGGTAGGGAACACAGGGTGGAAAATGCTTTTGACATAAAACTTGAACAGTTGCTTGGATATCGCGAAAACGTTTTTGCCTGATGTTGGTGCTTCTGGAGAGACTGAGCACTCTGCGCATGCGTTGGTCAGCGTGTCTTTGGGAGTGAAGTATTTCAACAGTCGTGTGAGCGTTGTCTTAGGACTTGCCTTTTCTCTAGGCCTAATCTTTGCTGGAGCTAAAATCCAGGTCAAGTACCCAGACCTGTATGCCTCCCCGCAGCTGCCTGGGAGAGGCGTATCCGCGCGTTGGTCCAGCAGGTCTCTAGCATGCTATTTACAGAAGCTGAAACAACTGAGTACATTCTTCATGAACAGGCAAGCTATGTTTTATAACTGTTGAGGTTGTAGATGGGGTCTTACTGTTGACAGTCGTTGTCAACATACCACCTTCCAGTAATAGATGGAGCAGCTCCTTCCACAGTCCCAGGTGTGCCTTCTGCCAGGCATTTGTTGTGGGCTCCCTCTCTGTGCTTGTCCTGCTCTCTTTCATTGCTCCTGCCAGTTCAAGCTGAGCACAGCAGAGCATCTTTATCTCTCAGTGAAGACATTCAGCCTGGTTCCTGCCTCTTTTCTCATTCTCTTTTTTTTAAACAGTTATCAGATGCTGCCTTTTTGTACTTGCCCCTCTCTTCCTTTCAGCTACCCATACGTTTCCCCAGAGTAACTGTGAATAGCGGTCATTAGAAGGCCTCTGCATTATCAGTGCCCCCTTTATACGCAAAGTCTGTTATGTGAATGGCTGCACTTGAAGGTAAAGCCTTGATCCTGTTGCAGAGATCTGGCAGATTTCTTTAGCTTTTCCTCCTGTAACTGCTGGCACTTCTGGATGGGGCCACAGTGCCAGTGAAGGATTGAAACAGAGGAGCTCTGAAGTCTCATTTCAGACTTGGTCTTCCTGAGGTGGTGTAAGTGTGCCTAATTTTGCCTAAATAGGTGAACAATGGATAGGATGGGTGAGCCTCTGCTATCAGGATGAATTTGATGAGTGACTCAGCCTTGTTTTCCAGGTCTCTTGCTGCTAGAAAGGAATTATCAGGAGGGTTGTCCTTCTGAAGTCTCTGTGCATTTTGAGGGAAGTGGGGGGAGAGAATAGTCTTGAAACCAAAATCTGACCTACCTCTCCCGCTTCTCTCCGCAGCTGCCAAAAGCCTGCTGAACAAGAAGTCAGATGGAGTGAAGGTAAGTTCTTGCTTTCCCATTTCACTGTCTCTCCCACCACCTGAACAGAAGGCAGATGCTTTCTCTGGTGCCCGTCCCCTTCCAGGGTAAAACCACAGCCCTGTCTTGTGGCTGGGATTCTTGTGTTGAGTGTATTGTTATGATGCCCGCGGTGGGATCTTAACGTTCCTTACACGCACCTTATCCATCGTACAACTAACTAAGTGCTCTACTGTACCAGCAAGATTTCTTCTCCCCCTTTCCTCGAAGTATGGAGAACTGGTCAGTGCTGTGGATTAGAAAGCCCAAGGACTTGCTCAGTTGTGACACATGGCTCTGACTAGTCTGTTCTGTTCAGTGCAGAATGCTTCTGGGTATTGAAATTGTACAGAGCAATTGTCAGCGACCGATGATACCCAGCAGACCCCATGGAAATCTCTTTGTCTCCCCACCTGGATGGGTGTAGAAGGTTGAGCTGGGAAGAGGGGTGGGGAAGGATGTTTGTGTTTAGACAGAATGGAAACCGAGTCCTGTGTTAGAGTTCGGTCCGCATCCCGGAGGGCCAGGCACTCTCCTGTTCCTTTCTGAGGGGAATTATTTTTTCCCCACTTCAATTTCACTCCTTGTGTGCATGGTCATCCCTTAGTTCTGGAGGTCAAATAGGCCATTCCCAAGGCTGCAGGCAGTAGCCCGTTACCATCCAGTACTGGAGCAGAGACAGTTACGGGCTAAAGCACTGTCTTCCCCTAACTGTTTAAAAGGATAACTGTCTTCCATATGGGAAAGCAGGGTTTGGTTTATTTGCTTGCATTTCCATTTGAAGTCCAAACCTGTCTCCACAGCTGTTAGACAGAATAGTTCATCTCCTGCTTTTGCACTGTGGACAGTCTTCATTCTCCCTGTGCTGGGGGGCTGATAGGCACACTTCAGGACCAGCATGCTTGTTCTCTCCTGCTCTCTTAGCCCTTTTCCATTTTAATGAGGCTTTGCTTCCAGAGGGCTTACAATACAAGCAGGCTGCTGGAAAAAGAGGTGTTTTCAGAGGAGTTACGTTTATTTTGGGGGCTGCTCTAGTAAAACCTACGTTCTTGCAGTTCTGCTGTGTTCTGCCCTAATGACACCCAAGCCTCTGGGGTTTTTGGACCAAAATGCTACGTGGAGCTGCTGTTCTTGCCCTAGGATACTTATCTTTGAAATGTGCCTGCAAGACTGAGCTTTTGTGCCTTTGCACATGCCTGCCTCTTGCACAGACATGCATTGAACACGTGTGCACTAATACAGCAAGTGTGTTTGAGTTGTTGCATCTGTTGATAAGGAAGATGTTACAGTAAAATCCCAGTGGAATAAGAATGGATGATCCTAGATGCTGTGAACTGAGAACCAGCAGATACGTGCTTCAAAATCCCAACGTGGCAGGGGAGAAGCAACTGGAAAAGCAGCAGATAACACATCTACATAGGTTTTTTGTCACCTACCTACAGAAAAATGGCTTTCTTCTCAGAATTCTTGATTTCCAACAGGCTCTCAGGGAGTGCTACAACTTGGGTCAAAATCTTCCAGAAGTACACAGATGATGTGCACGCAGGTTTTGAGGAACAGCTTCCTGGTCACGTAGCTACAAGGACACCTGTATTTTAGAGGCTTACAGCTTCGCAGAAAGCTTGTGGTGTTTGGTTCATGGAGAACGCTGCGTCTTCCTCTGTGGAAAGAGTAAAGCCGGATTTGCTTTTCTAGCTGATTTGAAGTATTCTTCAACTCTTCACTGTCTATGTTGTTCCTTATCACAAGTATTCAGTTTTATATATAGGTATATATGAAGTGGAAGGTAGATTAGAGAGCATGGCATTCTCTGTAAATGGTGAATAGGATTGCCCTCTGGGAACCTCTTCTCTACTTCTGCATGACACTGGAGACCTGCAGTCAAGAGTCTGCATGCAACTTCCTTGCTCCGAAGTGTTAGAGCAGTCTCGCTCTGCAGCGTGAACCTGAGCAGTGTCCACGAGGGGCATCGCACACTGTCAGCCTGGGCTGAGGGCCCTCAGAAGAGTGTTTTAAGCTTCCCATTTTCCCCAGCCAGCATCTATCTTCAGGTGTGGCTTTTCAGTCCTCATTTCTATAAGCTTTAAAACTCAGAAAGAAATCATAGATTTCTTCTTAAAGCTGGTGTTTCGAGTAACCCTCTTGCTCAATAATGGAGACTTTTAAAAGTACCGGTTGCTTCCCCCCAGTGCTAAGTTTGGCCAAGATAGAGAGCACGTAGTGGTCTCTGTGTGTTTTTGGTACATCCTTCACACGTCTGTTGTGGGATTTCTGTGGCTACATCCTTATCTCCTTCCTGCTGTCTACAGTTATGGTGCTGCTTCCCATTAGTCATCCGATGGAAGCGTAGCCTTTTACCACGCCCATTTGCTTGTCGGAGCAGTCCTGGCACACTTGGCTGCGGTGCAGCAGTCTCTATGCTGGTCACTGCCTGGCCGGTGCCCTCATCATTGTGACCAACATGCTTTTCATGTGTTGCTCCTTATGCAGGAAGCTTGTAATTTTAGCCCCACTGATTTTCTCATCCCAGATAGCTCTGACAAACAACTTGTGCCAGTGACTGGTCGAGTGAAGAGCATCTGGTCTTGAATTACTTGTAGCAAACTATGATTTTTTTTTTTTTTTGCCCATTGCAGTAGTACAGATAGCACAGGTACCATGACCTGAACACCAAACAGATTTTCAGCTTTGTGGTATCCTTTTCACTCTTACTTCCTATATAAATAATTTTGCACCACATGTAGGTTTAGAACAAGCATTGCATGCTGCATTTTAAACTGTAGTCTACTGACCACATGCCATGTGGTTAGGTCTTGTGTTCTCTGCAGATATGGAGACTCCTGGTTTGTTTGGTGGTTGGGGTTTTTTTTGTTTGTTTGTTTCTTAAAACCTTCTTGGAAATTAATTCCTTGTGCAGATTTGAGAGAAAATATGTTTCAGTTTCTTTGCTGGCTTTATCTGGTCCAGGGTAACTGTGCTCCATGAGAGTATTGCCACGGATAGACGTGAGTGGAAAGAGTATTTCTTCCACAAACTGATGATTACACCAGTGTAAAAAAAAAATGGCTTTAAGCCCGTTGAGGAAAAAAACGTCAATAGTTTGTCTTAATTTACTTTCTGTTCAAGGTAACTTTCCCATCCTTTTGGCTGGTATTCAGAGATATCTGCTGGAATCCTGCATTATTTGACAAATACAGTAGGAATTTCTGTTACATAATACTAGGCAAGTTTGAGTGAGGCCTATACCTCTTTCTCATGCTTTATTCCCAAGAACTCCATGGAAATGGGTGTTGGTGAATATCTGATGCAAGGTGCAGCACGTTGTTGCTGATTTAGCATAAATGAGAGAGGAATGATGTATTAGTCACGTGGTGATATGAGCATCTAGCACGAGTCGTGTTGAGCTGATATGTAAGAAAGGAACACAATTTTTTTTCTATAGGAATTGGTGCTGAAGCAAGCCTGACACACTAAAGCAATGGGAGTGTTTGCATTTTAATTGCATCAGACCATTTTGGAGGTGGGGGGGAAGCTTAAATCAGGAGGGGAGGACTGGAAGGAAACATTTTTTTTTATTCCAATATAGTTGTGTCCACACTGGGGTTATTTTGATAAATTTCCATGTGTATGACCCTCTCCTCTAGCAAATTCCTTCCCAAAATCTATCTGAAGCATTTCTGGTTTTCATTTTGTGCTGCTGCTTCTATTTCAAGTACTAATTCTGCTAATTGGTAGATATTTCATCAGCTTGGCACTTGAGAACTTTTCCATTATCTTAAATAATGAATGATTTAAACTGCCTTGAATCTTAAATTGTCCCTGCTCACCAAACCTTCGGTAGTGCTGCACTCACTTTCTTCGGGCGGAATTTGGATCCAAGCTGATGGAGTAGCAACAAGGAAGGCCCAGGTTTTATCCCCAAGGAACATGCTTTTCTACTTTCAAATCCGGAAAGTGAGGCTAGAAGATACTGGGTGACGAATTGCAGAGCCATGTAACGTGCCACTTATCTTGTGGCCACCACCATAGGTCCCAGGTATTATTTTTAAGATTCTAAATTTACGCGCAACATTGTGCAGCTGCTATTTTAAAATTGACTTTAGATAGTTTCACGTCAAATCTGCTTGCTTTCTTGTTCCTCTTTCTGCCTGTAATCTGGCTTTGCCCTCCGCTGCAAGGGGAGGGAGGGGTGAAGGAATGGGCTGGGGCAGACACCTGGGTGAAGATTAAGGACACTTTATGCTGAATGTCCTTCCTCTGACCTTGTCAGGGTCTGGGCTCCCTGTAGTTAGTGTTACAGTCCTACTGCTGAACCGCTGATTTTTTTATATTTTTTTTTTATTTTTTCTTTTCCTTTCTCTCCCCTCTGGGCAGCACTTCAAACAGTCATGTTCCTTTTCTTCCAAAGGGGAATATCCCTTCCTACTTGTGTGAGAGGATGCATGTGTTTCCAGTTCTAGCAGGGCCTGTCAGATCCATCTTTCTAATCAGAATTCATTAACGCACAAAGTGCTATGTTTAGTGAAGTATGTAATTTTAAGTATTTTAAAATTAGTTCTTCTCTAAGCTTTTTGTCAGTTTGTTCTTCTTTTCTTTCTTTTTTTTTTTTTTTTCTGAGCACTTCAGTTTGTGATTAGGGGATACAAAATGATAATGTTTTTCAGGCCCAGCATAACTTTCTATGTAAACAGTAACTTGTGGAGAATGCTGTGGAATGCAGGAGATTTTAACAGCATTCACTTGAAATGCTCTGCAAAATTGGTTAGTTTTCTACCTTGTCTCTCTGCTGCATGCACACCGTTTTCTTTCCCAGTCAAAGCTGAATACCGTAGCTGAAGGGAGAACTCAGCTGAAAGAGTGAAAACACACATTTTTGGTGTGACCAGGTTAATGTTGTAAAACATCACTGCCCTTTGCCTTGCATAACTGCAAAGAGGCACCAAATACCATTTGTTCTGCCGTTTGTAAGGAATATTGCAGTAAGGGTACATTTTATGCCTGGCGGGTACCAGCTTTCCCTGCCCTTTGCCCAGTACAGAGTATGTGGGGAAGGCGGGATGCTCTGTAAGCTCGCGTGGCTGCCGAGAAAGCAGTTAGTGAAAGCGTGCCTTAGAGAAGGCACAGTAGCAAGGTGAACCAACAGGGAACCCTTAGAAGATCTGCAAGGGTCAAGTAACATCCATGAAGTGACCAACAGGAGTTGATGCTCCTATTTCTATTTCTGGAACTATTTATGATCTTAAAGCCACACTGTTTAAAGATTGTTATGGTGAAGCTAAACAAGGAGAATCCAAGTTCACCTGAACAGCACAGTTTTATGCTGAACTGTTTTATGCAAGATGCTTGGGGAGTGCTTCAGATCTGTTCAAGTGCTGACATCCAGTAACACATTCTACACACATCGATGCATTCACTTTTTTCACTGCGTTGTTTTAATGCCTAGAAACTCCAGCTGAGATCAAGGGTCCAGTGTGCTTAGCGCTGTACCGATGCCTAAGTAGAAAATCCCTGCCTCTTAGCTTACAGTTTAAATAGAAAGCTGATGAAGGCCAAGAGAGAAGACAGATTGACAAAGATAAAATTATTTGCTCAGCGTCACACAAAAGGACTAAAGCAGAAGTAGAAATACGACGTCAAATCTGCTAGTTCAAGCTGCCTCGCTCTGATCTGCTTTGAGTTCAACGGGTTTTCTTCCTACCTTAAGTTCTGAAATGACTATGATCTATAGGAATATGAGTTGCAGCAAACGTGATATTTTAATATACTGATACTGCCAGTATCAAACTGGGGGAGAACTGCATGTAGAAGGCGGAATTGCAAAAAGCTGTTTTAAAAACATAGCCATGCTGAGTGCCCAGAACTGTGAATGGGGCCTTGCCTGGAATCACTCCCTATAGCTGCTTCTAGTTTCTGTTGTATTTTCTGTAGGTGCTCGGAATGATTTACGCCTGCCATTTCTAGCAGTGCTGCTATGCTGAAGGCAGAGCGATTTTTCAGGTTGTCTTCTGTCACCTGCTGTCTTCTGTTTATTGCTACCTAAAGCAAGAGTCTTCCTTAAGTTTTGTTCTAGAGAATCTGCTCCTCTTTTGAGATGAACACCTGGATTTCACACAAATACAGAAATAGAACTTTAACAAACATTCATCCCTGGGTCTGAGAGGAAAATGTTGTCCGTGTTGCTTTGGGAGAATTTTTGTAGCTCAGATGTAGGGAAATCCTTAAAAGTGACCAGTGAGGTACTTTACCATAGGCTATCTCTCTGCCTTTAACAATTTTTTGCATTCTCTGGGACGTCTCTGCACTGCCTAGAAATACTTAGAGATGTAGCTGTGTTATGGAAGGGAAAGAGAACTCTGTAACTAAACTTCTGTTATTTACTTTACTAAATTCATAGGAGCATTAAGGTTGGAAAAGACCTCTAAGATCATCAGGTCCAACCATCAACCCAACACCACTATGCCTCCTAAACCGTGTCCCCAAGTACCACATCTATGCATTTTTTTGAACACCCCCAGGGATGGTGACTCCACCACCTCTCTGGGCAGCCTGTCCCAGTGCCTGACCACTCCGTCAGTAAAGACATTTTCCCTAATATCCAATCTAAACATCCCCTGATGCAGCTTGAGGCCATTTCCTCTCGTCCCATCACTTGTTACTTGGGAGAGGAGACCGACCCCCCTCACCACAACCTCCTCTCAGGCAGTTGCACAGAGCGATAAGGTCTCCCCTCAGCCTCCTCTTCTCCAGACCAAACCCCCCCAGCTCCCTCAGCCGCTCCCCATCACACTTGTTCTCCAGAGCCTTCCCCAGCTCCGTTGCCCTTCTCTGGACACGCTCCAGCACCTCCATGTCCTCCTTGTCCCGAGGGTACACTTGCAGTCACGTTACAAGAAGACAAAAAGTATTTTGCTCGCTCAGCTGGTCACCTCGGGAAGGTGATGTGGATGGCTCTGGTGCAGCCGTTACAGAGGGAATTGGAAGACTGATCTAGTTTTTGTATTTCCCTTGTGTACGTTTTGCCTTAATGAGTTTTGACGCTTTGGCTGGTGCCTCATGTTGGCACTATCCAACCTGTCTTGAGTTGTAATAGTGCTTTCATGCTCTGGCCTTAACCAGACCTCACTCCCTACCCTTTCCGTACTGCCTAGCTAGCTTTTCTCGCCCCTGTTGTTATGGTAGCCAGTAATAACGTGCTTTCTGGGATTTCTACAATACATCATGCCATGTTAATAGAACAACACTGTTTCAAATGTAGGTAGTACTCTAATTAAATTCTGATCTGCAGAGGGTTCTGTTTCTTCCTGTGTCAGTGTTACTTGTGCCTCTAATATAGGAGGGTGGTTGTTATTCTGTATGACTTGGCTGACTCTCCTTTCATATTGAACCTTTTGCTTGCCTCTTAACGTTTTCTGCCCCTTTTCTTGCTTCTGTAACTCATTGGAAATCTAGATGAACTTCAGATGAGACTGTCTTCCTTAGAGAGGAGTTTCCATGCAGTATCCATATAGCCTCTGTTTGTCTGCTGCAACTTATAGGATACATGAAAAACAAAAACTGAAGTTTTGGAGCAGTTTCTCACATGGTGTGGATTTCTACTTCCCAGTTAAAAATTCCCTGTTGTGACTGGGTACGAGGATTCCTCTGGGTTGTTGGTGGTCTAAGCATTGCATTCATGCACTGGTAGTACATCCTATTTTAGCTCTAGCTTAAGGAAAAGCCTGCGGAGAAGCTAAATTGTACTAAGAGAAGATAAGAGGAATCACAAGTTTGCAAACCAGGTAATGGCAAGCGCTGCGTTGTGCCTCCATGAAGCGGAAGATTGGTGAGCCACATGCTGAACAGATCGGTGTTCGGAGTCTGTCTGTACTGGAATTAAAGGTCAGATGAGGCAGAAGCTTTGCTAGGTTGAGTCTGTTCGTGCAGTGGCTGCGTGATTTTGGGCTGTGTGGCGTGATTAGGGACGCAGGGCTCTGGGCGTGAGGTGAATGGGCACTTCTGCTCTCAAAGGCATGCAGTCTGTGTGCTCTGATGTGAGGGTAGCAGAGACGAAGGCAATAATCAGGGTGAAAGCTGTGAAGACTCAGTAAGTGTGTGAAATGGGGAGGTACAACTCCATGGCCTGTACTGAGCTGAAGGGCTGCTCCAGAGGTGGGCCGTGGTGGTGTGCAGGAGTCCAGAGCTACGTAGCTGAGCCCGTGCCATCGTGGTTTTTGGCTGGGACGTGCCAAAAACCTACAGTACCCTATGAGCTAGACTCTGTAGTACCTCCCTATGAATAGTGAGCAATAGAGAAATAGCCGAGATAGTACCAAAGGAGAAGGGCAGGTGGAAAACGTATGTGGAGGCAGCAGGGGAAAGGGGTAGCATTGAAATGCTGAAAGACCTGCCAGGCTCAGCTTGGACAGGATGACAGTGAGAGTGTAGTGAAAGAGCAGAGAAATGCATGCTGAGCCTGGTTTACTGGAGAGTGCAGCGTGGTGTGAAGGTGTCTTTGAAGATGACTGAAGATGCCTTTGAGCAAGAGCAGAGTCCAAGAAGGTCGGGAGGTATTTGAGCATTGCTCCCTGTTTGTTCTTCTCCCAGTATCTGAGAGCACAAGGTGTTCTGGCTGTCAAGTGCCTCTTTGCCTTCCTTGCCTTTCCTCTATGTCTGAGCATACCTTGCCTCTCGAATCAGCACCAATTTCTGCGCGAGGGAGCCTTTCTTCTCCCCATGCCGTGCGCAGAAGTTCCCTCTTATTTCTTTAGCCCTTGGGGATGCCCGTCCCGTGGCACCCTTTGCCCGACCCTCTGATTCTAGTTACAAACACACCTCTGCTTCCTCCAGTGTGAACGCATGGGGGTTTTCTGCCTACCTCTCCGGTGTGGCTGAGGAAGCTGCACAGCTCTCTGAGGTGGGAGAGCATGTAAAGGCGCCCCCTTGCATCCCACATCTCGTGCATATACACATACCTCCCTCTTCTCCCCTTCTGTCAGTGTGTGGGGCACCTATGTTCTGAGCTCAGCGTCTGAGCGGATGGGGCTCTTCCCCCCTGCCCTTTCCCCCGGTGTGTATTCATGTTCTTTAATGGTGACGTCTCTTTCGCCTTCTCGCGTGTCTGTGCATTTCTGCTGCTGCTTATACCTGCCCCTGGGGAGCATTATTGGCAGGGGGGTCCTTGCTGGCACACTAATGTGTCAATAGTTTCTGTGCTTTTCTTCTCATCTCCTCTCTTCCCTTCTCTTTCCCTCTCTCAATGGTGTGTCCAGAAAAGGAAGTCGAGCTCCAGTGTGCATTTGATGGTGAGCACCTCCCGTAAGCTGCCTGCAATTCGTGCGTCCGCCATTCTCATGCCATGCACGCTCGGCTTGTGCTCATCACCCTACATAGCATGTCTGTGCAGGGGGGCGGTGGCGGTGGGGGATCGGTGTGCACTGAAAGGTCCATGTCCTCACTAAAAGGGCCCTGTGACCATCTGGCCCCCGGCCAGTCGTACAGTTCCCATTTTGGGCAGAAAATCAGCTCCTGGTAATGCAGTTTGATCTTGCCTGCTCTGAGTGTGAAATGAAAAAAGGCAGCGGTTCTCCTGGGATCAGCAGCAGGTGTGTGCCTTGCCTGGACATGGGGCTTTGTCATTCTGTTGCAGAGGTGCCAAAAAGAGGAGCAGGTGCTTTGCCCGGTGTTGGTGCCGTCATCCTTGGTGGGAGCCCTGCACTGTAGAACAAACTGGGAGTCACTCCAAATGTGGCAGAGACTGATGGGGCTCCAGTGTTCAGACGAAATGTGTGGGCACAGCACCACCAGGCAGCTCAGAGCTGCCGGTCACTTCTTTTTTTAGCATACTTACTGAAAAGGTTTGTCAGAGCCTTTATAATCCAAAACTTCCTTTTGTCCTGATCTTGTTTATGTATCCCAGCATGACCAAATACCCAGTAAGTGCCTCCCCTGTCCTGTTCATTTCCTTTTTTCATCCATCCAGATGTTTGACATCCATAGAATTTGTCAGAAAAGTAGTCAAATCCGCTCTCAAGGGAGCAAAGAGAAAATTGGCCAGTGCCATATTGTAAGGACTCATACACAGACCATTAGATGACGCCTTTGTCTCTGACACTGAGATATGAACAGTAACTAAAGTACAGAAATTAGTTATTGCATTATCTCCTTTACACAGAAAAAGAACAGAAGATATTTCGCTCCTATTGCAGGTGGGAAGAGGAATGTTATAGTACTGAGAAAGCAGAATAATTTGTTTCTGCATTACTGTCTGGAAGATATTTCTCCTTTTCCTCCTTCAATGAGTGCTTAAAACTATGTAAACACGAAAAAGTAATTCCCAAGTACTGCTTGGAAAATCTGTTGCCAGGGCCTGACTTTTCCCCAGCCCTGCCTTTATGAAGCTCCAGGGCAAAGCGTTTATTGTACCTTTTTTGCCCTTCTGTTCTGCCCACTGCCAGCAATACTTAAATTCCCTCTGCACATTGTTTTAAAGCAGCTGGGATACGTAAACCGTGTGTCAGCCTCAGAAAACCCATGGAAGCGGTGAAGGTGGCTAAATAACCAGAGATGGCCCACGTGTTGGTACTTATCTTCCTTTAGCTGGCTAGAAATGTGTGTCCCTAGCGATATGCTCACTGGTCTGTTTTCTTTCTCTTGCACCCTCTGTGTTGTTTATGCCTGTCTGTCTGTCTGTCTCTTGTCTAGCTCAGGAAGCGCTGCCAACTGCTGTGCCAAAACTAATCGCGCTACGTAGATCTTAAGAAGGGCCTGGCACCTCCTTAGGTGAATTGGCCTCTGAACGGCTGTGAATTACCAGGGATCGTAGCCCGTCCAGGGACCGCGGTGTTGGCTGGCAGTGGGAGGGGTGGGAGTTGGCTCCGGTAGCTGCGGCTCTGGGAAGGGCACTCGGTGGCCACAAAACGCAGGCGTGTGCGGGAAGCTCGGTATGTCAGACACCTCCACCTGAGGCGGCTGTGAAAACCATCTAGGCGAAGTCTTCTGCCTCTTATTTCCTTGGGACCCTGTCCTGGAGTAAAATGCTGTGTGATTCTGGACTAGCAGACACGGTGGGCGGTGGGTGAAGTGGGCGTTCAGTGCAGCCTGGAGGGTGCGCATGGGTATGCCTTGGCAAGGTGGTGTTCCACACCTAACAAGCTGCTGCCAACAGAGGCTTCCTGGATGTTTACGGGTTTGTTTTTTCTTTTTTTTCTTTTTTTTTTTTTTTTTTTTTTTTTTTTTTTTTTCCATTTGGCCTCAGTTACAAAGCCTTCCAAAAAATCGGGAGGATTTTTGTATAGCTTCTTTCATGCTAACTTTATCTTCCTATCCCAGTGGACAAAGAAAAATGGGCTGTGCTCTTCTCACTGGAAGAGGTTTGGAAGATAGATCTCTGCATTAGGATCACTTTCTGAAGAAGTACAGGGAACAAAGTGCTGTGTGGAGGGGTGGACCCAGGCATTGCCAGAAGTTTGGTTGTGGTTATGCCACAAAATAGCCTGGGATTCATTTTTTCAGGTTGATCTGCTCCCCTCTCACATCCGCAGTGGCCTGCCATCTCTTCTGTCATCAGGCTGGAAATACATGCAGGAAGCAAAGCTCTTGGAAGGCCACTGTCTTAGGAAAATGCAGGATGTATAGGAAGAGGCAGTAAACAGTAATTTGTGAAGTGTTTCTCCTTTCTTAGCTTTGGGGATAAGCGTGTCATATGCTCTTTTTCCCCCCCCTGGACTTTTAAAGAACTCATTCCTGCCTCTCTCTTCTACTTCCTCCCCTCTCCACCTGCTCATCCACCTCTTCTGCTTTTCCCCTCTCCCTCTCCAAAAGGGATAGCTAAGCCAAGGCATGCTGCTTGTGAAGAAAAACTGACGTGTTAATAGGTGTGTGTGAAGTCTCACTGCCTCTGGTTGACATAATTAAACCTTTGGCAGATGTTTTCCAGCTCAGCATTTGACTTCTGCGTTCTTTGTGGTGGTTACTGGGTGATGAGGGCCTGATGTTTAGCAGTGTGAGTTTGCACTCCCCAAGAGCAGTGGGATGGAGAGCAGAGCTGCTGAGCTCCCGCTGCCGTGAGCTCCCTTCCAGTCCCCCTGGTCTGTAAACCGGGAGTTCGAGTGAGGCTCCTGCGGTGCCGATTCTGACATTGTTGGTGGTGGCTGGCAGCAAGAGCGCTACGTACCTGCTGTGGGGCTTGCAGGGCAGTGCAGCTGTGGGCCTAATTCTCCAACAACTGACCGGATTTGAGGACTAGGAACTACATACTAGTGGACACAGGTTTGTCTTACTGCAACCATAGACTTGCCTTATTCCTGACGTACCTGACCTACGTGACTCAGCGGGATGTTTCTTCGCAGCAAGCTGGGGACTGCCTCGCTGTTGTGCTATGAGAATGCAGGAAACGGAGGTTTTATTCTACCACAGCTACAAGAGAGACTCAAGAAGGGAAAGATGAAAAACTGCTGGGCACCATCCAGAGGACTTGCTTCTTGGGGAGCCCACATGGCCTTTTCCTTGCGTCCCACCCCCATCTCTTTCCATATTTTGGTCCTGAAGTCTCCTTGTTCAGGTCACAGCAGCGACACGGCACACTATACCTCACCTTTTCTCTACCTTGTCTAAGGCTGACCACACTTTCTCTTGCATTAGTAGATTCCCTGGGACGCTCAGCATCATCACATATTGAGACTGTTCCTGCACGCTTTGGGACGCCTCAGACACGACTTCCATTTGTCCCCTCTTTGAGGGTGCACCGTGACTACTGTGTGTCTCTCACTTCTGTAGGCTCCTTCTCTCAGGACTGCTGCCGTCTCTCGTTCTTCCTCACCAAATACATTTGTTGGTGCTCATTGCAGGATTCTCCCCGTCCCTTTGGGCTGCTGCCTTTTTCCCTTCTGTTTTCCTTCCTCATAGCTCTAGCAGTCCATGCACGCTTGGGTTTTGGTACATCCCTTACAACATCTGTTGCCTCTGAGGGAAAGGTGATGTCCAGCGACGCGGGCAGCGCTCCTCCCTCCTCCCTCTTCTTGGTGATGGAGCCTGTGGGGAGGGGAGGGTCTGAGGAGATGGTTGGGATTAAAGCAATACTGTCATTTTTTTGCTGCCTCTGCTGCCCAGCAGGGGAACTAAAACCATGTTTTTCTGTCTCAGCCACAGAGCAACAACAAAACCAGTATAGTAAGCACTGCAAAAGAAACACCCCCAGTGCAGACGTCCATGGTATCTTCCCCAACCGCTATTTTTTTTTCCTGTTTGGTTTAATTTTTACTCTGTCCTCTCCCCTGCCCCCATCCCGAGTGCTGCTTGTGCTGCTCTGTTTCAGCTTGTGTTTTGGCTTCATTCTGTCTGTGTCCCTGTGCTGCCGTGGGGCCCGATCACAGCCGCACGGGCTTTGGGCTGGGGGCGCTGAGCAGAGCGGTGGTGGGACGTGGGGATCGCAGCTTGCCGGGACTTCCCCTTGTGCCATCCCTGTGTAGTTCTGTGTGTCCCGTTCAACTGTTCCTGCTGACTTTGGGGAGGCTGGTTTGGAAGAATAGAGTGGCAGGCTCCATCCACTCACCAATACCCAGGAAACGGAGGATGGACTTCAGGACACCACAGAAGAACGGGCAGGCAAAGGGTTTTTGGAGGAATCCTTTGGTGGCCCATTTGGCCTGCTCGGTTGCGTGGTTGACCCTCCGTAGCTCGCTGGCTTGCTGGGCTAGCAATTTGTCTGGGCTGTGCGCAGCCGGCTTCACGGGGTGCCCTGCGCCCAGCGCGTTCAACAGCGCAGCTTGGCGTGGTCTGCCTCGGTGAGGCTGGAGCCAGGTGCCAGTGCGGTGGGTGGCGGAGGTGGGCGGGTGAGTGAATATCGCGGCACCGTCCCGGTCCCGGGCGCCCTCGCTGAGCCGCCCTGCAGGAGTGACAGCAGGGGAGGAGGTGCCGCAGGACCCCGAAGTCGGGTCCCGGTAGCGGAGGGACGAGCGCAGGAGCTGGTTAGCACCCGTAGGCCTGGGAGCTGCTCTTTGTTGTGTGTCTCCGGAGAGTTGGATTTGGCACTTTTGGGGGGCGGGAGGGTGGGATTTGATGTTTTTGTTGCTTTTTGTAGGTCAAAGGGTTCTTGGGACACTTCATAATTTTTTGCTTTCCCTTCACTGGCTTTGTTCATTATGGTTTTGATACTGAGGGAGCCTTTCTAAATTCTTAATTTTTGTTGTTGTTATTGAAATTGGATCTCATTTTAGAGACTTTTAGAAAAAAATGTGCCTTTTTTCACAGCCCAGCAATAGGAGTCCAGCAACTCCTCTCTAAGAGGCATTGAGGTGGCCTGGCTTATCCCCTTTTTATTTTGGAAATTATGAATGTCCCTTTTTTAGGGTAAAATGCCCAGCAAACTTTCCAGAAACCTGGGAGACAAAGGCCCCAGCCCAGTGTTCTCCTTTCCTCCCCCTCTCCCTCTCCCGAAGCGTTTTCCAGCGAGGGTGCTGCTGAGGGGTCGTTACTGCATGGGCGGCTGCGGAGGCTGCAGACCGGCTGCTCGGTTGCCGTCCGGTGTTCGTGCCAGCCCGGTTCACTGGAGGCAAATTGGGAATTAGGGGCGATTGCAGGGAAGCTGGGGGCTTTGTCTCCTTGCAGCGGTAGCTTTTAGCGCAGCCTCTCTCTTCAGGAAACCTTCTGCGCAGGAAGCGTGTGTGCGCGCACGCAAGCACACGTGGGCTGTTTGGGGTTTGTGGTTAGATTGTTTTTTTATGTCAGTCACCTTTCCTCCACTTGCTGGGGAGTGAGAAGAAATGAGAGGATGCTTTGGAACTGGAGTTTAATGATTCTTCCATCCTTTCCTAGGAGCCTCAAACAACTGTTGTCCATAATGCTACAGATGGCATAAAGGTAAGGGATGGGAGTGTTGCCAGAGAAACCTCCGCTTCTCGCTTGTCGTTCTCGTCTTCTTGCGTCTTACTTCTGTTTCTACCTTGTCGATGTCTGGTTTGTAGCATGCTCCTGAGTACTGCTGGCAGTAGACTGGGAGGGTGGTGGTGTATGGCTGTGGATCTCTGGAAGAGGCTGAGTAGGGACAGCTGTTCAGATATTATCGTCTCTCTCCTACTGCGGTGTGTAATCACCACTCTCTTGGGTATGTGGGGTGGTAGAGGCACTTAGGCCCCTTTTTTTTTTTTTTTTTCTTCTGGAAGCGGAGATCTGTTCCCCTGAGAAAGCCTAGGAGCCCTTCTTTAGCTCCTTGTAGCTATTCTTCCAAACAGAAGCAACCCCCATTTGATCTCATTTGACAGATTTTCGTAACTTCTGTCCTTGTAAAAGTTCTGGGTGGACGGCTTGAACGGTTTAAACACACAAAAGCTGAGCAGAGGTGCTGTTAGGTTTTGCTTACTGTTTGGCCTGCTTCCATCCAAATCTTACTTGTATCATCCTCTCCCTGCGATCCCTACCAACGTTTTTGTGCTTTTCCCCATCTTCCTTCACGAACGAATCAAACTATTCACTTATGCTCCCGACTGCTGATGCCTGGTAATGCTCTGTTCTGCTGTGCAGGGTTCCACAGAGAGCTGTAACACCACGACCGAAGACGAGGATCTGAAAGGTAGGTGTTTTGCCTGTAATTTCTAATACAGTTAAGTGCAGGCAAGGGATCCTGCAGATTCTATCAGTGCCTTGAGCTAGCTTCCCAGATTTCTGTGTCTGACTCAGTTCATAAATTCGCCATGATGCTGTCATTCCTGTCACAGCGGGACCGTGCATTGGGGAACCAGCTCACTTGGCCTCTGTGGTATATAAATACTGTTTGCCCTCAGCTGATCTGGTTTTGTCCCAGAGTTGGAATTCTTTTCTTGCAAATATCATAATCTGTTCATCTCCAGCCCATTTCTAGGCTTGGAAAATCCCTACCAGTCCCTTGAGGTTTGGAGTCTGGTTGTGGATTTGTGCTTCCTTGTAGCTTACAGGGAGTTGAAACTTCTCTGTTACTGCTCAGTGTCCATTCTCGCCCCTTTCTGGGAATCTCCTTAGTGACATGCACGCACTTCCCTCTTTATTTTTTTTCTCTTTGGGTCTATTTTTTTTTTTTAAGATGAAGATCATTCTCAGCCTGTTGTCTCTGAATGGAAGTGATTCTTCCTGTCCTTGACTTGAGGTATCACTAGAGGGAGAGGCTGAGAAGAGATTTCACACCTTTCAGTGACCGTATCATAAATATTCTGTGCTTGTAAAACTCTCCAGACGAAGGAGCTCAGAGTCCCATATCTGCTCACGTCGTTAGAGCAGCCGTCCTTTTCCTGACCTCCCTAAAGAAGGACGAGCAGACGTTTTCCTGAATGAGCAGGTTCGGGATGGGTGAATGCAGTTTGCATTCTGAGGCAAACGTGTTAATAGTTTGCATTTTGAGGTAGAGGTATTCTCGTCAACCTGAGTTACATATCCAGGGAGAAATCAGTGCTGACCCTGTGGTGTAGCGGCAATGTCACCCCTGTCAGCTGGGCTAGTCCCTGATGCTTTTCCTGTGGCTTATTACAAGCTGCTGGCTCCTCTTCTGAGGAGTCACAGGGAGCAGAAACACGTGCCAGTGAGTGAATGAACTTTGCAGATTGTTTCAGATAAGACCTGACCTCTTTACAGGACAGCATTCTGGCTCCCACCTTTTTGCCATAGAGTAATCCGTGGTTTAAGAACCTAGCTTTGAGGGAAGGGAGCTGGATGGTTTTGGTAGTGTGGTAATGGAATTGATGTATCTAATCTCTGCTGGATATCCGTCCAGAACAGACGTTTGTCCAGAACCATGTCTCCTTTGGCAGCTTTTGTTCAGGAGAGATCCCAGACTTGAGCCAGATGAGCCAATGGGTCCTGTAATCAGGAATATGAGTGCTGCGAGGAGAGGAAGGCTAGGACTGGAACAGCAGGTGGGGGGGACGGCGGGCAGCTGGCCAGGGCTAAATCTGTGAAGACTTGTGAAGGGCTGCATTACTGCAGATGAAAACTGAGGTTTGGTTTTGGTTTTTTGGTTGGTTTTTATTTTTGTTTTGTTTTTTTGCAGAGGTTAGAAAATTTTGTTATGATTTTAGTAGAAGGGAGCATTTGCATGGTGGTTGGGAGGGAAGGAGCTTGCACAGTAATGGTTTGTGCTATGGCCAGCTCTGGTAATTTTAGCGCTTCAGTTTTAAGTGTAGCCGTGTTCACCAGTGCTCCTTTCAACTTCTGCCCCTCCATGTTTTAAGCTAGGCAAGCACTCAAGCAAAACTAAATAGACCAGAAGGTTTGTGGGTGTTGGAGTTCTTGGCGTTCTGCATAGCCGTGACACTGAGAGAAGGGAAGTGCTTGTGCAATTCCTCTGCCAACTTCTTACTTTCAATAGACAACAGGTTACGCAGATCTGTTCTCCTGTGGCGTAGGAGACATCGTCTTGATCCGTCACTGACAGTTGCCTCAGGGATATGTTGTTTTCACTGCGGTGGGGCTAAAGGCAGCCCCCCCCCAAATTGTGTAGCAGGTCCATGTTGTAGAGCTGTCTACTTGGCTTTGCCCTGGAGGATACTCCTGCATGTTTTGTGCCCAGCATTGTGGTTTCTTTAATGTTCTCCTATTTCCTTTCTTTTTTTATTTACTGAACTTGCGTGTTTTGTTGTGTTTGTGTTTTAATTCCCTGCCATGCTAGCTCCCCCTCTCTCCACCGGGGACGGCAGCTCAGTGCTTGAAGGACGGAGGCACAGTGAGAGCAAAACACAGACTGAGTCCATGCAGTCCCAGCTTTCTCTCTGTTTCTCAGCCAGTAAGTCCAGGGGTCTAGTGCTTCATGGCATCTTTTTCCCACCCCTCCCTCCACCTTTCCCATTTCTCCTTCCCCAAGATTTTTTTTCCTTTCCTCAGCTTCCTTCCAGAACGTTAATTTTTATCATTTCCAGTACTCCAGAATAAAAAGAAATCATCTCCCTTCCTGCAAAATACCTTCCTTTGCACACTGAAATTTTCCAAACCTTTCCTTCCCTTTTTGAAGAAAACCAAACAAAACAAAAGAAAACAAACAAACAAAAAAACCAAACCAGAACCTCATCCTAGCTAATTTCATTCCCCTGCTTTCATCTGGGTGAGACGTGGAGTCCTCTGCAGAGACGCTGCCTTTCGGGGTTTCCTCGGGCAAGGCACTGCATCTCTTAGTTTTCCTTGTGGTAAATGGGGTCAGTGGTGCCGGTCTGTTTATGGAGGGGATGCACGAGGCTGAATTCAGTCTCGCCCGTCAAGAACTCCTGAGCACCCCAGACATGGGTGATGCTCGCAAAGTACAAAAGGACTGAAAACCAGTTTTTACAGACTTCAAGGATGCTTTGGAACGGAGGCTGTGGCTGCTAGAACACCCCTCAGCATTTCTGAATCCATTGTCAGGTGCTCTGAGTGAAAAACCTTGGATAATGTTGGCTCTGAGGGGCATTCCTCTGTTGTGAGCTTTACCCTGTGTGTCTGTCTGGCTAGCTCAGAGAGCTGGTACTGTGGTTAGTCTGCCAGTTATGGTACTGCCTGCCTGGTCTCTCCTGAATTGTCTGCCTCCGTAGAGGAGCCTGTGGCTGAAAAAGTCTGAAAACAGATATGAAAAAAGCTAGTAGGTTGGTGAAAATCTAGGTGGGATTCCCAGCCTTTCCCCTACACAGACATACTGTACTAGCTGCCTGACTATTTAAAGCTATAATGGAAGGCTCCTTAATGTCAGTTGGGAACACCTGGAGTATTTGATTCTATTCAGGTCAGTCTGGGAAGGAAGGAACAGGTATGCCCTCTTCTGTCTCCTCCTGTCTTCCTCCCCTGGTTTCCTGCACACGCTACCAGTATCTCATATGATGTAGCAGTCGGAGCCTCTCTTACTTGTTTTTGAAGTAGCTTTAAGGATGTCAGGCTGCTGGTTCGCGAGATGCAGTGGGGAAGGTGCTTTGCCCAGCCGGAAGGGAAGTGATCTCTTCTGGAGCCCTTTTTGCTGTGAACTGTCCAAAACTGCTTTCTTATTAACTCCTTCGCCTTGATCATAGCAAGGCCGTGCTTGGTACGCTGAGGAGTGCCAAATCACTTCTTTGCCGAGTGGGGCAGCATTCTCCCACCCCGTGCCTCTCCGAGTTGAGATTTGCAGTGATTTGGATGCCCTGCTTTCTTTCCCTTTCACTCACATCCCGTACTTGCCCTCGTGCTGCTCTGTCACTACTCCGACCAGTGTTTTAGGTCACCCTCAAACTACCTGCAGCAGCATTAGTGCAATTCCTGCAGTGCTCTGAGGGGTCTTCTGGACAGGTGCCAGGGTGGTCCCCTCTGAGCAGCGTCCAGCCCAGCTGATGTGTGACAGAGGCAGGAGAGCAGGTAGAGGTTGCTGGGATGTGGATGTCTCTGTGTGCTGACTGGGGTTGGGGCTCTGTGTGTGTGTACTTCTTCATCGGTTTGTATTTTGCTTTCTGGTTTTTGTTTGTTTATTATTTTAATGCTTACATTTGTTTTGCAGCTACACAGTCTTGTGAAGAGAAGCTTCTTGCCTGGGACAGCCCAGGGCAGACATTGGAGTTAGAGCGTGCTCGGTCGGAGCCTTTGCTAACTCCAGTAGTTCCCTTTGTACTTAACCGTGCACCGTGTAAGTTAGCAGCCGGGTAGCAGTAGTGGAGTAGTGCCACGAACACTAGTTGCCATAGATGTAAAGTGCCCCCTCCAGCTCCCTGCTCCCCACCTCTGGCTGCAGGGGGTGGCGGCCGCTGCCGGGGAGGGGGGATACCGTGGGGGGAAGGCAGAGGTGNCGCGTACCCACCGAGGTGCTGCTGCAGCAGTGCTGGCAGGGCGCTGGAGCGCGGCTGCCTCGGCTCGCTCGCAAAAGGCAGCAGAAGAGCCGTGAGCCACGCTCTTACGCCTCTGCTGGTGCACGCTTGCGTCCCTTTTGCACCCTTCTGCAGTGTAAGTTAGGAGGCCCCGTGGATTCGTCGGGAGTGGCAGGCGCGGGTGGCTTCCCCCGTGACATCCCGAGGCTCTCCGTCCTTCGGAAAGAACGGATCCCCTCCTGTGCGCTGGTTGCAGCTCGGGACATGTAGCAAAAGCAAGAAGATGAGCACAGTCTGATGGAATGGACTTGTGTTGAAGGATAGGGTTGATGCTGCTGCATAGTGACACTTGGGAAGGGGGTGCAAATCTCCTTGGGATAAGCCACATGGTGGCTCTGGTCTGCAGATTTCCTCACTCATCCCAAATAGAGCCTTTCCCACGGACTCCATCTTCCGGACATTGCACACACTTGCGCGTGCTCCACATGGGAGGGAGGTCCAACAAGTAGCTCTGCTTCATGCAGAAGCAATTCCAGATGACTTGCTTGTAAAGACATTTTTCACAGTAGACGTAGCCCACTGTGTCGTTTTGATCCATTCCCAGTAAACATCTTTTGGTGGGTGAAAATGTATACAGCCTGAGTGGCAAAACCAGCTCTCTCACTATTATGAGCCAGTTGTCCCCTATCTGAGATGTTTCTGTGGCTGGCTGAGTAGTATAATTCTCTTAACTGATGTCCAGAGTGGGTGCAGACTCTTTCGTAGCCAGTGAGATTATCATCTCGTTGCTCTTCAGCTGCGCTTATCAATGGTGGATGAGATGCACATGTGGATGCAGGTTTACAGGGGAGGGCAGTTAAGACTAGCATCTTCTGGCATTTAGAGCGGAATTCAGCTTCCCTGACTTGGGCATCTAAAGGCGGTAGGTTGGATTTACACAGCATCCCCCGATGACAGCCATCTGAGACGCCTCAGTCAAGACTTCCAGAAGTGCCTACTTCCTTCAGGGCCTAAAGGAGAAGCAGTCAGGTGACTGGTTCCATTTCAGACACCTACGTTTCAGATGCCTAAGGGCAGGTAAATTCCACTTGTGGTGGTAGGAATTGTAAATTATTTGGTAATATTGAATGTAATGCTAGAGCACCTCCTAAATGCTTGTACAATGTGCAGGATATTCTACCTGCAGGGACAGTGTGGGGAAGGCTGAAGAGATATGAGGGTGTGCGTACTGGCTCAGGCATATATGCGGTGCACATATAGTCGTAGAACTAGGACTGTGTTATTTAACAGAGCCGGCCCAAACTTTGCAAGTGTTGAGGACTCTTGAGATCAGCATGGATGATGGAACATCTCAGAGGGGATGGGGCCTGGGCAGTCGGCTGTGGGAAGCCAAGACAAGAGTGCAGAGGTGCTGGCCAAATAACAGTAGACAGCTAGCCCCCATCTTCGTTCATCTTGAGGTCCAGCACGCTGGGTTGGGTTAACGGCAATGCTGTCAGAGTGCGGAAAAGAATTGTGCCATAGGGATTGGCAGAAGCTAACTGCCTGAGGAACGGAGTGCGCATTAGTATATAGCTAGGACCCGTTCATCCAACCCATCCATCCTGCTGCGGTTGTCTTTCTAGCTTGCGGAAGTCATCCCTACATGTCCCGGCTGCTTGTTTGCAGCATTCGTAATAGCTGAGGTATTGGTGATGGTGATAAGCAAGTTGTTGGGAGACTTTTTCCAGTTGGCTTGATCTGTGTGGTGACCATTTGTACATGACTACTGTGGTGAAGGGTTTCCACGTCTTAAGCTGCCAGACAAGTGCTTCACATTGGCAGGTTCATTGACATTCATTGGTCAGACTCCCCAGAAGCACCTCAGGCTGTCATTCAGGAGACACCTTTGGTGCCTTAGACCTTCCCAGAAGAAAAAAATGGAATATGACATTTTTATTTCCTTTCTCCCTGCATTATGGGATCACCATTCCCCTTTCATACCACTGTCCCCTACTCTCATGTGGATGGCTGTCCTTACTGCATATCTCCAGAATGCAGGGAGCAGCATCCTATGAGATCTAGACTAATGGTGCTCCACAAATTGTTTGTAGGAAGCACTCACTAGCCCTGTATTCCTATTGAAGTTTTATGCACAGTTAAATTGCTCTTTCTTCTTGTTTGCAGTGCGTAAGCAAGAGATCATTAAGATAACAGAGCAGCTGATAGAAGCCATCAACAATGGAGACTTTGAGGCTTATACGTAAGTACAGACGTCTTCTGACAGGTTGTTTATCAGTTCGTGTGCAAGTGATGTTCTGGCTCCTGGGTATGAGGAGTTGTCATGCAGTCAGGGACGGTAAAAATTTTATGCTTTTTAGCCTCCATCAATTAGGAGTAGGGATACGGCAGAGCTCTCTAAATGAACATCAGGTAGAAGTCAGGTATCAAACAGCAACAGGAGCAACAAAAGGAAGATGCCCTGGCTTTGTAAGAAAAGAAGGGGGGAGGGCAGTGAGATGGGCAGAAAGAGAATAAAAGAAAAGCCAGAAACCTACAGGCTTGTTTTATGTGAAATGCCAGCTAGCACCAACCCCATGTTATCGCAGTAGGACTGAGCCCTCCAAGGAACTTACTCCTTGGAGTAGGGAGACAGGTGGACACAGGGTGTGAGTCAAATGTCGTACCAGCGCTTCATTGTGTAAACAGCCCTTGGGCTCAAATGCAGACTGTAAGCCTGTGGTGCTTTTCTTTGCAGAAAAATCTGTGATCCTGGCTTGACCTCATTTGAACCTGAAGCACTGGGGAACCTGGTTGAAGGAATGGATTTCCATAAGTTTTATTTTGAGAACTGTGAGTGGGTAGATTTGGTAACGCCAACAGCTTTCTCTCTAACCTTCCTTTATGCCACGTTTTGGGGAGAAAATTGCCCTTGCTTTTACTGGCTATCAGAACCAGCAAGAACTTGATTGTGCATGGGTTATGAGGCATTCATAAGAGCTTTCTCTCAAAAGCCTTTTTCAGCAACAATTTCAATTCTAACCCCCAGATCCTTTCCCTGTAGGCATACAATTTGCCTGGTGCAAATATTTTGTAAGCATGGACTGCAGAAGCTTTAAAAGCTTGAGCCACCAGATTTCCTGCTGATAGGGAAATGGAAAAAACAAGCATATTGTGATGGAAACAACATGTATGTTTGGGGTAGACATACTGATTGGTCAGACATAAAGATAGTCCTGCACAAATCAGTCATGCCTTCGCTTTGAGTTTTCCCTGGATGGTTTCGGATCTCTAACACCTAATGAACCTGTTACGTGGATACAAGGGTCACCTTGTCAGCCTGGGGCAGGAAAAAGAGTTGGGAGAAATGCTATCATTTACTAGTGGATTTGCCTCCCTTCCTGGATGTCTCCACAGGATGAGATAATTGAAATTTAAATCCTGAGCTGTTCAGTTTGTTTTATTTTGGGGGTTAGGTCAAGGTGCTTAGTATAGGCAACTCCTAACGCTCTAAGTATGCAGAGACTTCGTCTCTCTCGAAAGCCTGTTCCAAAGTGATTTTTACACTTCTCTGAGGCTTCTTCATATTTAATGCAGACCTAGCTTAAAGATCTCCTGATTGTTCACTCCTTTGCAACAATATTCTGTAATTAAAAGATCATCCTCTGTAACTGAAGAAACGGCAGCACTGATGTTGAAAAAGTGGCAAGTGTGCTTTGCAGAAGTGGGAGCAAAGGGGCCAGGGGATTCTAGGCAATAATAAGCGCGCAGTTCCTAAGGAGCAGAGCAGGTGATAGGGAAAGGAATTGCTTGGATTTTGTCTGGAAAATTGCAGGAGCAATGTTTGTTGTATCCCAGAACCCAGTGGAAGGTGAGTAGAATACAAAAGAGGTCGGAGGATGTGGGGGCTCTTCCTTCTTAGTACTAAAATGAAGCTGACGGTTTTGCATGTTCTGCCAGTACTGTCGAAGAACAGCAAGCCAATACACACCACCATCCTGAACCCCCACGTCCACGTCATTGGTGAAGATGCTGCCTGCATCGCGTACATCCGCCTGACACAGTACATCGACGGCCAAGGCCGGCCCCGCACCACGCAGTCCGAAGAGACCCGCGTCTGGCACCGCCGAGATGGCAAGTGGCTGAACGTCCACTACCACTGCTCTGGAGCTCCTGCAGCACCTCTCCAGTGAAGATCACATGCAGGTATGGACTAGCAGGGAAGGAGTGTGTCATACGCACAGCTTGGGCTGCTCTGTGTGGGAGTTCAGCATTCAAGGCTGTTTAGCTGGCTGTGAGAGAACCATTTTTCGTTGTCTGTAGGTTAAAAGCTTCTGCTGATCAGTTGGTGTTCCTTTCTCTAAGCCCTGTCCTCTGGACTCAGCAGGGTTATTTGCCACTCCTCACAAACTGCAGACGTGCCAGACGGTTGTTCCAGAGCAGAGCTACCCTTGTAGCAGCAGTGCTTCCTCCCAGGTGCCCAGCTCCGTGCCCGGACATAGTGCTAATCCAGACCAGAGAGGAAGAGCATCCCATGCTGTGCACAGGTTTGCTCTTTCCCAGCTGCCAGGGATCTGCCTTACATGCTGGTGATTTCAGAGAACTGTTCTAATGAGAATGTCATATTCTAGAGAGGATATTGTGAAATCTATACAGAACAATTTCTGTGCCGTAAGGCTAAAGATTTATTAATAAAAATTTTGCTACCGATTTTCTGATTAGCAGAAGCTATTTAGTGTACAATGTTGAGAAAACTCAGAGGGGAGAAGAAAAATCTAAATAAATAATAATATCAGAGGATTTAAAACTTCCCCCAATTAACTTGCCACGATTCGGCATTTGAGGAAACTTTGATTATAAAATTTGACGTGAAGAAACGATTGCTGCTTGCTCCTGAAGGACAGCAGATCCATTTACTTCTGCAGCGTTTAGGCATTTCTGTTTATTGCCGTACTGGTTTCTTTCAGTTAGATGTTCAAAGCCTTTCTGCCTCCTTTCATTTTATGCTGTAGTATGTCACATTCATTTTAAAGATCTAAGTTTCCTAATCTTAGGACCTTTTTACTAAACATTTTCTATTTAAGAGCAAACACAAAAAGCATCTACGCTTGAGAGGCAAGCTTTTTTCATGTAGCCTTTTGAGGATGAACAACTGAAGTATAGTTACTGCCTGAGTCCTAGTCTCGTGTACTGCTTGGGACTAAGCCAAGTGCAGTTTTTATTCTTAGGTGTTGTGAGGGATTCAACCCTACTGAAGGCAATGGAAAGGAATGTGAACTATCACAAGCAAACTGCAGAGGTCACAGATGGAATTTGAAAAGCAAAAGCCAGTTGGGGGCACCAGAAGCAGGGACGCTTTCAAGAGAGCTGGATAATCAGCTGAATATCCAGGGAGTGAGGCAGTGAGAAGGATAAAGCCTTTGCATGGAAACAAAAAATAACTTACTTGCATCAGTCTTCATCACAGAGATGTTGAGGGAGACTTCCATCCTGGATTTAGTCCAAAAAAGGCGGAGAAGAAATTATTAAATTAAAGGTCGCTATGGCTCAGTGGCTATTCCTAGGAGTTCTAAGGAAGCTTAGGAATGGAGAGTCTTATCTGCCACAGAAGAGGTATGTTTCCTTGGCTTGGCTGCTGAGATGTTGCACCTCCTCCAAACGTATGTGCTGGACGGTTTCTGAAAACTGCAGAGCAGAAGCCATTTCCAAACCACAAAATGTTGGTTAAAATAATATTTAAAAAAAAAAACAACCCCCTATAAACTAAATTGAAGTTGAAATATTTGCTTGCATTTCTGGGTTCTGAAGGAGGTATAATCACGTGCAATTATGAGTGGGGTCAGTGTGGGCAGCCCCCCCATCTGAACACATTGAATCAGTCTGGAGCAGTGTTGGCACTCGTGCAGCAAAGGGTAAGGATGAAGAAGGAATAAGGTGAATAAGAATGCTTAAACAGAAATCAGTGGTTTGTTCGCACCTGGAAGGCAGAGTTCAGTTTTGGGGAAGTCATCTTAAAAGGAAACTGCAGCTGTAAAAGAAGGACTTCATGTAAGGAGAGAGTAGGAACCACGAAGGGAAGAGACTAATGTGAGAGTTTGTGACAAAGATTTGCAAACTAATTAATGATAGCAAGATGATTTTGGCCACACTTCCATGGCAGGACAATGCTAAACAAACATGAAAAAACCGCAAACTTAAAACTGATGGAAATAAATCCAGTAATTTGACACAACATGATTAGCCAGCAGGAACCTGTGCTAAAAGCAGTCACTGGGGCTACAACTTTGCAAAACTGCAGAAGAGCCCAGACATTTGTTTAAATATTAAGAGCATTCAGAGACAAAATTACTGAAGACTTAAAAAAAAGAAAAACCATCTTTCAGTTCAAGGCAAAAGCCAATGGGAAGTGAGGCAGAAACTGTTCCTTAGGTCCAGAGCCTTTGATCACCCCTTTGGAAACTTCTTCAGTTTCTGGGACGTGCCACTATTAGACAGTGGGCCCAGGTCTGCTCCAGTGAAGCAAGTAATTCATTTTAGCAAGTAGTTAATTTTCATTGGCACACTCAGCCACCTGGAGGAGAGAGTGTGTGCCTCCTGTCTTCTCCCGAGCCCCAGTGCGTTAGGAAGGGTTTCTGCCTGTACCAGATAATTAGCCTGCAGAAAAATGTGTTTTATTAATTGTGTACAGCTAATATTTGGCTTTATTTCCTTCCATCTTCCATCCTGTTCTCCCCTCTCCTTTCTGGGTGGACTCTACCTCTTCCTGACTGCAGCAACTTGTGGAGATACTCAGCTGGAGGGCAATATCTTCTTAGCAAGCAGCTCTGGAGTGCCTGAGTGACAGCAACGGTCATGTCTGTTTTGACGTTAAAAAAAATAAATACAAATTACAAACAGGCAGCAGCCAAATGCACGAAACCCTGCATGCACATGATGCTCCGGGCGCTGCCTTTCTGTTGTTTTCCATGGATCCATCGTGTCTGTTTCTGCTGTACGAAGGTGTTTTTAAATCTAAAAAAAAAAAAAANAAAAAAAAAAAAAGACACGTTGTTTGTATAAAATCATAAAAAACCAGGAGTAATGCTAAATAAATGACACATTATCCAACATGCCCCCTCCCCCAGGGCTAAGAAAATGGCAGCAGCTGGAACATCTTTCAGAAATGAAGTGAGGGGGAAAGCAAAAGTGAAGGAGAGAGAAAGAGAGAGGGAGAGCAAAAAAGGAGGCGGCTTGAGCAGCGGATGGCTGAACTGTGCTCCGCAAAGCCGTGGTGGAAGCTAACATCGCATTCGGGCTGTGCTGCGGCTCCAGTCGGTGAGAGGTGGCGAGGAGACCCCAGAGGAGCCAGTGTGAAGACTGGGGTTCGAGAGAGAGGAGGCGCTTCTCTTCCTGTTGCCTGGCAGACTGACTTCAGCCTGAGTTTCTTCTTCGACTTCTGCACAGCAAGAACGCTATGGAAAGCTGGTTGCTCAGCTGCTGGATCCCAAAACAGACCTTTTTTTTTTTTTCTTTTTCTTTTTCTTTTTTTTTTTAAAAAAAAAACCAAAATGGGATGTTGATTCAAAACTAAAGGTGGAAGTAAGGATTAAAAAAATGGGTTTAAGTGAATATTACTTAAATAGAAGCTTGTTCTTCAGAGATAGTATTTTTAGAAACAGCCACTACCTGGCCAAATATGGAGGTTTGAAGCCAGATTATTTAATATAACAAAACAAAACAAAAAAAAGCGCGTTGCATTAAGAGCAGAGATTTTAGAGGAAGAGGGTACATGTATGGGATTTTCTTTTCTTTTTTTTTTTTCTTTTTTTTCTTTTTCTTTTCCTTTCTGGTAGCGTAGTTGGGATCCACAGTGCTGCAGAACACGTGTTCCTTAGGAAGCAGACAAAAAACTTAGTGTTATGTTCTTCATGAAGACTTGCACATACACTCCTATATGAGGCATAAATAGCGTGTGTTTTTTATACTGAAATATATGCACCTATAGATTAAAGGGGTTACCTGGCCTCCTGTTCGATTTGTTTGGTCTCCGAGTAGAACAGCAGTGGGAGCCAGCAGCCCCAGCCAGGTGCTTCTCCCCACCACTAACCCATCCGATGTTTGTAAGTGTCATGTTTCCTAGTGTTTATTTGGGTAATTTTTCTATTTTTTACAGTGATGTTGTAACACAGAAAACTATCAGATCAGAACCTCAAAAAGCGTAGCCGAAGGACTCCAGGCCACCTCCCTGTGTTGTCTGTGGGTGTTAGAGGATACCTCATGAAGCAGAGGGGAAAGGGAATTAGCACATGTGATCTGATGTTTGTCCTTTGGGCCAATTCATCTTCCTTTCTTTTCTTTGCTGCAAAAGGAGTCCATTTCCTTTATTCATTGGGTGGGGAATGTGGAAGCATTTTGTGGACCTTACCAAGGAGGGAGCCAAGTCCCCAGAAGAAAACGGCCTTCCTGGCAGACCCGATAGGGTTTGTCTTGACCAGGGGAAGGCACCACTTGCAGAGCTTGGGATGGGGCTTCTACCTGAACTCCTGTCTACCCCTAATGGTCCGCCAGATCTTTGGAGGGAGTTAAAGTGATTGCATTGACAGCGTGCTAAGTGTGAGGCAACCTTTTTACAGACTGCGGAAGCGAAGAAAGCAATTTGGAATTTTAATCCTTATTTAAGAGAACACAGAGAATAAAAGCTGTCGCACAAAGCGGAGCTGTCGCTTCGCAACAGATAGCTCTCTGCTCCTTTTGTTAGAGAGGTGCTGTCCCACACCAGGGTTAGATCCGCTAACGCCCGGTGAAGGAAAAGACCATCCACACTTCCCAGGTTTGTCTGAGCAAATACCCTCCTCTTCCTCCCTCCACCACCCCAGGGAGGAGTGTGAGGATTGAACCCATGCGGGGCAAACACTAGATTTTATTATCTTGAAACATTTTTAAGACAGCACTAAGCCAGTGAGTGAAGTGGAAATGTGAAAAGCCTTGATATTTTATTCAGATTTTTTTTTAAAGCCACAAAGAGAGAGCAAACAGGAGGTTGCAATTACGCCATTTAAAAAAGATAAATACAAAACATTATGCATGCCTTCGTTAGGTCTGATCTTCCTTGTCTCTCTACCTGATGATTATTAATAATTAAAAAGAAAACCCTCTGTATTAAGTATCTGCATCTTTCAGAGAAAATTTAAAAAGAACAGAACTGTTGGGTTTTTTGGTTTTGCACAGTCTTGGAGACAAACTCTCTTTTGGGTTTTTTTTTTTTGTTTTGTTTGTTTGTTTGTATTGTTTCCTTTTAAGTTAATGAGAACCTTAGCTTGGTATGGCCATTATCAAACACAGCTGTACACCTTTAGCATTCTTAATGTTCTCTTATGGGGCTAATATAAGCATCTATATAATATATATTATAAATATCACATTTTAAACAGGAAATGGAAGGCATTTGATGCAGAATTTTTGCATGATATAGAAATAATTAAAGTTAGCTAGTGTTTGTTTGTTTGGTCTGAATGTTGGTAGAACCTTCATAGCTTTGTTACAATGAAACCTTGAACTGAAGATATTTAATAAAATAACATTTAAACAGTGCAAAGTTTTGAGTGTCGTGTTTTTCTCTTAAACCATGTGACAACGTGGAATTGGCACTTCTGGGATAAGAATCAATCCGCAAAGCTTTTTTTGTCAGTAAATCATGTGATTTTTAAAAAAGTCACCTTTAAAAAGGAAAAAAGGTAAGTGGTGCGATACCTAAAGTGAAAAAATACTAGTGTTAATAAAAACAAAGGGACAAAAGAGCCTGTTGAAATGAACTTTATGGCATTTCCCTGACAGACCGTGGGATAACAGTGAAATGTTGCTTCTGTTCCTGGTAGCATAACCCGTGGCAAGCCTGTGCTGTCGCTTCCTTTCTCAGTCGTCGTTTTCCTCGCCGATATTTCAGACTCTCCGTAGGAGAAGCGGGCTGGCCATTAGGTTTGCCCGATGTAAACACGCCGAATTCAGGTCGGGTGGCAGCTCTTTGTGAGCTGGCGTATTTTGTGTCCTCGACGGGATGCTCCCGCGGCGGCACCTATACAGGTTCGCCCGATCTAGCAGCGTGAGCGTGATTTCCTGGCAGAAGTTACAAGTTGTTTGGATTTAGCCTGTTTTGTTTCCATGCTGCCTCTCGTTATTAGCATTTCACGTATGCTCCCTTGGGTAGGCTTTGTTCCACTCGGGCCTTCGCTGCTTTGGCATTTTTCTTCTATTTCCCACCTTGTACTGCTCGGGCCGCTCTCTTAAGGGCGGGCGTGCTCAGCGGCGAGCTTGCGGCGTGCTGCTCTTGCCTTCTGCTGAGCCCCCTTCCCAGCCGGGCCGGGCAGCGCGGCCGCCGGCGGGGATGCTGAGCGGGCCNCCTCTGGGAAGCTCTGCCGACGGAGGGGTGCCTCGGCCGCAGCACCCGCGGAGGAAGTTCAGCGTCCTGAATCCCCGTTCACGGCAGCGCGGCGGCATAAAGGGGTATCGGCTGCTGCCGCTTAAAGAGGTGATTGCTTTTGCTGCCTGATGAAACGGGAGGAAAATTGTCCTTGGTGTTTAAAGGGAGAAGGCATGAGTTTTACCGCCTGCTGCACTGGGACTGCGGGCAATCTGTTCGCGGCCAGGAGAGAGAGCTCCTGCTATTACAGTAGCAAAGAGAGGTTCTGCTATCATTTCTGACATCCAAAGCAGCATTGCTCATCAGAGGAGGCCTCTCCCGAAGCAGTCAATCGTATCTTAATGATCTTTAAAGAAATGTTGCAGTATGATCCAATATGTACTACGAAGATACCCATAAAGTTAGTGATGATTTCCCGTGTTCTTAGTAGCTCTTCGAACCAGAACAAGAGTCATTTAAACACTCACTGAAAGCAAAATAGTCAGGCTAATGCTTATGTCAAGAATATTTATGTAGCTTATACATGGGGCTTTTCGGAGGGTTCCTGTGTATGTGTGTGATTTAAGTACGTTTTAAAAAGGTGACGGTGTTCCATTTAAGCTGTGCTGTATGTGGTTTTTACCACTTGCAAGTGCTCTATTAGTCAGTCTTGGGCAGTGGCACTGAAAAAAAATGTACCAGTGGGATGGAGTCTGCTCCAGAAAGGGTTTCTGTCTCGTGTTTTCTTATGTTTTAGCTGACAGCAGGGATTGGGAATGGTGCTTATCTGCAGTGCGGTAGATCTAGTATTGAGCTGTCAAGCAGAGATACTCTCAGGAACTTATTTTCTAGTATGCCGTGTCTGGTTAAAATCTGCTCATCAGATCATATTGGAGGGTGTTTTGCCATCTTCCTACCCAAGCGTCTGAGCACGGTTTTCCAAGTTCCCTCCCTCTCTCCCAGTGTAAGGATATGCATGCTCGTACACACAGGCTGATTACTCTGTGGGAGACCTGTGACTGATGGTGGCTTTTCCTTGTGCCCAAATCCGATTTCCCATTCGACTAGGACTGGTTTGCTCTCACTTGCTGGGCTAGCGGCACGAAGTCTGGCAGGATGCTTTTATGCTGTGGTATGTATGAGAGATGGGGAGAAGCACGAACGGAACTAGACCTCAGATGTCGATATCCTTTCCATCTTATTAGGAAAACCGTTCCTTTTACTTAGTGTAACTGATAATGCAGACAAATGGGCAGAGCGTTTGACTAGCAGTCAGATTTGCGGTTTGTTTCTGGTTTTGCTATGGCTCTGCAGGGTGACTGGAGACAAGCCACTGGTGCGCGCTGTGCCTCAGCTTTCTCATTCCTCCGTGCAGATGATGAGGCTGACCTCTGTAGAAACCGCTGGAAGAGGCTGGTGAACAGTGCTGCAGAGCAGCTGGGTGGTATTGCTGCTACACGTCACAGGTGGCGGGGATTTTTCCCTGAGAATTTGAATGGTTTGGGACTGCAGACTAATGCACCTGAACGCTTGTTTATGTGGGTTTGGTATAAATTTATTTTAGAGTTGGGAAGGGTGGTCCTTGGGGCCATGTAAAGTGGCTTGAGTGCAGGGTTATGAATTTTTTCCCTTGAGACCCTTAGTGCCTGAGAACTCCTCACCTGCAAGAATGCCCTGCCTGCCTGCCAGCGAGGAGTAGGAGTTTACCGGTCAGGGTGTAGTGTTAGGAAGAATTTTAAGCAAGCGATTTCTTCTATACTTAACAAGTATTAGAAAACAAAAACGCATATGCTTGTGGTTTTTAAGACAGCCTGTCCACAGTGAAAGGATGCAAATAATTAAGTCAATAAAATCTCAGCCTGAAAGTTCCGTATGCCACAGTGGGGTCCTCTAAAGCACAGGGTAGATGGGGGGGGAGGGAAGATTGTTGTCCCTAAGCTGTGACAGTTTACATAATTTCACCATAATTATCAATGAATGGATGGGCAGGACGGCATTTATTCACAGAAAACCTTTTTGTTAATGCATCCTAGGATGCATAGTGGCAGAGTTGGGATTTGGCCAGTTCTTGTTGGGCTGAAATCCTGTTTCGTCATGATTTATTTCTCCTTCGTGTTTCTGTGCAGAAGCGTAGTGTTCGCACCAACAGGGGACAGCCTGCAAAAATGGCATCAGGGCTGTGCTTCAGAGGCCTGGTTTACATTGGAACATCCTATAGGTTATATCAGAAGTTAGAGCAACGCTGCTGCTGTGTGGTTGTTGCGGATCCAGAAAGCAATTATTTATTTGTTTGTTCCTACATGCTTAGAAGTTCAAAAGAAACTGAAAAAAGTACTTATACAAGGAGGACATGTTCTGCTCGTGTCATTTGAAATTCATTGCTTTGGATTTACCATATTTTTCTTGTATGAAAAAGGGCCAAACTTTGAGATAGATTGTCTTCACTATTTACAAAAATTGTAAACAGATTTCAGCCTTGTTCATTCCAAAATAGTATTAATGCTGAAATTATTTTAAATACCGTAAGTCAGCAGGTTTGAACACCTTCTAATCTGTTAAAATATCAGTAAAAATCTTCCACACCTATTAGAAATACTTAATTGAGCTTCCACGTAAACAGTAACGTTTGATCTTTCTTACAGCATTACACTTTGACCTTTCCTTTTGCAAGACCTATTAAAACTTCAGTAGAAGTGGGCAAATGGAAATATTCATTCTAACTCATTTTTTTTAACTGAATATCCAGGGAAGAAGTGTGTGTGTTTATGTAACCTTTAGAAGGAGAAGTTGCTCCAGAGAAATGCAGCGTCGGCGGGGATAGCACGTGCTAAGTGAGACAGGCACAGAGCGATGCGATGGCCGGGAGGACGGAAAGGAGTAATAAAGCCAAGCTCTCAGTGTGAGGAGGCCGGGCGGGGAAGAGAGCGGAGGTGCACGATGGATTTAAAGGTGCTTTGCAATTGAGTAGAGGAAGCTACAGACAGGGTAGCTGGAAAGACGAAGATGACGGAGGGATTGAGAGTGGTGATGTGTTGAAACGAGAAGGGAGGCAGGTGAATTCTGCTCTGGTGGTTTGAGGAGGGAGGAGGAGCTCGGAGAGATGGGGCATACTTTGGAGTGGTTTCTTCCACTGCTGATTTGAACGGAATTTTAAGCCAATAGCGTTGCACTTTATAGCGTACAACGTACACTCCTGTCAGTGATTCCCCTCCCTCTCCGCAACTGAAATGGGTTGGGCTGGGGGAGAGGGGGGAACCACCAGAGAACTATTTTTATACTGGAATATCAAACTGTGGTTTGAAACAGTAAATCCAGTTTCACAGAATGCAGTACTGGATCGTAAATGCTACGAGCAGGCGACCGCAGTGCTGAACTGCCGAAGATTCCCTCTGTTGGCTCACGTTTGCTCAGCTGTTTCGGAAGGCGCAGGGTCTGTGGCAGATCGGTGTCACCTGCTGCCGCCGCACGGGCTTCGTTGGCTGCGGGCGGGGGGACGGTATTTAATCTGATGTAAGCACTGTGGTACGTGTTTGGGTTAACGCAACAGAAATGCCATCACGTGTTCAAATATGCGCTGCTGGGTATTTTGGCAGCGCGTGCTCTGGTGTGATGGGACCGCAGCCTCGGTGCAGGTGGTGGGAGCAGCTGCCGAGGTGCAGAATGGGCTTTTCACCCGAGTTACGATTTGCTCACAGGTTTGTCTCCTTCGCTTTGGTTATTGGATTCACCTGCTAACTCGGCCTTAACAGGCTTGCAGAGGCACAGTCATTGTTTCAGGTGCAAACTGATAGCTGAAGATGAAAAGCCCTGTATAAATGCGTTTGGAAGCGGTGACTTTCAAGCTTTATTCAACTTTTCAACACAGGAACAGGCCCCTGTGGAGTAAATTTAGACCTTGAGTTGCCTTTCTTTGAGGGCTTCCTGGGAGCAAGGCCGTTCTGCGAGCGAGGCAGGGGGAGCTGGGCTGCGGCAGGGCGAGGCCTCGTTCCCCGAGCAGCCGCTTTCCCCGAGCTCGCGCCTCTCCTGCCGCGGTGCTGCACGTTCTCCCCTGCCGGGCCGCTGCTGGCGGCGCCGCAGCGCGGCGGGGCTT